>CATNEM010000163.1:397500-407500 GCA_950096795.1 Macrostomum cliftonense
AATGGCGTCCTTGAAACCTATTTGATTGCGACCCTAAGGCCTTTCCAATAGCGGAAAATGGCACTTCTGGAGGCACTGACACTCATTTAGTGGCAGCACTGACACTCATTTAGTGGCGGTACTGACACCCAATTAGTGGCGGCACTGACACCCAATTAGTGGTGGCACTGACACCCAATTAGTGGCGGCACTGACACCCAATTAGTGGCGGCACTGACACCTATTTAGTGGCGGCACTGACACCCAATTAGTGGCGGCACTGACACCCATTTAGTTGCGGCACTGACACCCATTTAGTTGCGGCACTGACACCCAATTAGTGGCGGCACTGACACCCAATTAGTGGTGGCACTGACACTCAATTATTGTCTTTCTTGCAAAATTAATAATAATACAACACTTCTATTTCCAGCGGCATTGCATGCATCAGCATCGGAGCAATACTGCTGACTTGAACTGTGGCTGCGTCAGCTGTGGATTCAAGCATCTGAAACCGAGTTAAACTTAAGTTAATCGTCATCGGAGAAGCTGATGATGGACCAGCCAGCTGCTGTGAATGATCAGCAGCCAGAGCAGCAGCAGGACTCAGCCGCCGCCTTGCCAGGAATCAACGAACACGAGAACGAATACGAAGTGGAACGCATACTGAAAGTGAAGGGCCGCGGGCACACGATGCGCTATCTGATCAAATGGAAAGGCTTCGGCGACGATTGGAACACTTGGGAGCCGCGCTGCAATTTGATTGGCTGCGAGGCCGCGCTTCAAGCTTTTACTAACGAACGCCAGCAGAAGAAGAAGCGGAAACAGCAACAGCAACAACAGCTGCAGCAGCAGCAGCAGCAACCAAAACAAAATAAAAAGAAACAAAAGCAAACGGTAAAAATTTGGATATTGATGCTAAATTTTCTACGCTACAAATCGGTTGTTATGACTTAGCTTCACTTCTTGCCTTTCCACTACGATTACTACTACTTTTGACCAGATGTACAGCTAGTCGTGCGGCACATTCGAGGTCTGTGTACAGCTTCTCAGTCCTGACTGGCTGGATGGGGCCGCAGCATCCACTCTAAATTTACCCAGCTCAAACTGGTACCCAATCTCAGCTGGGTGGACTGAAGCAATGCGGGATTAAGTGACTTGCTCAAGGGCACAAATTGTCTCCTAGGGCCGGGCCTTGAACCCGCGACCTTCCGGTCATAAGTCAATGTGATTGTTTTTCGAGCATAAGTTTTGTTTAAAATTTATTATAAAGAAAAATGTGCCGCTTCAAAAATGACGTGAAAGTTGTTCTTACCGTACAACCCCTCGGAAAAGTCCTCCAGGCCGCTCTAATTTCCCTTAACATGAACTACTTAGCTTTTGTAGTTTAAATTGATCCGCTTGCTTTTTCATCCATCCATTTCAGACGTCGCAAGCTTCAACAGTGACAGCTAATGTACAGCATGGCCAGAGCGAATCACAACAACAACAACAACATCAACAACAACAACAACACTCGGAAAGTTCAACACTACAAAAATCGGACAGTCAGAATCTGTTCAACAAATTCTCTTCAACCTCAGTCCCGTCGGCGTCAACAACAACAACAACACCGGCTAATTCCAACGGCCAGGCATTGTCGTCGGCCAGCTTGTACTACAAATCTAGCGACGATTTAGACAAGTTTCTGGACTCCCTGCCCGCTCTGGATTGCTGCCCGAGCCTGACCAGCCTACCCGACTGTCTGAACGAAACTCCTTCGAAGCCGTCAGTCAATGCGATCGCCGCTGTGGAAGCCGGCTCCCTGGCCGAGCTGATCCGCCTGTTGCACACGCCGGGCTGCGATTTGAATTTCGCCGACGAGGCGAAAAACGGCGAGACGGCGCTGACAGCCGCTCTCCGACTAGGCAACGTGGCGGCTATTCGCCTGCTGCTCCAGCACGGCTGCTCTGTCAGCGCCTGGACTCCGCTAAACTGTGCTCCGTCTTCCTCTTCTGCTACTGCTGCCCAGACTCCTCCGTCTCAACAGATTCCTCCTTCGTCGTCGGCTTCTACATCATCGGCATCGTCTTATTCGCCGTTGCCTGCCAGCGATGCAGGCGGCAGCGCCAACGCGTTGTTGCCCGATCGGGGCAGGCAACAGCAACCGCAGCCGGCGCTGAAGGATCCCATGGTTGTGGCGAGGTGAGGCGTTTAAAATCAGCATCCCCCTAACATATCCAGAGGAACCAGAATCTCCCTATAAAATCGCTGAGGAACCAGAATCTCCCTATATGGAATCACTGAGGAACCAGAATCTCCCTATAGAATCGCTGAGGAACCAGAATCTCCCTATAGAATCGCTGAGGAACCAGAATCTCCCTATGGGATCGCTGAGGAACCAGAATCTCCCTATAGAATCGCTGAGGAACCAGAATCTCCCTATGGAATCGCTGACGAACCAGAATCTCCCTATGGAATCGCTGAGGAACCAGAATCTCCCTATGGAATCGCTGAGGAACCAGAATCTCCCTATATGGAATCGCTGAGGAACCAGAATCTCCCTATGGAATCGCTGAGGAACCAGAATCTCCCTATGGAATCGCTGAGGAACCAGAATCTCCCTATGGAATCGCTGAGGAACCAGAATCTCCCTATGGAATCGCTGAGGAACCAGAATCTCCCTATATGGAATCGCTGAGGAACCAGAATCTCCCTATGGAATCGCTGAGGAACCAGAATCTCCCAATGGAATCGCTGAGAAACCAGAATCTCCCTATATGGAATCGCTGAGGAACCAGAATCTCCCTATGTGGAATCGCTGAGAAACCAGAATCTCCCTATAGAATCGCTGAGGAACCAGAATCTCCCTATGTGGAATCGCTGAGGAACCAGAATCTCCCTATATGGAATCACTGAGGAACCAGAATCTCCCTATGGAATCGCTGAGGAACCAGAATCTCCCTATAGAATCGCTGAGGAACCAGAATCTCCCAATGGAATCGCTGAGGAACCAGAATCTCCCTATAGAATCGCTGAGGAACCAGAATCTCCCTATATGGAATCGCTGAGGAACCAGAATCTCCCTATGGAATCGCTGAGGAACCAGAATCTCCCTATGGAATCGCTGAGGAACCAGAATCTCCCTATGGAATCGCTGAGGAACCAGAATCTCCCTATGGAATCGCTGAGGAACCAGAATCTCCCTATGGAATCGCTGAGGAACCAGAATCTCCCTATGGAATCGCTGAGGAACCAGAATCTCCCTATGGAATCGCTGAGGAACCAGAATCTCCCTATGGAATCGCTGAGGAACCAGAATCTCCCTATGGAATCGCTGAGGAACCAGAATCTCCCTATATGGAATCGCTGAGGAACCAGAATCTCCCTATGGAATCGCTGAGGAACCAGAATCTCCCTATGGAATCGCTGAGAAACCAGAATCTCCCTATATGGAATCGCTGAGGAACCAGAATCTCCCTATGTGGAATCGCTGAGAAACCAGAATCTCCCTATAGAATCGCTGAGGAACCAGAATCTCCCTATGTGGAATCGCTGAGGAACCAGAATCTCCCTATAGAATCGCTGAGGAACCAGAATCTCCCTATGGAATCGCTGAGGAACCAGAATCTCCCTATGGAATCGCTGAGGAACCAGAATCTCCCTATAGAATCGCTGAGGAACCAGAATCTCCCTATATGGAATCGCTGAGGAACCAGAATCTCCCTATGGAATCGCTGAGGAACCAGAATCTCCCTATGGAATCGCTGAGAAACCAGAATCTCCCTATATGGAATCGCTGAGGAACCAGAATCTCCCTATGTGGAATCGCTGAGAAACCAGAATCTCCCTATAGAATCGCTGAGGAACCAGAATCTCCCTATGTGGAATCGCTGAGGAACCAGAATCTCCCTATATGGAATCACTGAGGAACCAGAATCTCCCTATGGAATCGCTGAGGAACCAGAATCTCCCTATAGAATCGCTGAGGAACCAGAATCTCCCAATGGAATCGCTGAGGAACCAGAATCTCCCTATAGAATCGCTGAGGAACCAGAATCTCCCTATATGGAATCGCTGAGGAACCAGAATCTCCCTATGGAATCGCTGAGGAACCAGAATCTCCCTATGGAATCGCTGAGGAACCAGAATCTCCCTATGGAATCGCTGAGGAACCAGAATCTCCCTATGGAATCGCTGAGGAACCAGAATCTCCCTATGGAATCGCTGAGGAACCAGAATCTCCCTATGGAATCGCTGAGGAACCAGAATCTCCCTATGGAATCGCTGAGGAACCAGAATCTCCCTATGGAATCGCTGAGGAACCAGAATCTCCCTATGGAATCGCTGAGGAACCAGAATCTCCCTATGGAATCGCTGAGGAACCAGAATCTCCCTATGGAATCGCTGAGGAACCAGAATCTCCCTATGGAATCGCTGAGGAACCAGAATCTCCCTATGGAATCGCTGAGGAACCAGAATCTCCCTATATGGAATCGCTGAGGAACCAGAATCTCCCTATGGAATCGCTGAGGAACCAGAATCTCCCTATGGAATCGCTGAGGAACCAGAATCTCCCTATATGGAATCGCTGAGGAACCAGAATCTCCCTATGGAATCGCTGAGGAACCAGAATCTCCCTATGGAATCGCTGAGGAACCAGAATCTCCCTATGGAATCGCTGAGGAACCAGAATCTCCCTATGGAATCGCTGAGGAACCAGAATCTCCCTATGGAATCGCTGAGGAACCAGAATCTCCCTATGGAATCGCTGAGGAACCAGAATCTCCCTATGGAATCGTTGAGGAACCAGAATCTCCCTATGGAATCGCTGAGGAACCAGAATCTCGCTATGGAATCGCTGAGGAACCAGAATCTCCCTATGGAATCGCTAAGGAACCAGAATCTCCCTATGGAATCGCTGAGGAACTAAAACCGCCTGTAGAGCAGGCTATGGACCTGAAGCCAAAGCCGTCAACGCCGCCCGCAGGAGCCTTCCCCTAGCTGGCGAGCTTCTCTGCCTGCTGCAACGACACTGCGACGCCGTTTCGCAGGCCCTCGCCGACTGCGCCCAATCAGCTCTGGGCGCAACGGCCCGCCTGCTGGCGCCCCTCGGCCGGCTGCACATCCTGCCGAGGCCCGGCCTCTCAGTGCAGTTTGAAGTCGATCGTTTGCCCTCCCTGCCGTGCGTATTGTTGCTAGGCAACGCGGTATTCGACACCGGGCCGGACGCTTCGGCCGCTCCGCTAATTCGACTGCGAGGCCGCTGCTCGGTGCGGGAGGTCTGGCTTAACAACGTCCGCCAGCTGCCGCTCACCCAGGCTGGCTGCTTCATCTGCACCTGCGCCCCCCTGCGCCTCGGCTCCAACAGTGTCGGCCTGGTGCCCAGCCCCTCCTTCCGGCTGCCCGCCGACGGCCGCTTTCGTTTGATTGTGCGCGCCTACGAAGTTAAACTGTTGGCTGAGGTGGCCGGCTTGTAAAGTTGTGAAGCTCTTTGTGCGTGTGGGTGACGTTATAGCTAGACGGACAGACACAGACAGCCAGACACAGACAGACAGACAGCCAGACAGACACAGACAGACAGACAGACAGACAGGCAGGCAGGCAGACAGACAGACATACAGACAGACAGAAAGACAGAGACAGACAGACAGACAGACAGACAGAAAGACAGAGACAGACAGACAGACAGACACACAGACACAGACAGACAGAGACAGACAGACAGGAAGACGGACAGTAACCAAATACTGACCTTTGACAACTAGAGCATTAAGTTAATGATAAATCGATTTCTTTATTACAAAAAATGAGCCTAGTATTTCGATGCGATCTCACTAAGTGCTAGCTAGGCAGCAGCTTCGCTCAAGCTTTCTTTACCTAAATAAACGAATCGCCTTTGTCTTTAATTTTTCTTGTATTTTAGCCGTTTTCTCATGTAAGCTTGGCCAGCTCTAGATGTGAACCCTTTGAACTTGTTGTTAAATAGTTTGTTTTTTTAACGGATAATTTGCGCGCATTACTACTACGACTACTAGTTACTTGTAAATAGCAATTTTTATCTTCCAATTTTATCATTTTATATGTTGTTTTCTACCATAAGGACCTTGCTTGTTGCAACCAAAATTATAATTAATTAAGATTTTTAGTGACAGAATTAATGGTTGAAATTTTTTGACTCGTGGCCAAGCTTGCAACATATTAATACGACTTTATTAGTTTCTTTTACTCAACAACTTATTGATATTTGCATGCTTGCATATAGCCAGATCTGGTTATATGCAAGGCTTCGGAAACAATTTTTTAGCTAGATTTTTCCATTGATAACTTAAAATTTCGACTAAATGGCTGTGTGGCTTGTTGATTATCCATTAAATTTGTTTGTTCCATTGTTAACTATGTTCTGCATAACTCGGTTGTTTGTCTTTGTTGTTTGATAGTCGATCTCCCTAGCTTGTTTGTTTGCACTTTTTGGCCACTAAGTAGCTGTTTGAATCACGATTTTTTAAATATGATTTTTACTTGTGAATTAAACTGTTATAAAGAATGTGGCTGTCTGGTTTTTTTAACTGGGCGATCAAATGAAATGTTTATTAAGTTTTTATCATCTCTTTAACGACTTATTGAATAGATTTGAATCGCATGTAGGGCATTATTGTAATTCATTGTTTAGGAGTAATTTTCCATGTGTTTATGAGTGGATGTCCTTGTTTATGAGTAAATGTCCTTGTGTTTGTGAGTCGATATCTTAGTGTTTATTAGTGGATTTCCTTGTGTTTATGAGTGGATTTCCTCGTGTTTATTAGTGCATGTCCTTGTGTTTATTAGTGGATGTTCTTGTGTTTATGAGCGGATGTCCTTGTTTATGAGCGGATGTCCTTGTATTTATGAGTGGATATCTTCGTGTTATGAGTGGATGTTCCTGTGTTTATGAGTGGATTTCCTCGTGTTTATGAGTGGATGTCCTTGTGTTTATTAGTGGATGTTTTTGTGTCTACGAGTGGATGTTTTTGTGTGTATGAGTGGATGTCCTTGTGTGTATGAGTAGATGTCCTTGTGTTTATGAGTGGATGTACTTGTGTTTATGAGTGAATGTGCTTGTGTTTTTGAGTGGATATACTTGTGTTTATGAGTGAATGTGCTTGTGTTTATGAGTGGATATACTTGTGTTTATGAGTGAATGTGCTTGTGTTTATGAGTGGATATCTTCGTGTTATGAGTGGTTGTCCTTGTGCTTATTAGGGCATATCTTATTAGGGGATGCTTGTGCGTATATCCCAGGATGCCTTTATGCTCAATAAAAAATCCCCAATCCGTTTTCCAGCCCGCCAAGCCATGCAGCAGTCGAACCCCAGCCAGGAGGAGCTGCTGCGGGCCCTGTACAGAGCTAAGAGCCTGCTAGTTGAATGCGATCAGCTTCATCGCGCCTACGCCCAGCAGTGCCGCCGCATCAGCTCTTTGGAGGCCGAACTCGCCAGGGCCAGAGCGGCAGCTAATCGATGCTCGCTACTGGAAACTGCCCTATCGCTGACCGAAGCTAAACTTCAACGAACTCAACAGGAGCTGGTCGATGCTCGTCAGGAGTTAAGACGACGCGACGAGGCTCAATGCCAGCCGATTCTGCAAACTGACGATGGAAATCGTTCGATAAAACGAGCCGCCAGTTCAACCGACCAGCAGCCGCAGTCCAACAAGCGCCCCAAGCTTTCTCGTTCTCGTCGTCGAGTTGATCTTGATGCCTCGTCGTCCAGTAGCGAAGACGAGCGTCCTACAGTGGCTGCGCGTGCGGTCAACCTTGCTAATAATTTGTCAGTTAGTCAATCTTCCGACCTGGAACTGGTAGCCTATTCCACTAGGCCGAAGAATTCCCCTGATTCGAAGAAACCGGCTGCAAACGACTCCGATGCTGCATCGTCAGTTATCATAGTTAGCGAGGAGCCAGCGCTTGCATCCAAGCCTACAGTTGAACATTCCGGATTGAAACCCGCTGCCTCTTGCGCTGCCGCTGTTTATCAACGATCTAGGAAGAGTACGCTTCGAAGACAGCGACTGTCGGCCAGTCTTGGTCACGATTCTTTATGCTCCGCGCCACAGGCTGTTGTCCGTCGTCGACATTCTCACCGAGTTGATCTGGACGCCACGTCTAGCGAGAACGAAGTCGAGAACAACGATTGCTCTAATCGGCGAACTACTAGAACCCGGTCTAGACGGTCTTTGGAGCCGCCGCTGCCTGACAAATCGTTTGCGTTTAAATCCAGCCAGTCTGGTAGTTCGGCGAATGATAATAATGATCTTGATAAAGCTGAGCGGCCGATTGTGGTGCCAGAGGATGATGAAAATGGCGCCACAACAGACCAGGCTATCACTGTGCCAGAGGATGATGAAAATGGCGCCACAACAGACCAGGCTATCACTGTGCCTGAGGATGATGAAAGTGGCGCCACAACAGACCAGGCTATCACTGTGCCAGAGGATGATGAAAATGGCGCCACAACAGACCAGGCTATCACTGTGCCAGAGGATGATGAAAATGGCGCCACAACAGACCAGGCTATCACTGTGCCAGAGGATGATGAAAATGGCGCCACAACAGACCAGGCTATCACTGTGCCTGAGGATGATGAAAATGGCGCCACAACAGACCAGGCTATCACTGTGCCAGATGATGCAGATGGCGCCACAAAAGACCAGGCTATCACTGTGCCTGAGGATGATGCAGTTGGCGCCACAACAGACCAGCCCATTTCTGTGCCAGATTATGCAGATGGCGCCACAACAGACCAGGCTATCACTGTGCCAGAAGATGATGCAGATGGCGCCACAACAGACCAGGCTATCACTGTGCCAGAAGATGATGCAGATGGCGCCACAACAGACCAGGCTATCACTGTGCCAGAGGATGATGCAGATGGCGCCACAACAGACCAGGCTATCACTGTGCCAGATGATGCAGATGGCGCCACAACAGACCAGGCTATCACTGTGCTAGAAGATGATGCAGATGGCGCCACAACAGACCAGCCAATTACTGTGCTAGAAGATGATGCGGATGGCGCCACAACAGACCAGCCAATTACTGTGCCAGAAGATCACGCAGATGGTCTCACAAAAGCAGATAAACCCGTTGAAGTTTCTGTCAACAATCCTCGAGCATCTTCTAAGCTTGTTGCTGTGGACGAATCTAATGATTCCTCTGATGGTTCGCTAGTTTTAGTAGAAGATGACGGCGAAGACTCATCACCTGACTCAGTTTTAGTAATCGGCAAAGAAGCATCGTCCGACACTGTGGTTCTTGTGGATAATAAGGATAAGGAAACTTCGAAAGAGCATTTGTTACCACCCGCTGATTCAGCCGCTCTGGCTAGTGAATTAGCGGTCAACTTACAAAGCGAAGCAACTAGCAATTTACCGACCGCATCAGCTGGCGCCAATGTTGAATCCTCCGAAACTCCATCTATTGCTGATAGCGACTATTCAGATGTGACGCCCTCAGTACTAAAAGTAGTATGTAGTAGTAGCGCAGATCAGCCAACCGTTCAGAACTGCGACGATTTTGATGAATCGGCCAATTCCGCTCTGGCCATTGCCGACGTCATTGCTGACGACGAATGCTGCGATGTCGCCTCCGTGGCCAGTTCGTCAACAACGCGCCAACGAGCGGCATTCCTGTCGCCGATCCGCTCGCCCGACCCGGACTCCGCCGCCGCCGCCGTCGCCGATTGTCCCGCCGTGCCCAGCGCCGACTCCGTCAGCCGGTTGAAGCGTCGCCAATTTCCAGTTGACGATTTCATTCGCGATCTCAACACCTCGTCGGCATTCCGCGCCGTAGCCCGCGCCTTGTCCTCCGAGCAGGGCTGGCCTCTAGATCCGGTGATTGATTGGACCTTCTTCCTGTCGCATCGGATTGACGCACTGGAGCCGCTGCCAGCCGATCCGCCTAGTTTTCTTGACCGGATCAACGCCGGCATTGGCGTCGTTGTTGACGAAGACGGCCAGCTTGACGACTACGAATTGGAAGCGCTGCTCCGGCCCGAGTGTATTG
>CATNEM010000163.1:410000-422500 GCA_950096795.1 Macrostomum cliftonense
GGCAGTCGTTTTCGCAATGGTCGCCGGCGCCGCCTCCAATGTCAACAGTAACGTTGAGGAGGAGGGTGAGGATTAATTGATTGGTTTGTTAATTTGTTTGACAGTGGCCGCAATAGCGAAAACAGCGTGTGCGGCCTGCATATACATGTATTGCCTTTGCCTTTGTGCGGCCTTGCCTTTGTCTATCATTGCTGGTATCAATCATGCAACCCCAATCAATTAGAGCCAACACATCAACCGATGCCTATAAACCCGATTCGTATCCAAAAAATAACTTAAGGAACTACTTAAGTGCTGAGGCACTGGAGCGGTGGAGCTTCCACACCAACCAAAATCGGTTGAGCCTCCACCACAGCCAAAATTGGTTGAGGCTCCACCCCAACCAAAATCGGTTGAGCCTCCACCACAGCCAAAATTGGTTGAGCCTCCACCCCAACCAAAATTGGTTGAGGCTCCACCCCAACCAAAATCGGTTGAGCCTCCACCCCAACCAAAATTGGTTGAGCCGCCACTCCAGCCTAAATTGGTTGAGCCTCCACCCCAGCCAGAAGGATAGAGCCGCCACCCCAGCCAGAACGATAGAGCCGCCACCCCAGCCAGAAGGATAGAGCCGCCACCCCAGCCAGAAGGATAGAGCCGCCACCCCAGCCAGAAGGATAGAGCCGCCACCCCAGCCTAAATTGGTTGAGCCTCCACCCCAACCGAATTCGGTTGAACCTCCACCCCAGCCTAAATTGGTTGAGCCTCCACCCAACCGAATTCGGTTGAACCTCCACTCCAGCCTAAATTGGTTGAGCCTCCACCCCAACCGAATTCGGTTGAACCTCCACTCCAGCCTAAATCGGTTGAGCCTCCACCCCAACCGAATTCGGTTGAACCTCCACTCCAGCCTAAATCGGTTGAGCCTCCACCCCAACCGAATTCGGTTGAACCTCCACCCCAGCCTAAATTGGTTGAGCCTCAACCCTAAACAAAAGAATCAGTAGAGCCTTTAACCCAACCAAAAGAGGATTTCCAAGCAAAAAAATACGAGACGTAAATTTAGGCACCAAGCTAATTAATTAGTCCGATTTTCTCCTAAATTTAAGAGGGACCGCCGCGCCTGATGCTTGCCGGTTCCTTGGAATCGGCAGTCAATCGCGAAGCCGACGGTGCCGTTGAGAAGCGCGGCATTGAACTAACCGGCAACATCTACTGTTGCGTTAGAAACATCGCCTCCTGTTGTAAAAGAAAACGACGAAAGCGCAAACGCCGGAACGTCGGCAAAGTGGATGATGGAGGCAATGACAATTAGGCCAGCAAGCTCCCGTGACCGCCGCTACAGGGGAGTGTTGTGAAAAATATTTATTTCATGCCACCCTGTTCAGTGAAGATGCGCAACTTTTTACATGCAACAAATACAAACGGCTGCTGACTATATGAAAGCAATTATGTCAACTCAAAGCAAGTAAATTGCTTGGTTAGCTATCTATTACACCACCAGTGAGGCTTTGCTAAGTGCAAAATCTATTCATATAATGTTGTTCAGAGGCCGATTTTCGGTGTGCTTAGGGGCTGCTTCTTGTTGAATTTACAGGCAAATTCATGGTGAGTTTAGAGACTGGTTCTTGGTGAGTTTAGAGACTGGTTGTTAGGGTGTTTAGAGGCAGATTTTTATGCGTTTTGAGACTGATTGTGGATGTTTTCAGGCCCTGAATTTTCAGGCTTCAGGTATTTTTTCCAACGCCCAAATCTCAATACCTTAGCGGAGAATACCTCCTTGAGATTTTTTTACGAAACAGTCCAGGTGACTGTCGATTTTGTTCTGCATAAATCTTTCTGAAATACAGTATAGACATCTGAGTACGGATCAGGATTCAAAATTAATGAAAAATCTAACTGAGGCGCAAAGTCGGGGCGCATTTTATTCACAGCAGAAATGACGTCAGCGCTCAGTCCGACAGCGTGCACTAGCGCACTACCTGCACTAGTATCGGGCAGCATCTCATGTTGCGACGAAAATTAATTAAGTTTCGACTTTCCAACTGACTTAAATTCGACTGTGGGCGCGCAAAAGCAAAAATTTGCAATACGACCACGTCCCTAGATAGTCGATGCTAGGGTGCCGGGCAAAAACTAAAAACCATCATCAGTTTTGCATAAAGAAATGAAATCTGGAATGAAAAAGTCCCTACAGGCCGTCCACTTAGAGACAGAATTCAGCTCACACTATTAGTGAATGGGGCAGCATGAATTAGTCAACAGCAATTAGTTAATCAAAGTGGTCCGCTAATGGGCTCGCTATTTGATGAATCAAAAAGCCAAATGCATACAATCTGAAGCGGAGCCGACCTGCGCAACCTTCAATTCATTCAGGTATCTCAATGGGACTGATTTTTCATTTGGCTCGTTAATCAAAGCGGAAAGAAGCTCATTTAGCGCAGCCCTTTCAATTCAACCACCAGGCTAGTTTTGGTGACACAAGCCTGGTATGATTGGCTACAGGGCTGTACAAATCCTCTACAGGCGGGTTGGTGAGGAAAGAAGCTTGAACCGCTCGTAAATCATCAGGCAAAAATGGTTATGTCAGTGCTCTCCAGCTTAGGGTGGGGGTGAGAGACAGGGATTTATCATGCGCCGATTCTCGAGTGTACTGCTGACTTGTTAAGTGGGAAAAAATCCCGAACTGATCCGGAAATAGGCCGATTGATTGTAAATTGCAAGCCGATATTTGAATTTGATTATTTCTAGAAAAAGTGCGCGCCACTATAAGACAGTCGAGATTTCTTCGGACTTGGTCGCTTAGCAAGAGTGGCAAAATTTTTTTCATGGAGTGACATCTGATGGATGTGACTCTTCATGCAGTGACATCCGATGGATGTGACACTTCATGGAGTGACAGCTGATGGAAGTGACACTTCATGCAGTGACATCTGATGGATGTGACACTTCATGGAGTGACAACTGATGGATGTGACCCTTCCATGGAGTGACAGCTGATGCAAGTGACACTTCATGGAGTGACATCTGATGCGAGTGAAACTTCATGGAGTGACATCTGATGCGAGTGACACTTCCATGGAGTGACAACTGATGGATGTGACACTTCATGGAGTGACATCTGATGCGAGTGACACTTCATGGAGTGACAACTGATGGATGTGACACTTCATGGAGTGACATCTGATGCGAGTGACACTTCATGGAGTGACATCTGATGGATGTGACACTTCATGGAGTGACATCTGATGCGAGTGACACTTCATGGAGTGACATCTGATGCGAGTGACACTTCATGGAGTGACAACTGGTGGATGTGACACTTCATGGAGTGACATCTGATGCGAGTGACACTTCATGGAGTGACAACTGATGGATGTGACACTTCATGGAGTGACATCTGATGCGAGTGACACTTCATGGAGTGACATCTGATGCGAGTAACACTTCATGGAGTGACATCTGATGCGAGTGACACTTCATGGAGGGACAACTGATGGATGTGACACTTCATGGAGTGACATCTGATGCGAGTGACACTTCATGGAGTGACAACTGATGGATGTGACACTTCCATGGAGTGACAGCTGATGCAAGTGAAACTTCATGGAGTGACATCTGATGCAAGTGACACTTCATGGAGTGACATCTGATGGATTTAACACTTCATTGAGTGACATCTGATGCAAGTGACACTTCATGGAGTGACATCTGATGGAATAGAAGCGACACTTCATGGAGTGGAGTCACAACTAACAACTTTGTATCTTTAAAGAGTTTACAATTGACTTTACAATTCTAGAAAGCGAAAATTACTGTAAACACGATCGTAAAATAAAATAACAAAATGAATATTAAAAAATGCATACTTAAATAATTATTTTTGGCCGTCACAAAAACGTAATAATAGCTAATTTAGGTTTATTTGTTGTGCTGGGACACTGAACACCGCAAAAAGCGAAAAGACGACTTTAAATAAACAATATAGTCGATTTTTTTGAATAGAGCATTAGTACGTAAAAATTTGCAAAAAATGTTTTTTTTGATTGCCAAGTTAGTAGCATATTAACCGTCTCACAGTAAATAAAAAATAGGTGGCATGTGTCACTCAAAATGACACTTACTGCTATAGCAATTTTCGCTAAACAAAATTGATTATAGCCTTTTGAAAGTCGACAAAAAACGAGAAATGATGTTTTTTAAGTTTTATTAGCTAGTTAATTGCAATAGCAGCTATTAATATTTTTCTGTGCAGAAAAATCGATCCAAGTACTTCTGGTTGTCTAATTACTTGTCTAACAGCCCGATTGGAAAGAACAGTTGAAATTAGATTTCAGACCAGGAGATCAATATAAAAGAAAGAGATTCCTGACAGATCGAAAGACAGACAGACAGACAGACAGACAGACAGACAGATAAACAGAAAGACAGACACCGACAGATAAATAGACAGACAGGCAGACAGACAGACAGACAGACAGACAGATTGACAGATTGACAGACAGACAGACAGAGAGACACTCAGACAGACAGACAGACATTACCGAGTGTTACCAAAGTTTTCAGATTTTTAGACAGATGATTCTGAAAGAAAAATCGGCAGTCAATAATTTTATTAAAAAACGAAAAAAGCAGACATTTTTAGTAATAGAAATCGTTTTTAACTGTTTTGCGGGCGTCGTATAATATTTTAGTTCATTAAAATCATTTTTTTAGAATTCAAAGTATTAATATGCAGCAGAATAAAATATTAATACATGTAAGAAAATATACGATTTTAATGTTAACCGGATCAGTAAAACGGATTACTAAGATAAATTAGGCGAAGCTGGCTAATCGAAGCGGGCAGGAGAACTGAATAGCGCAACACTCAACACAAAGCACAAAATATGCCTAGCTTTCATTGACTTTCCAGTTATTTTATCCTAATCTTAATCTTATCTTAATCTTACAACAATCTTCAAAACGCCAATCTTCACAACCCCAATCTTCACAACCCTAATCTTCACAATCGCAATCTTCAAAACCCCCAATCTTCACAACCCTAATCTTTACTATCCCAATCGTCACAAACTTGATTTTCACGACCCCAATTTTGACTGAAAATATTCATTCGTGACCGAACCCAAATCTTCAAGACCCCAATATTGATGACCCTAACCGTGAGGAATCTGGTCTTCTGTCCCCGTAAAAAGTAGGTAGGCAAACTAAAAATCCCAGCTAATTATTGCAGTTTAACATCACATGGAAATGAAATATCAAATTTGATTAATAAAAAGCGATAACCAGAATAAATATAATGTGACAATTAATTTTTTGTTGTTCGCAGTTGGCAAACAAGACAAAATATTCTGCAAGCAATGGCCGTTTAATTTTGCAATACAAGCCATGTATTAGTAGCAAGAAAGCAAGCAAAAATAATCAGAAAGCAATAGCCGCTACTATGAGTAGACATGAATAGATAAGGTTAATTGGATTAGTCATAGACAGGGGCACACAGTTGCCAATCAGTTATTTTGCTTATTTCTTGAGTGACGTCGGACACCGCCTACTTAAAGTAGGGTGCAGCGCCTCTTCTTTCGTTTCCGATCGCTGCTGGGATTCTCCGCGGCGGCTGACTGTAGCTTGCGCCTGTGGATCTCAGTGACTAGATCGAAGAATGCCTGCGGGATTTTCGGATTCAATTTGTTATGACTTAGCAATAAGAAAATAATAGAAGCTAGGATAATTGTATGTTGGATCTGGAATTATAAACTTGAGGCAAATGACAATCAAACAGGGATCTGGGATAATCAATTAGGGATCTGGGATTATGAAATAGGGATCTGGGAGTATCCAACAGGGATCTGGGATCATCAAATAGGGATCTGGGATTATTAAAAAGGGATCTGGGATTATTAAATAGGGATCTGGGATTATTAAATAGGGATCTGGGATTGTTACATAGGGATCTGGGATTATTAAATAGGGATCTGGGATCATCAAATAGGGATCTGGGATTATTAAATAGGGATCTGGGATTATTAAATAGGGATCTGGGATTATTAAATAGGGATCTGGGATTATTAAATAGGGATCTGGGATTATTAAACAGGGATCTGGGATAATCAATTAGGGATCTGGGATTATGAAATAGGGATCTAGGAGTATGAAACAGGGATCTGGGATTATGAAATAGGGATCTGGGAGTATCCAACAGGGATCTGGGATCATCAAATAGGGATCTGGGATTATTAAAAAGGGATCTGGGATTATGAAATAGGGATCTGGGATTATTAAATAGGGATCTAAGATTATTGAATAGGGATCTGGGATTATTGAATAGGAATCTGAGATTATCGAATAAGGAGGGATTTTGAATTATCAAGTAGGGATTATCTGGGATTATCAAATAGGGATCTGGAAAAATTAAATAGGGATCTAGGATTATCAAATAGGGATCGGTGATTATCAAATAGAGATTTTGGATTAACAAGTAGGGATTATTTGGGATTATCAAAGGAAATTTTATTTTCTCAAATTGGATTCTGGGATTAACAGTTAGGAATCAGAGATAATAAATGTGGGTCTGGGATTTGGCATCAGGGGTTATCAAATTGGGACTAATGATATAGTATTTGTTATTAAAAAGTGGGACTTGGGATCAGGGCAATCGAATCTGGATATTATATTAGGGACTAGGAGACTGTAAATAATAATTTCGATATAAAAGTTGAGAACAAAAAAATATTGAATTTGTGATTAATGCCTAATGATTAAACTGAACTGTCAAATCAAGCAATCAAGAATGTACCTGCTCAACATTCTCGCGAGTTTTTGCCGAAGTTTCAATATAGGGCACCCGCCACTGCTGGGCCCTCTGCTGCGCCTCCTGGTTGCTGACCTGCCGGCTCTGCTCTAAATCGCTCTTGTTGCCAACTAGGAACATTGGAATCGATTCGTCACCTTTCACTCGGATGATTTGCTCCCTGCGTGCGGCAAGCGAGACATTTAAAATACTTGGACTCATGGTAAGCTGAAGCTTCAGGGAAAGGTGTAGCAGCTGTAGCCTGAAGCTTCAGGGAAAGGGGTAGCAGCTGTAGCCTGAAGCTTCACGTTAAGGGGTAGTAGCTGTACCCTGAAGCTTCATGGAAAGGGGTAGCAGCTGTACCCTGAAGCTTCAGGAAAAGGGTAGCAGCTGTGCCCTGAAGCTTCAGGAAAAGGGGTAGAAGGTTTGCCCTGAAGCTTCAGAAAAAGGATAGCAGGTGCCCTGAAGCTTCAGAGTAGCTCCAGAGAGGCTTCAGAGAGGCTTCAGAGAGGCTTCAGAGAGGCTTCAGAGTAGCTTCAGAGAACCTTCAAAGGGGCAGCCGGTTTGCCATGAAGCTTCAGGAAAGGGGTAAGTAGCTGTTCCCTGAAGTTTCAGGAAAGGGAAAGCAGGTTTGCTCTGAAGCTTCAGGAGAGGGTAGTTAGCAATACCTTTCTCAAGCTATTGAGAAAGGCATAGCAGCTGTCCGCTGAAGAACAGAATAGATTTTGAACTCGATGTCAAATAAATGGGATAAAAAATCTTTTTCTTTAGCGCCTCACCTGTAATCATTAGTGGCAGCAAATGATTCCGGATCCGTGATGGAAAAGATGCACAAAAAGCCTTCGCCGCCGCGAAAATAATTATCCCGTATGCTGGCGTAATCCTCCTGGCCGGCAGTGTCCAGAATGTCAATCTGAACCTCGGTATTGTCAAGCGTCATTTTCTTTCTGTAGCTGTCGGCTTTAGTCGGCTCGTAGTCTTGCACGAACTGAGGGAGGGAGGTGGGTGGGTGGTGCAAATTCTAAATCAACCTGCTGTTCTCAATCCACCCCATTATTACTTTCTCAATCCATCAACCTTTTAAACCTCGTCATTCTTCAGCTCTACCCTTAATTACCCTACTTCTCTAGTTTCCTGGTGGGCCCACACCCACAGACTCACCTCTTCGTACATAAATTGCAGAGTTAACGCGCTCTTGCCCACACCACCGCTGCCAACCATGATGACTTTGTGCACTGGTGGCTGCGACATTGTCAACACACTGCTGTTAGTATTTAATATGTTCAATACTGAATGCGTTAAGGAGTCAAAACAATTATAGGCTGCAATAAAACCATAGGACGTTTATAATGTTAAATGATTGAAAAATTATTGCGATCCAAGCAAAATATTAAATTATTAAAGTTTTATCCTTAAACAATATTTTTTAACTTACTAAATCTACCTATACAAGTAACAACTAAAAATCCTATATAGAAATCGCATAACTCAATGTGTCAGCTAGAAATCCCATTATACGCTCGTAATCACTGGCCTGTTAGAAATCCCATTACTCAATGTGCCAGCTAGAAATACCATTGCTCAATGTGTCAGCTACGAGCTAGATATCCCATTACTCAATGTGTCAGCTAGAAATCCCATTACTCAATGTGTCAGCTAGAAATCGCATTACTCAATGTGTCAGCTACAAGCTAGATATCCCATTACTCAATGTGTCAGCTAGAAATCCCATTACTCAATGTGCCAGCTAGAAATCGCATTACTCAATGTGTCAGCTAGAAATCCCATTACTCAATGTGCCAGCTAGAAATTCCATTACTCAATGTGTCAGCTAGAAATTCCATTACTCAATGTGTCAGCTAGAAATCCCATTACTCAATGTGTCAGCTAGAAATCCCATTACTCAATGTGTCAGCTAGAAATCGCATTACTCAATGTGTCAGCTAGAAATCGCATTACTCAATGTGCCAGCTAGAAATCCCATTACTCAATGTGCCAGCTAGAAATCCCATTACTCAATGTGTCAGCTAGAAATCCCTTTACTCAATGTGTCAGCTAGAAATTCCATTCCCTAATGTGTCAGCTAGAAATACCATTACTCAATGTGCCAGCTAGAAATTCCATTACTCAATGTGTCAGCTAGAAATCCCATTCCCTAATGTGTCAGCTAGAAATACCATTACTCAATGTGTCAGCTAGAAATCCCATTACTCAATGTGCCAGCTAGAAATCCCATTACTCAATGTGTCAGCTAGAAATTCCATTACTCAATGTGCCAGCTAGAAATACCATTACTCAATGTGTCAGCTAGAAATCCCATTACTCAATGTGTCAGCTAGAAATTCCATTACTCAATGTGCCAGCTAGAAATTCCATTACTCAATGTGTCAGCTAGAAATACCATTACTCAATGTGTCAGCTAGAAATTCCATTACTCAATGTGTCAGCTAGAAATTCCATTACTCAATGTGTCAGCTAGAAATCCCATTACTCAATGTGTCAGCTAGAAATCCCATTACTCAATGTGTCAGCTAGAAATCGCATTACTCAATGTGTCAGCTAGAAATCCCATTACTCAATGTGTCAGCTAGAAATCCCATTACTCAATGTGCCAGCTAGAAATTCCATTACTCAATGTGTCAGCTAGAAATCCCATTGCTCACTTTGTCAGCTAGAAATCCCATTCCCTAATGTTTCAGCTAGAAATACCATTACTCAATGTGTCAGCTAGAAATCCCATTACTCAATGTGTCAGCTAGAAATACCATTACTCAATGTGTCAGCTAGAAATCCCATTACTCAATGTGTCAGCTAGAAATCCCATTACTTAATGTGTCGGCAAGAAATCCCATTACTCAATGTGTCAGCTAGAAATCCCATTACTCAATATGTCAGCTAGAAATCCCATTCCCTAATGTGCCAGCTAGGAATCCCATTGCTCACTTTGTCAGCTAGAAATCCCATTACTCAATGTGTCAGCTAGAAATCCCATTACTCAATGTGTCAGCTAGAAATTCCATTACTCAATGTGTCAGCTAGAAATACCATTACTCAATGTGTCAGCTAGAAATCCCATTACTCAATGTGTCAGCTAGAAATCTCATTATCCAATGTGTCAGCTAGAAATCTCATTATCCAATATGTCAGCTAGAAATCCCAACACTCAATGTGACTAGAAATACCATTACTCACTTTGGCAGCTAGAAATCCCATTACTCAATATGTCAGCTAGAAATCCCATTCCCTAATGTGTCAGCTAGAAATACCATTACTCAATGTGTCAGCTAGAAATCCCATTACTCAATGTGTCAGCTAGAAATCCCATTACTTAATATGTCAGCTAGAAATCCCATTACTCAATGTGTCAGCTAGAAATCCCATTACTCAATGCGTCAGCTAGAAATCCCATTACTCAATGTGTCAGCTAGAAATCCCATTACTTAATGTGTCGGCAAGAAATCCCATTACTCAATGTGTCAGCTAGAAATCCCATTACTCAATATGTCAGCTAGAAATCCCATTCCCTAATGTGCCAGCTAGGAATCCCATTGCTCACTTTGTCAGCTAGAAATCCCATTCCCTAATGTGCCAGCTAGAAATCCCATTACTCAATGTGTCAGCTAGAAATCCCAACACTCAATGTGACTTGAAATACCATTACTCACTTTGTCAGCTAGAAATCCCATTACTCAATGTGTCAGCTAGAAATCGCATTACTCAATGTGTCAGCTAGAAATCCCATTACTCAATGTGTCAGCTAGAAATCCCATTACTCAATGTGTCAGCTAGAAATCTCATTATCCAATGTGTCAGCTAGAAATCTCATTATCCAATATGTCAGCTAGAAATCCCAACACTCAATGTGACTAGAAATACCATTACTCACTTTGTCAGCTAGAAATCCCATTACTCAATGTGTCAGCTAGAAATCGCATTACTCAATGTGTCAGCTAGAAATCCCATTACTCAATGTGTCAGCTAGAAATCCCATTACTCAATGTGTCAGCTAGAAATCCCATTACTTAATATGTCAGCTAGAAATCCCATTCCCTAATGTGTCAGCTAGAAATCCCATTACTTAATATGTCAGCTAGAAATCCCATTCCCTAATGTGTCAGCTAGAAATACCATTACTCAATGTGTCAGCTAGAAATCCCATTACTCAATGTGTCAGCTAGAAATCCCATTACTTAATGTGTCGGCAAGAAATCCCATTACTCAATGTGTCAGCTAGAAATCCCATTACTCAATATGTCAGCTAGAAATCCCATCAGGAATAGTAAAATAAACACAGCGACGCAAATAAAGGTAACTCAAAAAGCATTGTAAGGTATACACTTATGTAAATTAACTTTAATAGATAAGACATTATGCGAAATAATAATAAATATTCCATCTCAACAAGAAAGCGCGTCAAACATTAAAAATTCAAGTATAGTTAAACAAGCATGTACATTCTGCACAAAGTAGAATTATGCGCAAACAGCAAAATATTAATAAATTCTCCTGTTTTGAAAGTGAAATTAAGTTTCCTTAAGCAAATTATGCTTGAGCAGAAGCTGTCTGATGTAAAGGCTGCAAATAAATAACTCCAGGATTGCACTATAGAGCAAATGATCTGTACTAACATGCTTCGTTGTTGTACAAAGAAAACCAATTTTCAACAAAAAAAGTTAATTAAGCACATTAAAAAACCCACTTGACTTACTGATAGACAAAAACTAACAAAGTTAGAACACAATCTCTTCATCGGCCAATCCTAAATCGTTGAATCTATCGATTTATCATCAATCAATCTATCAATGATGATCATAGCGTTATTATCTCAGACCACAAAAAGCCTCAGAAAGATTTTTACGTAGGCAAGAGTTTCACAGAGCTAAATTATGCATTTTCAGATAAAAACTAAACAATTAGGAAATGAAATTATCTTTAGTGTAAAATAGTTTTGAGATCTTAGAAATAGACATCGATAGCTAAACTGAAAACGAACTAAACAAAGCAATTAATGTATACGAAAATGCACATTATGAAATTAAATACTTTCTCAGATTTAGCTGCTAACAAAGTAAGCTAAAATTAGGTCATAAATCATTTGTGTGGTTGAGGATTTTTAGCCTAGCGGTTAGAGTCCCATCATAACTGACCGACTATGAAATCTGGAAGGTTCTGGGTTCGAATCCCAACTCTAGAAGACAATTTATGCTATTAAGCAAGACACTTAATCCTGCGTTGCTTTATTTTACTTAACTGGCCCTGTGACGCTGCTTTCAACATCTTGACAGCGTACTTTGTTGTTGTTGTTGTTGTTGGGATTGAGTACCAAAAAACTAAATCTGCAGGAGGGCTGTAAGCATTTTGACGCTTAAAGCGACATCTTCTTACAACCAGCGACTGGGACTCCTTAAGCGCGTTCAGTCACACTAAATACGGTATACAGGCGTAGACACACACAGGCCGGCACCCAGTCACGTGCTCACATAGGGTGTACAAACCGGTAATTTCAGGAATTTACGTTCTGTAAGTCTTGCGGCGTTGCCCTCGTGGGGGCGTAAATAGCACAACTGGCCCATAGCCCAACCAATTTGTTGCACAAGGCCCCAAATTAATGTGACCCTGCACACGAAACCGCGCTAGGGAAAAAAAAGTCAACCCGCTAGACCGCCGAGGGCTAGTAAAAGTAAAAAAAAACAATAAAACTAAGCACGAAGCTACTTGAAACAAACCAACCCAG
>CATNEM010000163.1:427500-527500 GCA_950096795.1 Macrostomum cliftonense
CCAATTACGTGTCAGTTATATGCATTACCTCTATTTACAATTACATTGGCTGTAGCTTAAACAGAAGGCGATTAGAAACTCAAGAGATACTTTGAGAGGGTGTGTAGCGTATTAATTCAATATTTTGCGTCATTTATTCCCGAATGACTTGCCAGTGCTAAGAAACTGTCCAACACCTGAGCACACTGTATGCTGTAGCATTATGCATACATAAAACAGCAGTAAATCATGTCCGCATATAAGCCTATCAAATGACTGGCGATAGCTAGGGAATAATGAATAACAACGGGCGATGTGGGCGCAATAAAATAACGATAATTTGCTAAGAAAGGATCAATGCAAGCGGGGTAAAGCTCTATTTGATGAAGCAAGCTATCTATACCCAGAGTACCACCAGATTTTCTCAGTTTCCTACGTGCCTCATCAATAAAATAACCCTGTTCACGAATAATGTTTAGAAAAAAATGAATTGAAGCATCCGATGTAAACAGATCCGTTCGTTCCCGATAGGATGTCCAACTTTGTTTACCACAATGGTTTGAAATGATGCAAACCAACTGTTGAAGAAAAATTTAGGGGTCAAGGAATGGACTGAAATACATGTTGCCCTTTTATATGAAAGACCAAGACTGAATGTGCGCTCCTAAAAGTAGACTGTTGTCAGCTATAGTTACAGACAGTCGACGAAAATGTTTATCGAGGAAATTAAAATTCAAGGAAATTAATGGAGCAGATTTTTTCAATAGGAATCAGGAAATAATTGGAATCTTTCCCGAAGCTAGTTGTCAGGCTATATTCGTCAGATGCACTACACGAGGGCAATACAGAGGGCTACACCATTTCTAGTGATAAACAAGTGCTGAACTTTGAAGAGGTGAAACAAGAGAGGCATAGAGCAGAGATGCACCGGGACGCCACTTAATTTCGCTAGCAGCTAATTCTGGCAACACGCAGTCTCCGTTAGGCTGCATCGCATTTTCGCTTCAAAGCCAACCACCTACGAGCGTATGGCTTCATTTTTCATTATTGGCAATAGACCAACAAAAATAAAGCATTGTTTCGCAGCTGCACAAGCAGCAGGGGTGCCGATGAGACAGACAGAATCAAAATTAAGCCAGCGAGTGAGAGTAAGTGACAGAAATTAAAAGAGAGAAAGTCTGTTATGCCTGTCAATCATCCGATAACCAACCGCTAGCATTGCCAACAACTTCAATTCCCTGACTCAGCAAAGGCCCAACAAAAATCGTTAAGAGTCTCCTCTACTCGCCAGCCACAGCGATTGCGTCACGGCCTGTTTAGTTGGTAACAAGCCTCGATTGGCCAAGGATGCAGCATTAAGTAGGAGAAAAACGAGATCGATGAAGTGCTGAGTCGCTCAGTGGACTTCAATTCTGCTCAACTACTCAACAATGCCACCAAGAAGGCCTATTTTAGACTGCTTTCGCTGGGGAAACCTGTCAATCCGATAGAATGAAAGAGCTGGGATTTTTGTTCACACCTACCCGACCCCTGAGACTAGGAAGAGAGTCTATTTGGGGCAAAATAGACGCTCTCCGCTGAAACTCCCCACTTCCCTTTCGCAGCTATTCCCAGAAAGCAGTGACGCATGACGGTGACTAGTCCTACTTGTTCAATTTTCAAACCAAGGAGAAAAATTTTGAAAAAAGGAGAAAGTGACGCAGAGCCTACACACCCACACTCAAGTGGTTTGGGGATCGCCTTCTCACCGTGCCACAACTGGGAAGGAATTGGACTCCGCCCATAAAAATAGCCCTTCCCTCCGCAGACTTCGCTCAAGTCGTCTTCCCCCCCCCCTATTCACTTCCGAAACCTCTATCGACAATAGAAATTGCCCCACTTTTCACACTGGGCCCGGGGCTCAGCTCCCTTCCCTTCCCGGTCTGTCCACCTCTCGCCTTCTGCTGCCTCCTCCTCTTACTCCGGTCATTTAACTTGTCAATCTCCCTTTTTAATAAGGCTGGGCCCACACTCAGTTTAACACCATATTTGCTTTCTTGTTTCACCTCATTATCACTCACTAGCTACTTGCTACTCCTTTCGTTTATTTTATCCCGATTTTTTAACACAACTGAATAGCTAGAAAGTAAATCCTATATTTGGTTCCTTATGATCACGCGCCAGATCTGAAGTTCATGAGGATATAATAATTTAAGATATTGTTTTCGATAGAGCCACACATATCCAGAATTCTGCGAAACATAAACTAACGTTAGAATTTAAACTTAGTCACTCAAACGTATGAAAAATTCACGCGATTAGACCAACACAATGATGAAAGACTTAATATAAAAAATTTGCTTCCTCGTGCCAGTTAAATGCATGACTAAACTCTGCAAGCAAGCATCTCACTTTCAAAGCATGAAGGTAATCGATAGCTTCCTAAAAAAGAGTCGCATTAGAATTCGCTGAGCGTGCAATTAGTGAAGAAAAATGTTAGCCAGGTGGATGAATGCAACACACGCCCTAGAGATGGGATGAAAAATAAAGCCATTTTTACCAAGTCGATTTTCTTTACGATATAAAAGGCCATCATCTCCGCAGACAAAGCAGATGATATAAACGCAAAACTAAAGAATTGCTCCGAAGTAGAAGCAAAGAGTTCCAGCAACAAGAAAAGCTTAGTCAACCTCTTCCTGTTGGCTGCATTTAACACAACCTTGCCAATAGCCTAGCTATTTGATTGCTATTCACTTGGCTTAGCCACCTCCGTCCTGCAGATCTCTATGAGACAATATACTATACTATACAGATACAATAATTTAGATACAGATACAATTTTTGTTCGACTCAGAAGTGTTAGATTTTGAACTTCATCACCGAAATAACAAACTAAAATGAATGTTTTATGAATAGAAAGTGATTCGTCGGAGGGAAATACCCAAAGAAATGATTATCAAGTTTTATGGGCTGATCCATTTTAGGCTATAATAAAATAAACAAGTCATAGTAAGCTTTTAAAAAGCAACGAAACATAAAATACTTATCCTTACTAGTTTTTTTCGTAACTACAACATTGGAACAGAATTTCAGCTTGTTAGACTTGAGCAGTGCGGAATTAAATGCCTTGATCAAGGATGCAATTGGAACCTAATACCTGAAGATCTTAGTGAAAAACATGCCAATTCAGATGAATGCTTAGACATCCAATGTCTGGAAAGAGCAAGCACCCGCTAATCAACACACACATCAGGTACTGTCACTCGGCCTATGCCGCGAAGACCCCGATCAGCTGCATCACGAAGCCTGGATCGGCCTGGTCTACCCCAAAGAATCGGACTGGTACGCGCCAAGCACCTGCAATCGACTGGCCGAACAGACTCTCAGAGCGGCTAAACGAGGCGCCGTTGGACTTGTGTTTGACTTGCGCAACGCTCACGGACACTTGAGGGAACAGGTAAAACTTACTTGGGATTGTTTTCAATGATGCTCAGGCGAAATTTTGTAAACATTCGCTAATTCCCAAACACAACAGCTCATGGAAGCTGGGACAGGCAAAGAGTTCTTCAACATCACCGTGACCATGGTGGACTCGAGAGACGCAAAAAACTTAGACCTGCTCGAGTCACTGGACTTAGCCGAATACCATGCCGATGTCAGCATCCAACCAGCTGCGCCTGTCACCCGGTTCAGCGGCCGCACAGGGGACGGCGTCCATCAAAATACCAGAGCGACATTCTACGCTGAGATTGCAGGCTTCCTGCTGTTCTTTCTAGTTTTCTGTATCGCTGGCATTGTTATATTAGTCAAGGTAACAGGATTAAAGAAAAAAGTCTTTGTTTTACACCTAAAACAGATTGCAATCCATCTACCTATATTTATTTGTTAAACTTCTAATTTTTTTGTACAGTTCTACTCCAATCGCGACGCAACCAGCACAAGCGGAGCAATGCTGCTAACAGCTGGCAACCTGCCAAAGTCAGTTGGGGACAAACTTGAGACGCATCTGAGCAACACAGGCTGCAGCGCTTGCTTAGAAGAGTTTCAAGACAACGAGCCGGTTCGAATGCTGCCGTGTCGGCACCAGTTTCATCCGTTGTGCCTCGACTACTGGCTAGCAGAGAATCAGGCCTGTCCTCTATGCGCGCACAATATAATGGGCGAGCCGCCAACTCAAGCTTATAATACCATGGAAACCATGACAACCATAGCAACTGCAAGCACCGCGGTAGCCTTGGAGACACCTGTATCGGATGCTTCATCGTCCAATTATAGCGTGATTTGCGAGGAAAGACCAATCTCGTCATCCAGTGCAATTAACCAAGCCGAAAGTGCAACAGTTAGCAAGAACTTGCAACCAACAGCGAGCAAAACTATTGCCTCAAGGGAGACCACACTTTGAGGATTGAAATCAATGTAGATATCGGACTGCGGCGAAACTTTTGTACGGCTAACATTAATTTGATTCAATTTTACAATGTATAAACAAGCTTACTTTTCAAAATCTTTATTAGCATTCTAAAATGCAAGTTATAACCAAAATTAAAAGCGCATATGTACTAATATTACTAACTTGTCAAATGTCAATATCATGCCGTAAAAAAGTAGCACAAAATTTTTACCAAAATTCTCCCTAATGGCCGCAGTTTCCTATATTCTAACCTGATTACTATTCAATGAAACCTATAAGTAGCAAGTTTCGATAAATCACAAAAATAAACAACAAACAACGCAATATTGACGTCTAAATATAATCTGCACAATTTATTTACTCGATATTTTGTCATTAAAGCAAATAAAGCCAAGCAAAAAGCGGCAGTCAAATTTTGAGTAAAAAATACAATAACACAAATTTACATAAATTTTCAAATTCTATCGTATCATCAAATAATGGTGTGATGTGCGATTGCGAAATAGTGGTCGCACTCATAAATAAATCATTCTACTCAATCTAGTTACAATTAATCCAGAACATTCGACAGTTTCTCTGGAGACAAAATTATAATAAAAAAACTATAAATCAATCAGAAACACAGTTTCACAGCCCTATTTATAAGATAATGTGACTCGATATAAATAACTGTTCGAAGGAAGCAGATATGTAGCTGTCTAATGTCACAGGTTATTGGGAACTGAAAAAGCACACGACACACTATTGAGCAAAACTTAAAAACTTATCATACTTATATATAGTTTTTGTTTTGTAGATCTATTAAACTTTAAGACAATTGTCTAAAGTGCATCTATTAAAATAACCTAGGTAAGCTACTTTTTAGATCAATTTTTAATTAGGATTTTTTCAACATTCAGACTATTAAGCTCGTATGTTTGCTTAAAATAACTAGAATAATTATTATTGGGAAAAAAAAACAAAGCAAAACAATTTTTCAGTCGTTATGCACAGACAAAAACGTTCGAGTTTTTTTTCATTTATTGATCGAATGTATGAAGTCAGTGAAAGTTAGCGCGCAAGAATTGGCTGCATAATCAGGCAAAACGCGCAATCATCAAGTTATATTACAGTAAATTATTGAATCAGAAACTTCAATAATCTCAATTCCAAAAGTTTAAATACAGGGAAACTAAAAAAATGCTGCACAGAAGGTGCGGGCAACAAAGAACAGCATGTTAGTCGAGAGATTACATTTTAGAATGGTTCTGATATGTTCACATGACACAACGTATGACGGAATGCTGACCGAAAAACATCTGATCTGAAATGGAGAGAGAAAAAAAATTGACGATGTTTTTTCTTTCTGTATTCAAACATGTCTACTTTAAGTAGCAGCAAACAGAAATCCAATAGCTTACTGCAATTAATGCTTTAAGTCTATAGGATTTGAGCACTGAGGACTTGCTTTTAATTCCACGCTACTTTATTTTCTTTAAAAAACGGCTAAATCAGTCTTAGTTTCCAACACAGGAAAAAAAAGATTTTATCAGCATTGAATTACACCAAGATACAGAAGAATCAAGCTTCGACAGAAAGCAACATATTAATTTCTAGGTAAAGATGATACCCATGCAATTTGAGATAAGCAATGCCGAATGCAAATGCAAACAGGCAGATTTATACATTTTCATTAAAATTCTAAGCCATGGATATTAAAAAAATAAAAGCATTTTCAATCATTTGTCTTCAAATAGCTAGCTAGAAAAATAATGATGAAACTAACCCAGCCTTCCAGGCCTTCCCGTAAATCCCTTTAAAAAAATCCCGTCTCCGTGAGCAGACAAGAAGAGCTAAATGAAAGCGTCAGACAGGAAAGTAGGCCACAGCCTATCCCAAGCTACAGACAGGCAGGGGGACAAACAGGGGACAACCGATCTTTACAGTTTACAGCGCGCCTGACCAGCAACTGGGTCGTCCCTAAAGCACGCACAGGCAATAGGAAGGATAGAAGCAAAGCTGCTAGTAAGGGCGGGACCCTGTTCGCTCAGAATAGCTGCTTGCGATTTAAGCATTTCCTATTAGCATTGTAGGCTTTCGCATCTGCATGTAATTCTGCCGGACAAATATCAAGCGCACACTTATTTAGTACCCGTGCGGGATGGCAATATGACGCACTGGCTTGGAGAAGAAGACTTTGCAACTCCATACAGCAAGAGAAGAGAAAGATGCTTGTCAAACAGTCAGACAGGAAGCCAACAGAAGCGTAGACGGTCAGACACAGGCGGACAGAGACAGGCAGTCAGACAGACATACAGACAGAAAGAAAGAGACAGACAGACAGACAGACAGACAGACAGACAGACAGACAGACAGAGACAGACAGACAGACAGACAGACAGACAGACACACAGACAGACAGACAGACAGACAGACATACAGACAGGCAGACAGTCAGACAGACAGACAGACAGACAGACAGACAGACAGACAGACAGACAGACAGACATACAGACAGACAGACAGACAGACAGCCAGACAGACAGACAGACAGACACACAGACAGACAGACAGACAGACATACAGACAGACAGACAGACAGACACACACACAGACAGACAGACAGACATTTAGACGGTCAGAAAGGCATTACTGGCAAAGCAGACAGCTAACTAAAACCCACAAGAGCAGAGCATCAAACCCACCTGTTCAAGAGTGCCGCGCAGTAGCGGAGCCGGCGTCACCAAAATCATTGCCAATATCAAAATCCACACGCCAGCTGCACTGGTCGCTAGCAGCAGCAGCAGCAGCAGCAGTTGGACAGGCGGAGGCGCCGTTGGCTCGCCAAGCGCCGGCCAGAGTGAGGGCCTGCTGGGACAGCGGTCTCGCAGTCGGACCCGACCGTTTCGAATAGGAAGAAGCCGATTGAGAACTAGTTAAATTGCCAAGGCTGGCAAACTCACTGCCTTCAGCGGCAACGTCTAGAATGCCTCTTAACTCCGAGTTTAAATACTGCAGACACTCTAATCTAGTTTCATCGATGCGTCGAATATCGTCAATACGACTATTTGCCATGGCAACCATCGCTTCGGCCGCGACCGCCTCGGATTCGCCCTGATTAGCTGCTGGTCGACGCTTGATTTTAAGCAACAAGGATGCATCGCCAGTTCCGGAACTATCCGCACCCGGATGTGGACGCTTGTTGCCAACGGCAGCTGTGCCTGCTGCTGCAGGCGGCGGTTCCGATCCTGGCTGTATAGAATGACACTCGAACTCGATGGCGCTGTCGTAGGTTGATTGTAAAGCCCTGGCCAACTGTTCGTAGGCACTGGCTAGCGGTTCGGGTAGAGCGAATTTCCTATTTTCGACTGTTGTATCGAATAGTTCGAAGCCGCTATTGCTGCTGCTGTCGATTTCGTTGCTAACGGCTTGCTGCTGCTGATCAGCGTCGCCAGCTGTCATTGGTTTCGTCGGCGGCCAAGGCTCGTCCCTGCGGGTGCAGGCCGTGCGCCTAGACCGGCAGCCAGCGCACCATTCGATGCGATCCCAAGGCCAGCGCAGCCGACACCTGGGACGGACACGGCCGCCAATCATGGGAACGGGAGTGTTGGAAACGGACGGAGCAGCGGCAGCAGCTGTAGCGGTGGTGGTGCTGTCGGTGGTATTTGTTGTTGTTGTTGTTGTTGTTGTTGTTGTCGACGCGCTTTGTTCAGCGTGAGCTATGGGACTGTCATGATTGATGACGGATTCTGTCGGATTGAGGCTGCTTGACTCAGTTGGTTGCCTGCTTAAAGCAAGCTGCTCGGCTTGCTGCTGCTCTTGATGTAGCTGATTATGCTTCGATTTTTTCTTCTTTTGCTTCTTCGCTTGCTGCAGCTCTTGGCTTGGCTGGTTTTGCTGGTTTTGCTCCGATTGTTTCTCCTTCTGCTGTTCTTGTTCTTCTTGCTTCCGCTCGTCATGGTCCAACTGATGCTGCGGCTCAGCGTCATCAGCCGGTGCCGCCTGGATCTGCGGCATCAACAATTCGGAAAAGTAGGAATTTGTTTCGGACAGAAATTCTATAATTTTGGGTGCCTGTTGCAGGGAATTATTTGACAACTCAGAATCAGCTTGAATTTCATCGCCTTCGGTTTGAAGCTCTTCAGCGGTGAATACGTCCACTACTTCTAGACAGTCGATGTCCAGACTGTCAACGTCGCTATCCTCGGCATTTTCGTTGTCGGAGTGTCGACTCTCGGCGTTTAGCTTAAGGAACGACGCCGCCGGCTCCTCAATCAACGAGGCAGCGGCCGGCGTGGCCGGATCAAGGACGTGCTGCTGACTGCTGCCAATGTTGGGATAGGACAACGGCCCGTCGGAACTGGACACCAGGCTGCCGGGCGCTTCGCCGATATCGTCGCTTAGATTGCAACAGGCGGCGGCAGCAGCGCCGGTGTAGTTCTCGCCGATCAAATAGTTGGCCGCAGCGGCGGCTGAGTCGGCGCCAACAAGAAGCTCCTCTGGTAGGGCCAGGCCATCGCCTTCGTCGTCAGTGCAGGCTTCAAACACCGGAGTCTGCAGAGTCGATGTTCGTTCTTCATCAATTTTATCAATGTCCCGATCGGCCCTGTCCAGCACCGGCGGCCCCAAGCGGGACTGTATCGACGCCGACACGCCGGGGCCGCCATCGGCGCCAAAGCCGACGCGTTGATCTACGCCGTAGAATCCGTAGAACAGGCTGGGATAAAGACTGTCAGCGTGGGTCACCACTTCATCCTGACCAAAATCCATGCCAAACTCGTCGTCTAAACGAAGCAGATCGCCCAGAGTGTCGTTTGACGGATGCGACACCTGCGACGTCTGGGATTGCTGCTGCTGGAGCTGCGGCGGTTGCTGCTGCGGCTGCTGCTGCTCCTGGGAGAACTCCATGCCGTCGAAGTAGCGCGCCAAGGCTAATCGAACGTAATCGCGCATTTCGCCCATTCGGTTTCTGCCGCAACGGACCGGACAATTTTTTGCCCAGCGACGGCTGCGGCCCCAGATGGTGCCGACAAATTCTGCGAAACCAGACAGGGGGTTTGCGTAATAATAGTGACCATTTTTACCAGGGTCTGCTTAGTAACCATAACTGGTATATGTTTAAGTTAAAAAGATACGCCTGCGTTTAAATTGAACATAAAAAAGTTTTTTACTTAATCCGACAAGCTGACATGATTAAGTTGTTTTTTAATTCCTAGTTGACTCGGACGGGATTCTTAGTTGACTCAGATGAGATTCTTAGTTGACTCGGATGGGATTCTTAGCTTACTTGAATGGGATTCTTAGTTTGCTCGAATAGGATTCTTAGTTTACTTAAATGGGATTCTTAGTTGACTCGGATGGGATTCTTAGTTTACTCAGATGGGATTCTTAGTTTACTAGAATGGGATTCTTAGTTTACTAGAATGGGATTCTTAGTTTACTAGAATGGGATTCTTAGTTTACTCAGATGGGATTCGTAGTTTACTAGAATGGGATTCTTAGTTTACTAGAATGGGATTCTTAGTTAGCTAGAATGGGATTCTTAGTTTGCTCGGATGGGATTCTTAGTTTGCTCGGATGGGATTCTTAGTTTACTTGAATGGGATTCTTAGTTTGCTCGGATAAGATTCTTAGTTTTGCTCGGATAGGATTCTTAGTTTACTTGAATGGGATTCTTAGTTTGCTCGGATGGGATTCTTAGTTTACTTGAATGGGATTCTTAGTTTACTCGGATGAGATTCTTAGTTTCCTCGGATGGGATTCTTAGTTCACTCCGATGGGATTCTTAGTTTACTTGAACGGGATTTTTAGTTTACTTGAATAGGATTCTTGGTTGACTTGAATGGGATTCTTAGTTTACTTAAATGGGATTTTTAGTTTCCTCGGATGGAATTCTTAAATAACTTACGCGCTCAAAATGGCAGAGTTCTTGCCGATAAAATCTGACTTGTATCGCCAACAGTGAATTCAGATCCTCTTGCTCACTTCTGTAGTCAAAAATACTAGCAGAAAAAAATTATTTTCAGGTAGCTATAGAAGGCAACCTTCGTCTAAAATAAATCCCACAAGCTAAAAGATGGGTCTCCTGTCCCACTTCCCTTACCCCAGAGAGAAACAGCGAACAAGCTCACAAAAAGCCTATAGGATTTTTATGATTGGCTGCAAGGACAGATTCTCCAAGGCGAAGAGAAAATAGGGGAAAAAACAGCGGGTGTTAAAGGTAGGACAACAGCGCCAGTAGCTAAGGAAGAATTGAAGCAGTGGAAGGTCGGGCTACAAAAGCAGAAAAAAATAATTGTCTGCTTTTCTGCCCCTAGCAGAGCTATGGGAATTGAAAAAAAAGATGCGGGTCAGAAAGCCTCACCTCCTGTGCTCAAAGGAAAACGCTGTTGTTGCTTCTAGTGATCCCCCGGGACTCAGGAGCAGAATTTTTTATTTCAGTCTGAATCTAAACAGAAAAATCCCCACCTCCTGATCCCAATTCGAAACCATTAAATAGAAACGTTGCCCTGATTTATCGAATCCTGTTCAACAGAGCCATTTCCGAGTGTTAAATTTATATCGAAAAACGTTAGTTTATTTTTCCTAACAAGCAGTTGTCAGCAATTCTTAGTCATATGGGAAATAGCACATGCATTGGTATCCGGCTAACAATTGGCGTTATCTAAAAAAATCTTGTTGCCATGACAACAGAAATAACAGTTTGTAAAACGAATATAATAAGCTTTTTTTAATAAATAAACCTCCTTACCTATACATAATTTATACGATAGTAAAAATGGAAAACATTCATGTCAATCTACACTGGCAATTGCACGCGCACACAGACATGTTCTTGAACACTTTTGCTTACCACAAAACAAACGAAATAAAACTTCGTGAAAAAAATTATTTCATAGGCAATTAAAGCAAAGGATAAAAAATTATATAAGAAAACGGGATAGAAAAGGTCCATAAAATGATAGGAATGAGTAGCTAAAGGCCAAGGATACGAGAAAAGTGGCAGCTAAGGACATAAAACACAGGGAATTGGGTGGCTAAGGGACATAAAACACAGGGAATAGGGTGGCTAAGGGACATAAAACACAGGGAATAGGGTGGCTAAGGGACATAAAACACAGGGAATTGGGTGGCTAAGGGACATAAAACACAGGGAATTGGGTGGCTAAGGGACATAAAACACAGGGAATAGGGTGGCTAAGGGCCATAAAACACAGGGAATAGGGTGGCCAAGGGCCATAAAACACAGGGAATAGGGTGGCTAAGGGCCATAAAACACAGGGAATAGGGTGGCTAAGGGCCATAAAACACAGGGAATAGGGTGGCTAAGGGCCATAAAACACAGGGAATAGGGTGGCTAAGGGCCATAAAACACAGGGAATAGGGTGGCCAAGGGCCATAAAACACAGGGAATAGGGTGGCTAAGGGCCATAAAACACAGGGAATAGGGTGGCTAAGGGCCATAAAACACAGGGAATAGGGTGGCTAAGGGCCATAAAACACAGGGAATAGGGTGGCTAAGGGCCATAAAACACAGGGAATAGGGTGGCTAAGGGACATAAAACACAGGGAATAGGGTGGCTAAGGGACATAAAACACAGGGAATAGGGTGGCTAAGGGACATAAAACACAGGGAATAGGGTGGCTAAGGGACATAAAACACAGGGAATAGGGTGGCTAAGGGCCATAAAACACAGGGAATAGGGTGGCCAAGGGCCATAAAACACAGGGAATAGGGTGGCTAAGGGCCATAAAACACAGGGAATAGGGTGGCTAAGGGCCATAAAACACAGGGAATAGGGTGGCTAAGGGACATAAAACACAGGGAATAGGGTGGCTAAGGGCCATAAAACACAAGTACAGAGAATTCTAGCGTGTACTTATAAGACAGAATAGGAGGAAAGTATTTATAAAGTTAAATTTTATTTTGGCTCTGGGGTTTCCATAAAAACCAATAATAAACGCTACAACGTGAAAAAAAACTTAAAATTGAAAATAATAAATAAATAAAATTTCCATCCATTAGTAAGGCCTATTACCATTTAGTAAGACAAGCAACACGTAAAGCAAATAAATAGCCAACTGCGTGTACACCCATAAACTAGCATAGGCTGTGCAAATTTGACTAAAAACCTGTCTCACTGTCTACAGCTGGACTGTATTGAAACTGCATAGTCAGTCCTGCTAATTTTAACTTACACATTGAGTGTCCATTTATGGAATATATCTGAAATTTATTGGAAAAGGCGCGAGCTTCCAACTATAAATTAGTTGAATCGAATACAGAGCAAGCAGAGCAAGAGTAAATAGGCCAATCTACCCTCACTCCATATCGTCAAAAAGCCCACGCACAATAATGGCCCAAGCTGTTAGGGCCAGGTAAAATTATGTATTATGTATTTGTATACACCAGAGCGCCTGTGTAACTAAGCAAAACAATTATTGATTATGCATCGGCAGTGGCCCAGAGACTGTGTTTTTGTGTGTGAGAGAATAAAAGGAAAGGCAAAGCGAGGCAGGACAGGGCATGACAGGTTGGGAAGAAAACAGAGAGCGGATGGGATACACGCAAAGCAACAGGGAGTAAGGGAGTGAGGTTTGGATAATACGTAGGCAGAGTCCTTCAGTTCAGCAAGCCCAGATGTCTGTCCCTAGGCCATTCCCCAATTTCCTATCGCTGCGCTACCAACATGGAGCTTGGGTAGAAGAAAGAAAAGTGTAACTGAAAAGTAAAGTACTTCTCACAGGCGGCTTTAGTACTTCACTACTGCCGATGATAGACACTTTTTCTCGTTAAACTACCTTATGCATGTCTTATTAATGTACTGTTAAAAAACTGTTAACAAAAGGTCAACAAACTTGAATCACTTACGCTTTCTACGTGCTTCGCTATCCCAGAATCCCAGCACTAAATCCGTCAGGCTTTCCAAATGGCTAAAAGCTGCTTGATTAAACCAAGCCAGCGCAAGCTTGTTGCCATTCAAGCTGGAGAAAATTTGGCGCTTTGCTTTCGGATAGCGCAATTGGCTCAGACTGCCGACTCGATAAACACCGGAGCTGGGGGTGCCTGCGTTTTCAAGTTGGAACAGTTGATAATGGCTGAGACATGATGGGAAATTAGATAGGGATTAGATATTTATGAAATAAAAAATATAATAGAAGATCCACTCACTTTGAAACTTAGCCAAACAGTTTCGCCAATCTTTAGTTAAATTCTTTCTCAAATCAATTGCCACAGTTGTCAGATGCCTGCCGCTGACACCGCGTCTAAACCGTCTATTATTAGCTGACGCTTTTGCTTGGGCCATGTGCCACTGCATTTGGCAAGCTTTATCGGCTAGTCTTGGACACTGGCGACAGGCCTGACTGATTAGCTGGCCTATAGTTATTGTCAAGTGCTTGCACTGATAGGTTTTAACATGCTTTAGATGATGCCAATTCCTGACTCACTCATGGAGACCTGACCAAGTCCTGACTCACTCATGGAGACATGACATAGCCATTGACTCACTTATGGAGACCTGATCTAGTCCTGACTCACTCACTCATGGAGACCTGACCTAGCCCTGACTCACTCATCATATGGAGACCTGACCTAGTCCTGACTCACTCATGGAGACCTGATCTAGTCCTCATTCACTCACGGAGACCTGACCTAGTCCTGACTCACTCATGGAGACCTGACCTAGTCCTGACTCACTCATCATATGGAGACCTGACCTAGTCCTGACTCACTCACGGAGACCTGACCTAGTCCTGACTCATTCATGGAGACCTGACCTAGTCCTGACTCATGGAGACCTGGCCTAGTCCTCACTCATGGAGACCTGGCCTAGTCCTTACTCATGGAGACCTGGCCTAGTCCTGACTCATGGAGACCTGGCCTAGTCCTGACTCATGGAGACCTGGCCTAGTCCTCACTCATGGAGACCTGGCCTAGTCCTTACTCATGGAGACCTGGCCTAGTCCTTACTCATGGAGACCTGGCCTAGTCCTTACTCATGGAGACCTGACCTAGTCCTGACTCACTCAGGGAGAACTGACCTAGTCCTGACTCACTCATGGAGACCTGACCTAGTCCTGACCCACTGATTGAGTAGTTTTATGTCCTGAATTACTGCAGCAAAAAAAAACTAAAACCGTCTCAAACATAAATAGCTTTCCTGACTAACATTTCTTCTCCGCTACCAACTGCAGTAGTAATATAAGTACAAGCATCTCAAAATTGATACTAATTATTCTATTCAAAAATAAATAGTTCAGCTAATCTCACATGAAGCCACAGGCCAGTTAGTAAGGCGAAACTTTTGCAAGCCGTCCTCTGCTGCCTCATCGATGCTTGTCTGAAGCTGCTGCTCCACTGATTTGCCTAAAAAAGAAATTATAGACACAAATAATTTGTAAAATAATTTTTTCGCATTAGCTACCTATTTAAAGTAGCAGATTACAAAAAATCAAATAAGTAGGAATCATTAAATATTTATAAAGTTATTGTCAATGTTTTCACTTACATATTTCATTTAAATCCTTGTGTTTAGTAATAAGTAAATCCTCCTTGCTATCTGTGTGCAAGTTAATAGCTTTACTGTCCATTGCTGAAATATTTGAGAACTCAATTAAAATACTATTTAAGTATTTGGGCAATTCATTAACCAATGGACATACAAATGGACTATGCTATATGTAATTAAAGGGGATTTAAATATGGATACTTGATATAGCCTTCTTATCTATAAGAGTTTAGAATTGGTAGAAATAGAACTCTTCAGATGATGATTAGAGAATAAAAAATAGACTTTAGATGCAATTGATAAAAATGTTCTAAAAAGTATGATCTTGGCTAAAGCAAAGCAAAAAAATATATAATTGTCTCTGTCACTTATTAAGCAAATTTTATTTATTAGCAAAGTAAAGTTCATTATTATGAAAATATAAACAAATAAGAATATTTTTCTTAACAGAAAGCTATATTGCATTTTACTATTCTTTAATTGCATTGATATAAATCTAAGCAACCTACCCTGTTGTTTTCCAAGTATATATCTCATTCATTCCTAAAAAAACCTGTCCACTTTTGATTACTTATCTGCAATTATATATTCTGGAATTAAAACTTGTCTTTTCTAATTTTTTTCTCATGTTTAATAAGCAATTCTATTTAATATAAGTTGTCATATAGACAAATTGAATAAGTAAAAAGACTTTGGCTTATTTTCTTGGCCATATGTTTTGGAAACCAAGTAATAGAAAATATTTTAAGTAACACAAATATTTTAAAATACATATACCAATATCTTTATATTTTTATATAAATAAATTTCTTTGTATTTATATATGAGAAAGAATAAAGCAATTTTATGATTGCAAGATTGCAAAAAGTAAGGTATAACTAAAAGGTAGTTTACAGGGCCTTTTTTGCTTCTTTGAAAAGTTTCTAATTTATGTTCAGTAATTTTGCAAAAACTAAGTTGCATTGGATAGCAGAAATTTTGATATTGGGCATATATAGAGCATTTCTTAGATTAGAGCATTGCAACCTGGATTCTATATTCATCTCCAATAGGGTACTTCTCAATGGGTGCTGGCAAGAATAGTAATAGCAAAAATGGTGAAAACTAATGTCTGATATGGCAATAGGCTTCCCAAATGCAATAAAAGTATTTTAATATTTGTTTTCATGCTTTTATAGTAGTTCTTATTGTTGTGCTTTTTTAATTGTTTCAAATTTAAACTTTTTTATTGCAGTAGAAAATTAGAAGAAGTTTCATAATTAAAACCAAAACTTAATTTGTATATAATTTTTGCTTTGGCACTTAATGCTATTAGCCAAAATTATGTTCATTCATTCATTCAGTTCATTTAATGTACATCACATGCACACTCAATACTATTAATATAGGTATGGCCAATGCTCTATAAATCTACTTGCGCTACTAACAGTAGAAATAAGAGAATTTTAGTCCTTGTTTGTTGGTTTCAATTGCTATAATAAAGTTTAAATTTAAAAAAAATTAAAAATCATAACAATAAGTGCCACTGTAAAAGTATGGAAACAAATATCAAAATACTTTTATTGCATTTGGGAAGACTATCCCCATTTTAGACATTAGTTGTTGCCATTTTCACTGTTATCATTTTTGTCATTGTCACCATTCTTGTTTGTCGCCTATAGCCTTTCTCAATAATTAGTGGTATACTCTTATATTTAGGTGATATTTCCCTTTCTCCTTTCTTTATTATTACAGGTATTTTCTAAGTTTTCCTAATTGAGTTCAATTTCCTACTTTTTTATTCCTAAATCCAAATGATTTTCACTGCCCAGCTACATTTGCAGGTTATATGTTTTCCTAGGTTATAGGAGTGCAGGTTATAAGTTATCTTAACTTAAGACTCCGCTTTGCTAACTAAATCTGCTTTTGTAAATTACTGAGCTTAACTATTGCTTGAGGATCCATCAGAGTGCAGTAGTTCCTCTTTTACAAAATTGCATATATTTATACTAGGCTAGTTCTTAATGTTTGTTTTATTAATAGATACATAAAAATGTTTTATTTAATAATTATATTTGAATAAAAATGTATTTCAACAAAATTTTGGTAAAAGAAAACAAATTATTATTTCTTAGAAAACTAATAAAATCTCAAGTAGAAAACTTATATGATATATCAGGTACAGTGGCAAAACAAGGGGAGATGGGGGATACATCCAGGGACTGACTAATAAAATTGTTTTCATGATTTTCTACATTGAGCTCAAAGAGACAAAGGAAAAATCGAGCATACAAAAATGAGACAATTCTGTAAAATTAATAATTAAAGACACCAGTCAACAGACAGTATTTAGTAACAGGCGCTTGGCATGGCAAGAGTTAAAAAAATAAAAAAACCCATAAACAAAATTCTGGTTAGGCCTACGCGCCTGATGAGTTATTACAATATTAGTTAACCTTCGTCCTTACTCACTTACTGTTAAACACACTACGATAGATTGTTACTTATTCATAAACTGGATTTTTAGAAAAAATATTTAATAATGAATTATTAAAGATGCGTTTATGCATTTATCGTTCGTAACAAATGTTAAAAGGCCTAACTGAGGCTCATGTGTGAGGGCGGGGTGGAAAGAATTTTTCTTGGTGGAGGTGGTCGGCGGTTATTCGAATTTGTGCCGAGATTCCACGAAATTGCCGATTTCGTTCAAACAAATCTGTCGGCAAAATAAGGGAGAACTCCGTCTGCCGGGTGCCTCAAGTCCGGGGGGAGGGTAGTTGATTGGTAGCTGAGCGGTCTGCAGGCGACGTTGCGATGAATAGCTCCTAGTAACGGTAGCTTTAGCGGTGATTCGAACCGAGGTGAAATTCCGATTTTTGGCGATGAAACTCCGTGTGTTTCGATCAACAAGATGTCTTCAGTATTACTGATAGTAGGCTGCCACCAGAGAGAGTATAATTATTTCAACTGATGAGTCTATTTCTTATCTCTCTCGAAATTTCAACTTCTGGTTTAACCGAGGAACTCAAAAGTAAGACTCAGGATTATCCAGTAATAATAACGGCTGAACCGATCAGTATAATTGTCGGGAACTTTATTTAGTTGTATGACAGTATTAATTCTTCACAGTTTCCACTGCACGTAACGTAAGTTGATGTTCACTACAACACAAAAACGCAACTAACGGGAGCAAAACAAAACGCGGAGAGGAGAGAATCCTAGCGAGCGGGAGAGCGGGCGCGAGACGCGGGTGCACAAACTCTTAAAAACAAAACTAACAACTAACAAGCTTCTACCCGAAAGAAGGAAAACGGGGAGAGATTAAATAGAAAAGAAAGCACCGCGAGAGGACCGGAAGAGCAACGCGCGGGAACCAAAGGGAAACGGGAAAGAACAATACATTTGAATAGAATACCTACAGGGATCTGGGGTGTCGGAACCCAAGAAGAACCCCACAGGAACAAAGGAACCCTCACAAGAACAGAAAAAACGGGCGCGGAACCAGAGGGGTTCTCGCGCAGCACTAAAGAGACTGAACGGAACTACCAGTTCCTTAAAAATAATTTCGTCATCCGACGGAAAATTACAAACATTACAGCAACTACTTGTTATTATCAAACAAATAAATTCAGACGGGGCAGGCGTCCTGCCACATATGCTTGAGAGACTTTCCTGGAGAAAAATTACGTTTCTAGGAAGCTTATGTTTCTATTTTTAAGGTCGTGTTCAGGAACAGCGTAAACCTAACGATATGTTTATTATATTGCATATTTATGAAATATAATAAGCCTACAAGTACCTACAAGTAGGTTACTGTAGGTAACTTCATTTGAATTAAGAAAACCCACTCCCAGTTTAAATATTTTCTCCAAACTTCAGCAACTGTTACTTTTTTAGTGAAACATTCGGCTCTGGCTCCAGGCTCAACAGAAATCGCGGATACGTCGGTGATGAAACAATTGCACCACAGGAAGTTACGTTAAAGCTAAATTTAGGTGTCTTTTTATGGAAATCCAGAAGATTTGTTTAGACTTGTCAATTGCTTTTAACGAGCTTCAAGCCACACCTTTGAATTTTCATTGCTATTATCTGATTTCCAGTCTGGTTCTGGTTCTGGTTTTAGTTTGGACCGCATTTACAAGGTACTAGCCAAGTGGTTAAGTGCAAAAGGTACTGAACTATATATCGGTAGAAATTACGATCCTGCTTCTCTTTTTCTCGTGCCAAAGGACGATTAAAATGTACATATATAGTAGATCTTAATCTTTAGCCTTCAGAATCTAGTGCAAAGACTTTAAGTAACTTTGCTGTAAAGGCTATGAAGCTTCTAACTTTAGATGTACACGTATACATGCAATTCGTCGATCCTTATAAGAGCCACGAATTAATTCCTTTTGAGCAGAGGCTCAATGAGTGGATGGATTCATAAGATTTATTGCCGATTTAAATTCTGCATGAAGATACTACACCTAAAAGTAGGAACTTTATAAAAGTGATCGAGTGACCGTATGACCCTTTGATCTGCAGGAGCGCCTTAATTTCAGAATCGCAATAACACCAACAAAATTAATAAATTAAATTAAATGTAAAATTGACGGCAATACATTATGAGTAATAAGTAGTAAGTAAGAGAGACCTATATGTACAACAACTTACAAGTAGGTAACTTTATTGGAACTTAGTAGGGACAAGAGAAGCCCTAAAACACTTACATGTACTGTAATATTGAGACGTTGGGGACGCACTTTTTCGCTCGCGCCGCATTCATTTTCGGCCACACTCTTTTCCTTTGCTTGTGGCAGTAGCGTGGCGCTCAGCAATAAAAAGGCTCTAGTTTCTTTATCTTTAAAGTCGTAAATCACTCTTCCTACCTCTATTTTGATAGTTTTTAGACGCCTAGGAGACGTCTAGGAAACGAACAGTTTTTAGACGCATAGGTGTCCTAGACACTAGACGTGTCTAGGAGTCTAGGAAACACGTGTCGGCAACCCTTCTTTTGCTCCAGTTTGACAGCTAGGCCGCCCCATCCCCAAAACCTATTGATCTCGTTTTGGTTTTTTGATACATTTTTGACTGCTGCATTCGACCTTTAGAAGTACCCTGGGATTTAGGATTAGTTCAACTTCAATATTTGTACAAGTTCTTTAACTTCTATGTGTTATTGGGGTAGGATTAAGCTGTAAGCTCGAATTTTTGTTTCCCTGTAGGACTTTCTGCAGCGAAAACCCATGAATCATTTTTGCTTGTAAAACGTCATTTTGGTGCCACCTGTCGTGTGGTTTATAATCCCCGGTAACCGGGTTGGGATCCCCTATAGTGGGTAGGGTCACGTGACCATCAGCCTATCAGAAAATTACACGACCGTTAAAACAAAAAATGCCTGACCAATTGGAAAACCGGGGATCAGTCAAACCAATTGGTGTCTCCCGCGCCATTACATGTATAAGGCGCTGTCGAGCGCCGCCCCCCCCCCCCCCCAAGGATCAGACGCTCTGAAGACTCGGCGACACGCTCTGACATCCCAAGGTCACACTCTGTTTAGATAGCCCCTAGAACTACAAAGTCAACTTCCCCTTACACTACAAGTTTCCCCCAAGAATAGACGATTAGTAACATCGATCAGCTTCAGCGTCAGTTATCATCAGTCGCTGACATCAGCACAGCTTTAGAGACGGCCTAAAGTGTAATAATCTGATTGGTCAGGTGAGAGATCGCTTGATCTTGCCCTGTTGGGATTCACCCCCTGCAAAAGTCCACTCTTGGTCATGCGATCTAGTCCCTGCAGTGTCCCTTAGTCGGCTATGACTTCGAGATTGACAGCTAAAAGACACTAGTTGTAGGTGGAAATCAGGCCTCAATTAGTCGGGAACTTGGTTTCGATAGGGCTGTCTGGTGATGCAGTCCACACAAGTTGGTGGCGGCGGGGTTGTCAGCTTCCTCATGGGGCTCTCTACCTTTCTTTATCTACGTGTCTGTCTCTCGTTGTCGTCTCCTATCATAGGACCTAGCCACTCGCCACATCTATCCTGCTACCCATGGGGCTGACCTCGAGATCGGGAATGGGAGGCCAGAGTTGTCGATATATATAATAAGATCGGCACTCAGAGGTACATTGCGTAGATGTAGTTCTAAACGACTCGGTTGGTTTGAGCCACATAAACTAAATGCAATGTATCGTGAAGAAATAATCCCTATTATAGGCGCTAAAAATTCAATCGAACTGTTTTCAAATAAAAAATGAAGCAAATTTGATCAGATAATTGTTTAACAACGCACAAAGCGTCAATTATGTGGAAAAAAAATGGGCCAAACTGTAAGCCTTCGCCCCTCTGCTTTGTCGTGCATTCCACGTGTATTTGCCACTTGCTGCGGTTAAAAAAATAAAAAATTTCTTTATGCACGGTGCATCGGTTAGAAAAAATCGATTTTCGAACATTGGGGTCCGCGGATTTACAAAGGGAAATATGAATGGAAAAAATGGCGAGACACTTTCCGACTGCCAGTGTGTGAAAAATGTCTGCTTGTATTAAAGATTTGGTTTATATCAGCGAGTTTTTAACTCAGCAGCAGAAGCCCCTGTAGCCGCAGCTGTGCCGGTCCTGGCACAATTGCGCAATCTGTTGATCGTCGCGTTGGTCCATCAGCTCGCAGCATCGCCGCTTCCATTCGCGAGCCTGCTCCCGCCAGCGTACGGCTTCGCTCTTCCATTGGCGAACTAATTCGCGCGTGCGCAACGCCTCGGAGCGCCAGCTAATTAAGGCTGACCGAGTCTTGGCTAACTCGGCTTGGACAATGCCCGTCTGTTGGCGCCAATGATTGGCACTGCGCGTCATCTCGTATAGCTGCTTCTGAAGGCGGAGCGCCTCCGAGCGCCACTTCTCTCGGCTGCGCTTCCAACGGTGGATGCAGTCCTTCCAGTTGACGCTAACCGGATCCTGAGGCTGCTGCTGCCAGTCCGCGCTGCAGCCATTGTTGAACATGTTCAATAAGCGGCTCGAGAGGGGTCAACAGAATATCTTTGCTGCTCTTGACTGCCCTTGATACAAGCAAGCAGCGAGTTGGTTGATTCGAGCTATGCCCCGCTTGGTGAGTGAGCGAGTGCAAGCAAGCGCTGGGCCTATATTTAGTTTAGACCATAGACAATAAAGAAACAGTAGACCTTTGGTCTTGCTTATTGGTTTTATCTGGCAAGCCAGCAGTCAGAGCTGCTTTGGTGCTAGAAAGTATGTGCTAAAATTCAAGGTGCTCTGTATCCATTTTTCTACATTGATTCTTCATGTATTTGTTAGTCAGTCTCACTATTTGCTTGTCCCCTTGTTTTCTGTCTCTTCAAGAGTGGAATTGATCAATAAAGGTGCTAATCTATAGGACGCAATACAAAAAACGTACAGCCCATTGTTTCGTATGAAGTTAATAAAGAAAAGCAGCAAAATGCTTGCTTTTTATAGATGAGTATATTCTGATCACTGACAAAAAAACAATAAAAAAAAGTTTATGCCTTAAAAAATATTTGATCAATTTCTGGCAAAGAGGAATGCTAAAACTACTCTTAGTTAAATAAATTTACCACTTGAATAAAAAAATTTGCTACCGCTTGGTTAGTCAAAATAACTGAAACTTGAATATATATGGCTAGCTAATCAACTATACGAACGATCGTATTAACTTTTAATATTTACGCTTGAGTAAGACAATAAGCAGATAAAAATAAAGTTAACAGTTGAAGTTAGGATAAATAAACTACTCTGACATTGTCTTTAAGTTAGCATATTGGTAAAAGAAAAAATTGTAGCAACTACGAACTTAGCTATATTGTTAAATTCCGATTACAAAAACAGAATTGGATACAATTTACTAAAAAATATCATGTTTTTGTGAAATTCTTAATTTTAAAGCAACCAGCAGTCGACGGAAATTTTAACACCGAATCAGCAGCTGGAGCAGCAAGAAGAGGCTCCAACAGCGTGTCCAAGCGCAGACTACAGATGAACCATCCGTTACATCCGGACCTGGTGATTGTTTGTTCTCCTCTTCTCGAACTATTACCACCGAAGGAGGCCTAACTTCGCAAGCGTTTCCCGAGTAGCCATTGTTGCAGCGACACAATCCGGAGACGCAGAGCCCGTTGCTCGAACAGTTGTTTGGGCAAGTCTCATTCAACATCTCGTTTAATGTCTTGCTCGTCTCGATGCTTTGCACAATCGACACGTTACGGCTCAGACTGGTGATACATTGGCCAGCGAATGAGTTGAACAAAGACTCGGTGTAATCATATACGTTTAGCTGAGTTGCGTATTGAACGCAGACCATCTTAAATTTCGTAACGAAATCTAGTTCACCAATGGCGCCCTTAGCTTTGGAACACTCCGACACAATGGTGTATCGAGTGCTTAGTACGGATTGGACGTAGTCAGCGCAATGGTTTTTGGCCATGGCCTCAGTGATGTTCAGGGCGCCGCTGCTCTGGGCTAAACTCTCTGCATGTTGTGCTAGATTTCTAGAGCTTAGAAGTGGGTCCGGTATGGAGCGCTTCCGTCTAGAATAATCGTTCCCATTCTGTACAATAGCGCATCTTTTGGACGCGTCGTAGGTTTCGGGCACGTCTTCGTCTTCTTCGAAACATGAGCAGAAATTCAGCGTATCAGTGGGCTTTAAAAGAGTTTCGCTGACTCTGTCAGCCACAAACCTGTCTGAAAACATGTCTCGTTCGGTGCCTAAAGTAATATTGTCAGATTCTTGCCAAGACTGTAGGTTTTTCTTGTAAATTATTCCATCCACTCTGCTGGGAGTGTCGTAGAATCCAGGGATGACCATAAGGTCTTGCGGGTCCAAGCCATACCTAGGGTCTAATCTACGAGAATTGGGGCAAGAGTCATTGAATTCAAACATTGACCTTCGATTTTGAATGAAGCTGTGCAGGCACTCACGCGTGCCTGATTCCGTGGTTACAAAGCCCCACGTGTAAATGATTGTTCCATACAAGTCCAGCTTTATCCGGACTCCATTTTTTGTTGACTCAATCGTCACTCCTCTAGGAACATTATTGGATGTAACAGGCAGTGCACTCTTTTCCAATTGCGTTGCTGTATATTCGAATTTGCCACCCTTGCTGAATACCCGGATTAGGTGGTATTCGTATCTAATAGCAAGCTCAACAACATAACATATTTTTTGATTTTCTGAGCATTCTCTAATCTGAACTTCATAAGGTAAGATTTTATGACGTAAGAGAGACAAGACTCTGCACTGGCCGTTATAGACAAAATATCTATATTCGTGATCCGAATTGGCTGGCTTAAAAACAGGATCACTATACACATGCAGATAATCCTTGAGCTCATCAGTGAATAGCGGAGTTAGGTTAACAGTTAATTGTCGTGACTGCAGTTTTATCCATCGACCTCCGGTATACACTCCTCTATCCCCACATGATTTGTAACTAACGTTCACTTCAATGATTGGCACCTGCTCGTCAGCATTAAGACCTTGAATAATTAAACCATCTTCATCTTCATTGACCAGTGTCAGCGTTGTACAAACTTTTGTCACTTCGTTATGCATCGGAGGTACTTTGATTGAGCACGGATGATCCGTATCATTTCCCAACGATGAGTTCACCTTGATAACAATGTGATCATCAGCAATCAAAGCCTGTCGACGTGCTGTGATCCGAAATTCTATTGAGCTGCTTGAAGCAGTCGGAACTTTAGAGACATTTAGGCAAATTTGTATCGGTTGCGATGGTACGATCACGGATGTTTTCTTCTGTGTTGTTGGATCGATCAGGTCGTAGAGGAACTCAAACCGATGCGGCGCCGAGACCAGTTTTTCAGAAATATAATCTGAAGCGTTCATGTTGCACTTGGCTTGCAACTCGCATACCAAACTTCCCCCATAGATATTCGAATGCTTCTTGAGCAAATGCTCGTGGAGACAAGAAACGGTGGTTGTACTGTTCACAGTAGCAATCAAATTGTCCTTCGTGCACTCCGCGATCGTGATTATGGTCGAATTGTGAAATATCAGCAGGTATTTGACTCGATATCGTAGACCTTGGATGAAATTTGTTTCAAATACATCTTGAAATGTGCAGTTAAAGTAGCTATCGTAATAGACCTCGCTCTTCACTATTCTAACCTGCTGTAAAAGGGGAACCCCTGCGTTTCCGGGCTTCAACTTTGGTAAACACGCGGAGGGATGATAGCAAGGCTCATAGCCGCTGCCATCTGGGGACACTAACCCAGCAGCGCATGCCTTTTTGTCACTGATGCAATAGTGATGGTAACTTGACATTGTTGGTCCAAGGAAGTACAAGTTATACGATGCACATTTCAGGATTCGAACTGGGTACGAGTCAGTAGTGCTGTAACAGGCTGGTCCAGAACTCACTATCTTGGACAGCTTAGCAGAATAGACCCGCCTGTTAGAGTTCGCTTCCTGTACAATATTTGTAACAATATACGGAGAGCCGCTGCCGCAAACGCTAGTTGTGTCCGGACACCTGCTGGTCAGTGAACCACCCTGTGGCGATCTAATGCGGTACCATCCAATAAGCAGTCTCGAGAAGTCAATACAATTTACCCTTCCGGGACATTGCTGAGCATTTCCAAAACCATGAATACCACTAGAGTCGACAATTTCCGGGATGCTGGTGTTGGCGCACGGATCAGAGCTAGCAAATGCTGTCTCACAGTACATTCCGTAGAATTCTGGCGTGCAAACGCAACGCCATGAGACCAAATTAAAAGTTCCGCCATTGAAGCACTGCGTAAACGCATTGACTGCGCTCGCTTGCAGCAATGGAAACCTAAAAATTAAATTTTTATTTAATTATCATAAAAGCTCGAATCTTTTTTTTGACTTCTAAATTACATTGCTTGGCGCAATAAGTTGTGTAGAAACTCGACTAAAAAAAATTTAACTCGTGGTCTGCTTATGAAGTGACTCGGTATAATACGCTGCCAAGCTAATGCTATGCTATAGGATAACTTGGAGTGCTTACGAAACAGCTTCTGGTCATTTCTTTTTTTAATTTTCTATTTTAGATGCTCGCATATTTTCCATTAAAGAAATTTACTCAATGTTACTTTGTCTTAGACTAAAACTTTCGATATTACTACGAGTATTATAGAGAACATCTCGTTGAATTTACAATTTAATTTCGATGCACGCATGTAAAATATATAATAGTCGAAAAGCTGGTAAAGGTTTTACTAAAAAGCTAGAAATTTTAAATTTTTAGAACCAGTAGCAGAGCTTAACAAAATTCAGGCTTACAAAACAAGAATATCTATCGAGTACAAATAATAATATTTTTGGTTACATTACAAAAAAGCGCTATTGCGATACTACTCACAGCAAAAGCGCTAACCAGATTGTTTTCATGTTTTCTTCACCTGCAATGCGAATTGGGAAATGTGGAATTTTCGGTTATTTCTTTCACCAATTGTCTACTGTAGGCTGTCACAGCTATCACTTAGTCTTGAGTAAACTACCCACATCCCTATATAAAAACTGGAGTTAAGGGATTGAGAGCTGACACCTCAAGACTCTTCTAGAATACGGTACAGTATTGCTTACATTCATTGGGATAATTTTACAAAAATCTCCTAATGAATGTATACTGCCGAGCAATAATTTTAAATAAAGAATTGAAATCTTTTCAACTTACTTTTGGAGTCGCTACGTTTAAGTAGCAGCGACAAATTGCTTTGAGTTCGAATTTATTATTCAAAATTCGGACACAGAAAACCGAACTTGGTCTGTGAGCACACTTCTTAACCAAATGTATGCACTTGACTATTTATACAAATTAGATAGGAATGAACGGCCAATTAACTTGCGTGACAAAAAGCGAATCTATTTTGTTTTTCGAATGCATCATTGCACAGAAATTTCGTCTGCTGTTGTCAATTAGATGGGCAGCATAGCTCTATAGAATGCAACTCACGGGGGGGGGGTATTTTTCTAATGACACAGACTGGCCGCTTCATTCTCATCATTCTTTATTTTTTAAGCTGTTTAGGTCCGGGAGCCTAATTCTTACCTTATCTAATTCTTACCTTCAGTTCAGCACTGAAAAGCCAAAAAATTAACTTAGTGTGGCTATTAGGCTTGCACGTAAAATAAGGTAAAAACCCTTGCACAGATTTCTTAACAATAGCATCTGCAGAGATAGATAGATAGATAGATAAACTCGTAGAAAGAAAGATAGAAATTCCAACTCGCATATCTGAAAGCTGGGCAATGAAAAAATGCTCAGGCTAGAAGGAAAAGGATGAAAAATGCATAAAACGATGCCTAGCGGGCAAAAGTAAGCGCAGTGCAAGGCCAGGGAATAAACACAGTGATGTTGCACCCAACGTGACTCACAGACAGAGCTAGGGGTCTAAAGCAGGCGACATAAAGACGTGCTGCAATTTCGGAATCTTCGCACTCAGTTTGGAAAAATTTTTATGGACTTGAGCTGAACCTATATGGAAAGATGCAATCTGTTTCATTCCATTCTTTATTTATTCAATTAAACCAGTGGGATAAAGACGAGCGACTGGTAGGAGAAAGCGGGCACAAAGCCGCCCTTAAAACTGTGCGCGATGAGGCAATATTGGGCACCAAAGTGTATCTTTGTAAACTAAACGACAGACCAGTGAATTGCGCGCCGCGCAAAATTAGGTAGCTTGAAAAAAGGGGGTAGGCGCGAAGCCTAGGGACAGAACGTATGTAGAGTGCAGTGTTACGACACATTTTATTTTAACAATTCATGCGCTAACTACCCTACTTGCTTAAGTAGAATTTTTAGAACATGCGAAACAAACCTTACAAGTAAAACATGCTCTTACCTACCGAATAAGGTACACAAATCAATCAAAAATCATGTGACTACTATAAATAGTAACCAATCAATTTTCGTGTCAAAATCAACCCAAAAACAAACCAATCATGTAACCAACGCTCAATCAAAAGGTCACGGATGCGATAATCGATCTTTTTGCGCTCCCACTAGTTTAGTCTTAAAAATTTCTATCCTCTCAAGTTGTCAAGCGTTGACCCAGACTTTTGACAGAATTTTGGCTCCTGTACAATGAACGCACTCATCGAACCCGAGAGGGTCCGATTCTCTATAAATACACGAGCTCCGGAGAGCCAAAAATCAGACTCTCCTGACCAGAGAAAAAACTCTCAACCGAGAAGAAGAAGAGAGGACAAAACAGACGAGTATTTTGGAAAGAGTTCTGTAATAGCTCCACTTGAGCGGTTAGCAAACTCTCAGCCAGAGCGCTCACGTTTATTATATATTTATCAAAGTCAAATCAATGTACATTTGCAACGTACATTAACCAACAACATACACGAAGAACGCGGCTCAATTAGTGCAAGCGGACGCTACGCTATCACATCCATAAAATTATTAATGGAGCAGTAAAGAATAGTTGAAAAATACTTTAAAAGTTCAATGCAAAATAACCATCACCAAAAATTAATAGTTCAAAAATAATTAATTTGTAGGCAGAAATAAACAGTCAGTTCCAGTTCAGCTCACTAGCTTACACTCACTCAGTCATAGCTCAGGCGATCAGGCTGCCTTCGGACCCGCGCTGACCTGCGCAGTTCTTGACCGACATCGACGTCAGCTTGGACCTCGCTCGGCGGCTCCGGTTCCTTGAACGCGATGACTTTAGGCTCGCGTGTCGCCTTGGGATCGAGCAGCGGCCTGGCAGCGGCCACTTCGTCGCTAGAAGCCGGAAGCTCTCGAGGTCCTCCGAGGACATGATCGACGTGCCGCCTCACGACCCGGTCGTCGCCGTCGAAGCCGCACAGATAGGAGGCCGGGCCGGCCGCACTGATGACGCGTGCCGGCTTCCATCGACCGCCGCTGGCAAAATCCCTCGCCAGGACAGAGTCTCCGGTTTCGAAGGTACGGAAGCGGGCTTTGCTGTCGTGGTGCTCCTTTTGCTGGCCCTGCTTGCGCTGCACTCTCGTGCTGAGGTCCGGTCGAGCTCCGTCAAGCAGCGCCCGCAACTTCCGCCCCATCAGGAGCTCGCAAGGCGCTACGCCGGTCGTCGCATGCGGTGTGACCCAGTAGCTCAGCAGGAACCGGGCCACCTTCTCCTCTAGGCTGCCATCGCGTTGCTTCTCCAAGGACCCCTTCAGGGTCTGGACAGCCCGTTCCGCCAGGCCGTTGATACGGAGGGTGATACGGAGCGACGCGTACGTGCTGAATGCCGTTCTTGCTCAGGAAGTTGGACATGTCCTCGCTGGTCAGGTTGGTCCCGTTATCTGACACCAGCACTTCAGGCAGTCCGTGCGTTGCAAAACTGGCCCGAAGCTTCTGGATGGTGGCAGCCGAAGTCGCAGAAGGCACGACATGGACATCCAGCCATTTGGAATAGGCGTCGACCACAACAAGCAGCATCTTGCCAGCTACCGGCCCAGCGTAGTCGATATGCAGCCGGGACCACGGCCTGTCAGGCCACGGCCACGACATCATGGGTGACGGCGCTGGCGCATTCTGCAGCTCCTGGCAGTCTGGACATGCCTTAGCGAGGCTCTCGATGTCAGCGTCTAGTCCCGGCCACCAGAAGTAGCTCCGAGCCAGCGCCTTCATGCGCGAAGCCCCTGCATGGCACTGGTGCAGCACGTGCAGCAGCGCAAGTCGCGCTCCATTCGGAACCACAACGCGACACCCCCACAGGAGGCAGCCGTCTAACACGCTGAGCTCGCCCGCTCTCTTCGAGTACGGCAGCAGGTCTTGAGGTGGTCGCTCTGGCCAGCCGGTCAGCGTGAAGTGCAAAGCTCGCGAAAGCAGCAGGTCCCTCCGGGTCAGGTTCCTGATTTGAGTCGCCGTGACTGGTCCATCGTCCAAGTGGTCCATCAGCATGACTAGCTCCGCCGGTTTTGGAACTGCGGCCGGCTTCTCCGGCAGCGGCAGGCGGCTCAGGGCGTCAGCGCACAGTAGAGAGGCGCCCGCGCGGTGCACCATGCGGTAGTTGTAGGCGGACTTCGTTGACTTCGAAGACTTCTGCTGCCTGACAACGCTGACGGTCTCGTGACCTCCAGGTTTGCTGGATCCCGACATTAGCTGAAAGCCCCTGGCCGCAGACTCGTTCGCCAGGGCCAGATTCATGGCCTTCTTCAGGGTGAGCTCGGGCTCCGCCAGAAGCCGGCGCTGCGCGCTGTCGCAGTTGATTCCGAGGACCAGCCGGTCTCGCAGCATGGCCTCCAGGCTTTCTCCGAACTTGCAGTCGCGGGCCAGGTCACGGAGTTCTGCCACAAAGTCGGCGATGCTCTCTCCCTCTCTATGATTCCTGGTGTAGAACCGGTAGCGATGAACGATTTCGGACTCCTCTGGCTCGAAGTGATTCTTCAGCGTCGTACAAATATCAGCATAGCTTTTTTCCGCTGGCTTCGAAGGAGCCAGCAGGCTGTAGGCCAGGTGAAAGACTTTCTTGCCGCATGCACTCAGCAGAATGGCTCGCTTCTTCGCATCATCTTTGACGTCGTTGGCGACAAAGTACTGCTCCAGCCTTTCTTGATACATATGCCACGGCTCAGAGCCTTCTTCGTATGGGCCGACTAGCCCAAGTGCACTAGCACTCATAGCTGCTGGGCTCTTTTAATTCTCGTCGCCACTGTAATAGCTCCACTTGAGCGGTTAGCAAACTCTCAGCCAGAGCGCTCACGTTTATTATATATTTATCAAAGTCAAATCCATGTACTTTTGCAACGTACATTAACCAACAACATACACGAAGAACGCGGCTCAATTAGTGCAAGCGGACGCTACGCTATCACAAGTTCCTTATTTCTTGAGTCCCTAATTAATTATTAATTAATTAGAAGTTGGATTAAATTAAATTAGTCCTGTCGAAGTCAGCAACAATCAGTATACACCAGACTTGTAGTCTCCGCTACCCTAGCTGGTAAGAAGGAACAGATCTACCAAGTGGTTATTGGTCGACCGGAACTCCGCGACACTTTCGAATCTAAATTCCCAATTTCTATTGGACAGTCGCGACTAAACTCGGAACAAAGAGATTAAATTGAACGTTTCATTCAATTGACCTAGGTACAACAAGCGGCCAGCGGCACACTAATTTGATTGACAGAAGTCCGCATCACTATTCGATTGACAGAAGCCCGCGTCACTGATTGATTGACAGAAGCCCGCGTCACTGATTGATTGACAGAAGCCCGCGTCACTGATTGATTGACAGAAGCCCGCGTCACTGACTACTTGGACCAAGACTGGCGGCACACCGGATCTACTGATCTCGCGGCACCAGGAGTCTGCAACCAGCAGCAACCAAGTGAACCTTCGAGTAAAGAAGGTAAGATCTATATTTGTTGAACGCGCGCAAGTTACTGGGGCGCCCAGCAGTTGCTGGAAGTGATAAATTCCTGAAGGTCAAGTAAGGAACTTATCACGTACACAAAGTAAGCCGCACGCAGGGCCGAATAACCAACTAGGTCAGGCTAGGTCAGCACTAGGTCGTTTTAGTCCAAGCTCTGCCGTAATTGACGTAACACCCGATCACAAATTTTTCCGGGGTTTCATCACAGTAGACCAGCGCTTCATTAATTTCCGGGGAAAGGTACACTGCTAGTCGTCCGAATGAACCCCCAGTGCCCAGCCTGAATCCTTCAGAAAATATGGAATCCAGGTTTCTCTGCTTGGTGCCGTGAAGCATGAGCACTGGCTGACTTGGTGAACCTGCAAGGTGAGGCAGGTTCTGACTTGGTTTTGACTTGAATCAAGTTCTGTCGTAAAATCTAAGACAGGTCGGAATTGTCGTAAGTCACTTATTTCTACTAAATGAACCACAATAGTGGCAGAAGTACCGCTGGAGTGCAAGTATGTTAAATATATATATTTCCTTCATAAATGAAATGTATTTTGCTATAAAACTCAAGCAAAAAAGGAACTTAGTGCAAAAACTCCGCTGCCCTTTGAACAGTCAGGTACCAGTGGTAGACTTTGATCGTAGCACCTGCGTAAGTTACGACGTGACTACGAAAGTTTCACAGAACGCACTTGCGCACGTTCTCAGACGGTTCTTAACTCCTGTGCGTAAGTTGAGGCGTACGACGGAACTAATGGTTCTGTCTATGGATTTGAGGGTCGAAATGAGTGAACTGTGTTGTCTCATAACATGGACTTCTATATTTAGCATCCTAAATATAGAAGTCCATGCAATGGTTCTTGGACCGGGCTAAATAAGTATTTATAATAAATGGGAAATATTATACATTTATTATACCCCGCTTATTTGAACCGGTTTTCGTGCGTCTTATTTATTTGGATCGGGCCAAATAAACTACTCTAACATTGGACCATAGATTTATTTGGAGCGGCCAAAAGGGGCATAAAATGATGACGATTTTACCAGAGAAGCAAGCCACCAATATTGACGGAGTTCTATAATTAGCATCTTTCTATTTGCTATTTTATAATTCGATGGAAATATTTCTTTCCAAGTTAAAATTCGTCAAAGTCAGTTAAATTCGTAAGCACATTGTTAATAATAATGGCATCGACTTAACAAGAAAACGATTGAAGAAGATCACTGTCACTACAGAGGACTGCCATAGAACCAAGCTTTGTGCGGTTGGTGCCTCCTCGTGCTGATTGGCTGACGGGCCCTGTCCTTCTCAATTCCCTCTTCTCTTCTACCCCTCTCATCCAGTCTCATCCCCTTCCGTCCGTTTTTTTTCCCGTTCATCACCCTGAAACCTCCCCTCTAACCCTGAAACCTCACTCTCCCCTGAGAACTCCCGTTCGCTGAACACTTCCACAATCGCCCCAAGACCAGACCCGACCAATACATGAGAGAGGGTGCTGCAATTTGCTCTAAGGGAAGCTCTAAATCCGTAAAGATACTGCCCACCCTTGAAATTTCATTCCCTTTCTCCGACCCAGGAAAACCAACCTCGCTCACCCCTAAAATACCTTACCCGCCGCAGGCGAACCTACCTTGCCCGACACGTGCAAACGTAACTTGCCTATCCCGGGCAGACCAAGCTTGCCTTCTCCAGGCAAGCCTTGCCCGTCCCAAACAAGCCTTGCCCGTCCCAAACAAGCCTATCTCACCCGCCCCAGACAAAATTTGCCCGCCCCAGGCAAACATTGCCCGCCCCAAACAAGCCTATCTTACCCGCCTTTTCGGTGTTATTTATAACATATTTTAACTTTGACTTAAGAGTTGCTTCTTCAATTTGAGACATAGACACCACTTTTTTCCACCGAGCGAAACAGTTTAGCGGCAAAACCATGGATGAAGGAATATACCATTAGTACCCAGGCTCAGAGGGCAATAATCGGATTGCTAATCTGTCAGTCAGCCAACTGTTGTCCCATGATTTTGCGGGCCGCACGGCCCTTGGAATCGTCAGTGCGTGCCCGCAATTCTTATAGTCTATGGCTAACCTCTTTTGGGAAACCTTTTATTAATAGCAATAACATTAACAATAAGACATTAATTAACATACATTTAACAACAACAACAACAACAAAGTACGCTGTCAAGATGTTGAAAGCAGCGTCACAGGGCGCGCCTCAGGGCCTGGCCGCGAACAAAGGCCGCGCCGCCGGCAGAATCGGGGGCGCCGGCGTCAGCCAGCAGGCAATCGACGAAACGCCGAGTTCGCGCTTGTCCTCGCCGGTAGGGCGCCTGCAGCGTGAGCAGCAGCACCTCCTGCACCGGCTCGGGGCAGTACGACTCGGCGCGGATGACGTGGCCTGCCAGCTGGAGTCGCCGTCGGCGCAAAAGTTGACTTGGACGGTCCAGGCCGGCGCGGCGATAGAGTGCCGCGTTGGAAACCCGCTCGTAGCTGATCTTGAAGGCGGCGCGCAGCAGGCCAGCGTGCGCCGCGTCGACTTGTTGCTCGAGCGAGTCTGTCAGCGTCCAGGTCTCGGCGTTGTACAGCAGGACGGTCTCGATCACCGCCCGAAACAGCGCCGCCCTCTGGCGATCTGGCAGGGCCTCGGACTGCAGGACTGACCTTATCGAACGGAAGGCAGCCCATGCAAGTCCTCGGCGACGCCGCAGGTCTTCGCGGACGTCAGGGACCAGACCGCCGAGGTAGACGAACTGCTGACAGCGCGGAAGTTCTTTCGCCTGGCCGTCAGCGCCTCGGCAGGATATTGCAGCCTCGATGTTGCTCGGCACGCAGAGCACGACGGTCTTCTGCGCGTTGACCACCAGGCCGACACTCGCTGCAACGGCAACCAGCCTGTCCAGCTGCCGTTGGGCGCCCTCGACGGTCGAGGACAGCAGGGCGAGATCGTCGGCGTAGCCAAGCACGCTGAGCCGCCTCTCCGGTTGACGTCGACCCACGCGTCGCCGCAGCAGAAAGCCGTCGTCGTTGGTAGGCAGAGCAGTCCGTAGCACCCAATCAAGCACCAGAATAAACAGGAACGGCGCCAGCGTATCTCCCTGGAGCACCCCGGAGGATGTCTCGAAGAAGTCCGACAGGCCGTCCGGTGTCGAAACTGCAGCAGTCGTCTCGCGGTACATCGCCATGACCGCGGCGATCAGCTGCTCTGGCACGTTGTACGCCCGAAGCACCTTGGGGAGCGCGGCCCTGACGACCGAGTCGAAGGCCTTCTTGAAATCAACAAAGATAACAATCAGGATCGACTGGCGTGTCCGCGCCTCCTCGATGACTCGCCGAAGAGCTAGGATCTGCGTCACTGTGCCGCGATGGGGCCGAAACCCGTTCTGCTCCGGTCGCAGATAGGGATCGAGCACGGGCTGCAACCGCGATAACAGTATCCGGTTAAACAGCTTCGCAGCGCAGGACTGAAGGCAGATGCCTCGATGCTCCTCAAGCTTGGTGGTGCCGGGCTTCTTCGGAATTGCGACGATGTGGGCTGTAGTCCATTCGTTGGGCGCACCCTCACCGGAAAGCACGCGGTTCATCACTCTGGCGACCTCAGCGGCCACGCAGTTGATGCGCAATGCTTCGATGGGCACCTCGTCCGGACCCAGCGCTTTGCCGCCCGGCGACTTCCGAGCGAACCTCACAACGTCGTCTGGGCTGATTGGTGCAACGCTGAAACTCTCCTCCGTCGGCAACGGCGTCTCCGGCGGCAGCGTCAGACTGTCGGGCAGCGGGGGTGGCGGCGCGTTCACGATGGCGGCGAAGAACTCGCGCAGCTCATTTCTGCGCTCATCCGCAGTGTCGCCTGCCAGGTTGAGCTGTAAGCGCCGCTTTCGCCCCGTCAGAGTGTTGATGGCGGACCAGGCCACACGCCCTCTGGCGTCGGGACCGGCGGCAGAGACAGCCTGAATAACGTCGTCAACAGCGGCCTGTTGCCGCTGCAGGTAGACAGACGCCAAGGCCTCCTCCGCCTCGCGAGTTGGTCGCCCACTCAGACGAAGCCTCTCCAGGTCTTCCCTCGCTGCGTTGATCGCGGGGTCGTCATGCCAGACCGGCTGCCCGCGTTGGGCCGGTCGCATCAGCGGGACCGCTTGCTCCGCGGCGGCTCGAACTGCAGCGCCGACATCCGCGTACTCGGTACCTCCACGCTTGTCGCCTAGCGCAGCCACGAAGGCGCCGGCAAAGCGACGACGCGTCTCGGCGTCCCTGAGCGCGCGGTAGTAGCGCCGCGGCGGCCGCTTCGGCGGGCGGTACAGCGGGTCTCGAACGGACAGGTCGCAGACGAGGAGCCGATGATCGGACCGCAGAGCCAGCGGCGTAATGGTGCGGCAGTTGATGGCGCGGCGCCGCTCCCGGTAGCGCAACAGCACGTGGTCGAGCTGTGCCAGCCTCCGAGTAGCGTTTCGTCCGCGCGCGTTCCGCCGCCTCCGCTTGCAGCCCTCGAAAGTCGCGAGCTGAGCCGGCGGCTTGCGGAACCTGGTGTTGACCGACACCATGTCCTGTCTCTCCAGGAAGTCCTCCAGCGCTCCGGTGTTGCCGTTCTCACGCGGTGTCACGAACAGTGACCGCTCGGACCTACGCGGAACTGCGTTCAGGTCTCCGAGGATGACCACTGTGTCACGTTGCGTCATCTCCTCCACCTGCTCCGAGAGCTGCTCGAAGAAGGCCTGAGCCTCATCGGGACGGGTGGCAGGGGGCGCGTACGCGCAGAACAGGCGAGCGTTCCGGCCGCGAAGCCGGACGTCGATCCGAAGCAGCCGACCAGACAAGGAGACACAGCGACAGCTCTGCTGCAGCCTCGGTGCGATCAGCGCTCCAACTCCTCCACGGCCTCGCTCATCCGCTGAGCTGAACCAGAGAGTCCAACCGGCGCCTAGGTCTTCACAGTGAAGCCCAGGGTCGGCCTTGATGGACACCTCCTGCAGCGCGATGACATCACAGCTGAGGTCGAGCGCTAGCTTCGCCAGCAGCCCTTTTCGCCAGTCGGCCTTGAGGGTGCGGCAGTTCAGCGTCCCGACCCGAAGCGTGCCCTGTGGTACGGCTGGGGCTCGATGACATTGAGCCTCATGGTCCCCGACGCCACCCGGAGGATCCAGTTGGGCCAAGGCGGCAGCTCGGCGGGCGGCGCCACGTTGCCGACCTCGCCAGTTCCGCTCCCACCGACGTTCGAGCCGCCGGTGCGCGCTCCGCTGCCCGCGCTTGGTTCTGCCGCTTTTGGCCGCCGCAGCAGTTAAGCGCGGCTCCTCCGTTCCAACCATATGGAACTGCAAATAAATATGGAACTGCAAATAAATATGGAACTGCAAATAAATATGGAACTGCAAATAAATATGGAACTGCAAATAAATATGGAACTGCAAATAAATATGGAACTGCAAATAAATATGGAACTGCAAATAAATATGGAACTGCAAATAAATATGGAACATTTTATTATACATTTAGTTGTCCCTTTGTAAACAAGAAACACAACACTTAAACAGTCAGTCCATTCTTAGTACATTGATTGTCTACATCCTTAAATAAAGAAGCTGAGTCGAATTCCGTCCTTTTCGAGCACTGCGGTAGGCTTGTCCATGTTAATTGGCGCCGTAGCTACAGTTGACGGTTCAACAATTGCGGCACGTTTTGAAGAGGAAGCACCTTCCGGCAGAAGATCGCCATTCAGAGCAACAGTGAGTGAGTCGGAAATCAGTTGCTTCCGCTTCTCGGAAATCCTGCTGACGTAGCGCACAACAGCGGCGTCACTCCGATGCCCTGTAAAATCGTCATCCAATATGTAACTTTGGTATTATATTGGGAATATGCACTGTAGCACCAGTAATGCTAAGAACGCATTCTAAACTACTAAAATTACCTGTGACAGATTTGATCTCCTGCAAACTGTGTCCGGCTTCAGTTAGGTTAGTAACAACTGTTGCACGAACGCAATGGTTGGTGTACTCGAACTGTAGACCAGCGCGCTTGGAGATAGCTTTCATCATGTCACATAGCGTGTTCTTTCCTAGAACTTGCTTGGCTGAATACCACACCGCAGAATCAGACGAAACCTTGATTGGCTTCGGAAACAAAACATCCGATCCCGGTGGCAACTTTGACACGTACAGGTCCACCGCTTCAACTGGACAATTTCCGCCATGGTTACTGAACATTCTTGTTTGCTTGCTTGTCGTGCACTTGCCACGGTCCTCAGCAGTAATAGTCTTCTCCGGACCAGCTTGGATCATGTCAATGCACCTGACACCATTAACCACAGAGAATTGCAGTGACGACAACTTCAAATCCCTAATCCATTCACGTCCTCGGAATCCGAAATGGTAGACGATATTGAAGAAGACTTCATCCTGAAGTCGCGCTGGATCACGTCGATTGAAGTACAGTTTCAGAAGGGCCATGTCAGATTCCGTGATCGCTTTGAATCCAGGTTGCTCGCCCGAAGTTCGCTCTCTCAACTGGCAGCTGAGGCGCAGAACACATGCGTAGGTTTCATTGCTCAGCCGGAATACATCGTTGCCAATGACATCAATGGCACGTGTCTGCTTTACAAATCGGTGAATGCTTGCCCGAAAGCCCCGAATCGTATCCGGTGCATAGGTCTTCGTTCCAATCTCGGGATTCGCTCGCAGACTTACATACCACAGGCGCAGATAGCCGTCTAAGTAGCGCAATGGCATGCATTCAATGTCATCAGGAAGGTTTTTTCCTCGAAGAAATCTTTTGAGCCGCTCCACGTGATTCTTAGTCGTCGCAACGGTGGATGGTGACTTAGATGACTCTTCAAGCTTTTCTATGCTCTGTAATTCTTGCAGATCCAAGTCCCGATACGGCACTTCAGGCTCACGTAGTTCCGAAAGAAACCTCTCCACCTCACTGAGTTCTAGGATCGGCAATCCCGACCACTGATCGAAAGTTGCCTCGGAGCTCCTGGATAGTTTAGACATGAAGTCCAACTCAGCGCTGTCCAAGCCACTAATATCGCCAGTGGCAATTCTTTGCAAGTTAATCATGTTCTCCTCTAATAAGCTCTAATTGTAAACTCTCTCCCACTGACTTCTCTCGGCTTCTTCATAAAACACAGTTTGAAATCTCAATTTTACCATAGACAACAGAGTGGCGGGCAGGAACGAGTTGGAGCGGGCAGGAATGCATTCCGTGCCCGCTACTTTCGTCTATGGTGGCGCCCTCGAAATGATGAGACAACACAGCTCTGCCTATGGATTTGAGGGCAGGAATGAGCGGAATACGAGGTCTGCGAAGCAGACCTCGTATTCCGCTCATTCCTGCCCTCAAATCCATAGGCAGAACTATTAGCTGTGGCCGAAATCGAGGCTCTTCTAACACGCCTTCAATTTTATTGGCTGCAGCAATTACGAGCGTAGTATTTGTCCATAGATATCTTTCTCGGGCCGCTCTCGCACAAGAACGCAGCCCAGCTGCGTATCAATGATGTTATGTCATCTGGAGGATTTCAGGGAAGCTAGCAGCTAGTGTTCTTTTTTGCTTTTTTCTGTTGTCAACTTTAACAGCTTGTCTTCCGACGGGAGCACGAGATGTTCCCGCAGGAAGTTTTCCCGCCGAGATTTTCCCGCCGAGCTTCTCCCGCAGTGAGATTTTCCCGCAGGAAGTTTTCGCGCACGAGTTTTTCCCGCAGCGAGATTTTCCTGCAGGAAGTTTTCCCGCAAGAAGTTTTCCCGCACGAGTTTTTCCCGCAGCGAGATGTTCCCGCAGGAAGTTTTCCCGCCGAGATTTTCCCGCCGAGCTTCTCCCGCAGTGAGATTTTCCCGCAGGAAGTTTTCGCGCACGAGTTTTTCCCGCAGCGAGATTTTCCTGCAGGAAGTTTTCCCGCAAGAAGTTTTCCCGCACGAGTTTTTTCCGCAGCGAGATTTTCCCGCAGGAAGTTTTCCCGCACGAGTTTTTCCCACAGCGAGATTTTTCCGCAGGAATTTTTCCCGCAAGAAGTTTTCCCGCACGAGTTTTTCCCGCAACGAGATTTTCCTGCAGGAAGTTTTCCCGCAAGAAGTTTTCCCGCACGAGTTTTTCCCACAGCGAGATTTTCCCGCAGTGTCTAGGACCATTGAAATGGTCCTAGACACTGGTTCAGTATCATCACTAGTCTCCAGTCGAGTGTACAAGGACATCCCGCACATCTCAGAGATCAAGCCCACAATGAGAAGGTTTGCTGCGTATCAGGGAGAGCCAGTGCACGTCTCTGGCGAAGCGACGGTCACAGTTCAGCTGGGTGAAAGGACCTGCAGCCTTCCGCTTTTCGTTGCAGACGATGAAAGGGCCGAATCGATTTATGGTCTGGAATGGATCTCTGAGTTAGAACCTGACATGTATGTGTCAATTTGTCAAGACAGGACAACCACTGGTCTAAGGAAATTGTCGTCGGTAGTCCCTAAGGAGTGCTTCATCGCTTCACTGTCGATTGAAAAAGGGACAAAACCTATTTTCTTCAAACCGCGACAGCTCCCATATGGAATTCAAGAGGATGTAAAGGCCGAATTGAACCGAATGGAGCAGGCGGGACTGCTGAAGAAAGTTGAAGCCAGCAACTGGGCCACGCCAATCGTGTGCGTCCGCAAGCAGTCCGGGAGGATTAGAATTTGTGGGGACTACAAAGTTACGCTCAATCAGCATCTCAGGCGCATGGTCTCCACAACACCTACAATTGATGAGGTGCTGTCCCTATTAGGAAAGGCAAGACGATTCTCGACCTTGGACCTAACCAATGCCTATATGCAAATCCCGGTAGACGAAGAGAGCAGTGCAATGCAGACGTGGAGCACACCATTCGGACTGTATCAACCTACTGCGCTAGCGTATGGCATTAAGCAGGCACCTGCCATCTTCCAATCGTGCATGGACAGACTATTACTGGGCCTGGACGGAGTCATCTCCTACCAAGACGACATACTGGTGTGGGGACATGGCCAAAAAAGCCACGATGAAAGGCTCGCTACTGTACTCAGAGTGATCAAGGAGCACGGGCTGAGTATCAACAAAGAGAAAAGCAGCCTTAACAAACCTGAGATACAGTTTCTGGGATTCGAGATAAGTGGTAACGGTATCAAACCAGTGAAAAGAAAAGCCGAGGAGATCGCTAACATGGACGAGCCAAAGGACGTTAAGCAGCTACAGTCATTCATCGGTATGGTGGAATTTTACGGAAGGTGCGTCAGGAATCTGGCAAGTCTTAAAGAGCCTCTAACTAATTTGACCAGATCAGGAGTAAAATGGTCCTGGGGCAAACGCGAAAGTGAAGCTTTCTCAAAGATCAAGAAACATCTGTCCCAATCCATAGAGCTCAAGCCCTTCGATCCAAAGGATAGGATAGTCTTGACGACAGATGCATCACCATCCGGATTGGGAGCGGTCCTAGAACAGTCCTCTGGACCCGTGATCTTCATCTCCAAGACACTGACGAAGGCGGAGCGCAATTATGCACAGATTGAGCGGGAAGCCCTGGCTATTGTCTGGGCTGTGAAGAGACTTCACAAGTACCTGATGGGACAAAAGTTCACCATTTGCACCGATCACCGCCCACTCAAATTCCTGTTCGATCCTGGCAGAGCACTCTCTACCGTGGCTGCGGCCAGAATCCAACGATGGGCGATTTCCCTCATGGGTTACAACTATGTAGTAGAATGTAAACGATCGTCTGAAATTCCTGTGGCAGATGCACTATCGAGATTACCAGGAGTATCATCAGAAACTGAGCAGTTTGACGTTAGCTCAGTCCAAGACTCGCTACTCGAACTTCCGGTTGAAAAGGCCAAACTTAAGCAGCAGTCAAAGATGGATCCTGAGACTCGGAAACTGTTTAACCAGGTCAAACATGGCTGGACAGAGAGAGGATGTCAAGAGCTTCCTGGATACTCCAGCTTCAAGGAAGATTTTGCAATCGAACATGGATTGATTTATCGAGGAATCAGACTCGTGATACCGAAAGCTGTCAGGCCAGATTTTACGGATACTGCACGACGGGCACATCGGCACGGAGAAAATGAAGTCAATTTCCAGGCAATGCATATGGTGGCCCGGAATTGACAGAGATATTGCTACTTACTCAAAAACCTGTCAAGCTTGTCAAACTGGAAAAGACCACGGATCTACGGCGCAATGGACGGCATGGCCAGAAGAAACAGAAAAATGGTCCCGAGTGCATATTGACTACGCAGGACCTTTAGAAAGTGAAAATTACTTACTGGTCATAATTGATGCCTAAAGCAAATGGGCTGAGGTACATGTGACAAGGTCCACAACCAGCACTGAGACAATTAGACGACTGCGCAGAACTTTTGCACAGGAAGGGGTCCCAGTCACGCTGGTGTCGGACAACGGTCCACAATTCACCTCCAGAGAGTTCGAAGGATGGCTTAAAGGAATAAATTGTCGCCACGTTCTTACGCCGCCCTACCATCCGCGATCAAACGGCCTGGCTGAGAGATTCGTGCGCGACCTGAAAAATCACCTCAGAACTGCAGGAACAGGGGACCTGCAAGCGTCAGTGGATCGTTTCCTATTGCAATATCGCAACTCGCAACACTCTGCAACCGGAAAGTCACCCGCCGAGCTCATGCGAGGGCATGCGCTTCGTACAACGGCGCTCACTCTAGCTAGGGAGCCGATATGGGTGAAGACCTACCGAGAGGAAACGGCTAAGTGGAAGGCCGGAGAGCTCATAGGCCAAGAAGGCAAGACCATCGTGGATGTCCGATTGGATGAAGGCAAAGTTGGGCGTTACCACAGAGAGCAGACCAAGCCGAGGTTCCCACCTGAAGGACTACAGCAGGACACCACAACAGATTCAGATGAACCTGAGGAAACCGGACCTCGGAGAAGCCACCGCACAAGAAGAGCTCCGGACAGATTGACCTATGAGTGACCCGAAGACTCTAGCTAATGGGAAGGAGTGTTAGGGTTGACAATGAACTTTTAGTTAAATGGACTTTTACTTGAAAGAGCCGTCAACAACTGAGCGATTATTTATTGTCTAGGGTAATAGGTACAGTGACATTAACCGCGAGTCGTTTTGAGCCGCGAAAATAAAACAATAGACGATAAAAAATGCTTAACGAATATTCAGAGGCCTCTCAGGAAAATAAAGTCAAAGTAAACTAGCCTTAGTCCTTCGGACAAGAACAAAGAACAGTTTTCCCGCAAGAAGTTTTCCCGCACGAGTTTTTCCCGCAATGAGATTTTCCCACAGGAAGTTTTCCCGCAGGAAAAGTTGTTCCACAACGTGTTCCACAGAAAAGTCGAAGTCCGACAACCGTTCTAATGGTGTCTATCAAAGCAGTATGGCTCCAAAGCCGCAAGCCACTGAGCTAGCATACCAGTTGCCTGCTTCTAATCTTCTTAACTCTTAAAGTTCAGCTACTTAATTGCCACCTCGTCAGTTCTTACGATGAAAGTTAAGTCAAAGAAGTACGCCCAGAATTTTTCTGGTATGACACTCCAACCAAGCAGTTCGCGCATGGTTGCACAGTAGTACCTTTACCCACTGTTGAACTTCTTTGAGGCAAAAAGCTATCACGCATTGATTCCCGTCTTTTCCCTATTTGAGACAGGACTCCGTCCACTCCAACGCCTGAGTTGTCACAGACTAGCACGAAAGAGCCGGCTTCTTCTAGCCTCTCCGGGTATGCTAAAGTTGGAGGACTACATGGACTAAAGGGTTCACCTGTTGAATTGCTTTTTCATGCTTTTCTTCCCCATATGAATATTCATCTTGCAAGCTGGCTGGCAATCGCGTACAATGGGGCTCCTAAGATTTTTAAAGAAAAGTTTCTGCAAAAATTTGCTTTAGTATAGTTGGCAAAGTTAACAAACGACAAAAGTTGCTTCCCCGTCTTTGGTCTAAACTAAAATTCTGAGCGGCTTCGGTTTTTACTAGGGTCTGTCTTGATTCCGTTTGCTAACACCATAAAAGTTTTTTGACGTTTAAAAATCCCAGAAATCTCAGCTGCTCTCTAAAAAACTTAGAGACAGGCGTTTTGCAGCTGCTAGAACACTAACGTTAACACGATGCATAATTTTGGTAACGTTAGATGCCGCAGTTTTGATGCCCGCAAGGCACTATCCATCAAAAAGTGCCTTGCGGGCAGGTAAAAGCAGTGATGTCTCTGTCATGCTCTCTAATGCGAACTCGCTAGTATGCGACATTTAGGGTCTTAATTTGAAAAGATTAGTCATCTCAGCTCGAGTCATCTCAAATAGTTAGTTTATTATCTATTATTTAGCACGCATCCTGTAGGATTGGTCCTTCATTTTTTCAAGCACGGACGGAGAAGCCCACTCCGAATTGCATTCTTCGACTATGCCCTGTTCAACAAATTTTGCCATGCTCTTTTGAGCAGGAGTTTTTTAGCGGGATGACTGCCTGATTGGCCTTGAATGGGGATCTGTTAACTCCATTGTCAGCTTATGCAATTCGGTTCGTGAGCTGTTCCTCGCTCAGTTTAGACTTCTCGAGGGGCGGAATCGGTGTGCTAGCCACTGGGCGGTTTCATTGTCTGGGCGAGGCTGATAGCATAGTTTTATAATGTGTTGATTGTTGTTGGCATTAATTTTTCTCATCACCTAATCGACTCCTAATTGCTGAAAGGAGCCCACCCACCATGGGGTTCTTATAATAGTCTTCATGACTCGAAATACTCGTAATATATGACTTGGTCGACCGAGAGCGCAATCAATGAGCTGGAATCGAGCGCAAAATTCTGGCCCCCAACGGAGCTGCAGACGTTGTACTGACGGGCAATTAGCCTTCCAGGAGTTAAAGTTCGTGCTGCGAAGAGGACACAATTAGAGCATCACTTTTTAAATTATTTAGCGCGCAATTCAAGTTTTGATGTTAAAGCTCAACAATTGATTTGATGGAGGGGTAAAAAGCCGACCTGCCGTATTGCAGAGCAACACAGAAGTCCCAAGACTGTGCATGAAACGGAGCCAATCATCTCAAGAACCGGGGTTGTTGCACAGTAAGAAAGGGGAAGAAAGGCGCAGAAAAAAGGGCAGATTATTTTTCTTTATCCCCACAGTAACCTGGCAACGAAACATTTACTCTCTAGGACATGACTGTTCTAGGCAAAAATTCCCGATAGAAAAGCTTAACAATAAACAATAAACTGAGAGCTTAGCAGCGTCATTTTTTATTTCTAACAAAATTTGTAGCTCTATCACCTGTTTTAATCATGTGCGTCATTTTTTATTTCTAACAAAATTTGTAGCTCTTTCACCGGTTTTAATCATTTGCGTCATTTTATGACAAATAAATAAAAACTTTATGTCTAAATCACCCATTTTTAATAAGCTGGCGCCATTTTTTAACAACCACATCCGAAATTATTTTGCTTTATCGCCTTTTCCAAATCTTTTGTGCCATAACACTTATAGCGCTTCTTTAGTTTCATTGACATTACCATTTTAGAATGACGGACATCAAAGGATAGAACATTTGAGAACATTAACCTAAATGCATAGTTTTTTATATGCTCTAAAATTCAGCGCGATAACTTACTCGTAATATTAATTTGATAAAATTTATATATTTTTACTTTAAGTACAATGTTACGCAAACAAAAACTCTTCCATCTGTCACGCACATTGTGACATTGCGACCAACGGAGAAATGCCTGACATATTACCATTTTTATGCAGGCAGAGATAGACAGATAGATAAGTAAATAAATAAATAGATAGATAGACATACATACATAGATAGATAGATAGATACATAGATAGATAGATAGACATACATAGATAGATAGATAGATAGATGGATAGATAGATAGATAGATAGATAGATAGATAGATAGATAGATAGATAGATAGATAGATATATAGATAGATAGATAGATAGATAGATAGATAGATAGATAGATAGATAGATAGATAGATGATTTGGCATTCGGAAGTAGTAAATTTACTTGCCCATTCACTGGTTCTGAAAACGAGCTCGTTTATTGCAGGTTTTCAACTTCAGTCGAAGTAAATTTTAGAATTTGAAATCCCAGAAGGTTACGAGTATAGTGACTTATCCTATAGAAAGGTATAATCTTGTTAATTTATATTATTAGACCCCACGCGCTGAAATAATTTTAATATCCAGCAGGTGTAGCAGTTACGCAAACTATTTGTAACCATATGTAACAATTATTACGGAATTTTAAACGAAAAATAAGCAAAACTGAAATCAGAACAATAATTTACTTATTTCAGTTAACGTTTATTTAATTGTTTAGCAATAAAATTTTAGCCTTTTCTCGGTCAGTGAATTATTTAAAATTAAAAGTGTCGTCAGTAACAATAAATTTTCTGGCGTTAATTATAAGGTTAACAATTAATTTTTATGAATTAAATTACACTAACTTACTGTTTTCCACAATAAAAAGATCTTCTATCAACTTGACTATCTGTCTATAATTTTTCTAGCAGATCTCCATTAAATGCGCACACAGTCGTAGGCACTACAATCAAATTCAGTCCAAGAGCTACTACGCATTTATTAAATACAGTTAAACAAAAAATACAGCTCTAAATCTGCTGGAAACGATAGTTTCTGGTGAGTCGGTTAACAACATTCATAGCGGTGCATTTGTAGTCTGAATGTAACTTCTGAATTAGTATGGTACTTTTTTAGTATTCGCAAAAAATCATTAACAAATATTTTACGATTTGGTGACGACTTAACGCATGCAATTAAATTTATAAGTAAAATTTTGCTAAAACACAACAACAATAAACATTTCGCACAGTCAGTACTATTTTTAGCTAGTCGAATAAAGAAAAGTGCTAATAAAATTAACAATTTATGGTGATTATAACTAACGTCTTTATTAAAACAAGAGTTACTACAGTAAACAAAACAAATAAATCAACGGAACAGTAACTCAGTGCAGTAATGGAAAATTAGCAATGTTTTCTATGCATGTAAGGTGTAGATAAACTATTAAAAAATCATAATAGTATGATCAAACTTATCGTTAACTTAATATTCTTCCCTGGTTAGAAAATAAATGAATTTAAAAAATAAATAACTTTACACTTTAAAATAGAAGACAGCCTACTGTTAGTAATTAGTGGTTATCTATAAGTTTTTAGTCGTTTTTTGTTAATAACGTAGGAAACAAGTAAATTGAATAGATGCACAAGAAAAAAAGCATTTTATTTTCCATCAAGAGACATTCAGAAAAAAATTAGAGTAGGAGAAAATTTTTCTGCTTCGTAAGAGTACAAATAATCTAGCATTGAACTCAATAATCTTGATCCGCTGCAGCGCAGAAGTATGCAAATTAAAGATGCATAAAGACTGAGTATGGCAAAAATAGTGACAAGAAAGAGGGTGGGTGCAATGAGGCAGACTTAAGCTAGCGTTGACAAAATTCAATTTATTCAGTCGGGTCCCGTTCCAGCTGAAAATTCTTATCTATATGTTTCCATGCGCCATATCCGCTATGCTCCGAATTCCCCAATGGGTCTTAGAGTAGGGATAAGCTGGAATTTATGCCAGTTGGCGTGTTGTAGGGATTAGTGCGATGATGTAGCCTAAGTATTGGATTATTAATGAGTGTTGGGCAGAGTAGCGTTCAGTGTACTCATCGCTACAGCAATTGGAGCTTGTCTACCCCATCATTTGTTTCATTTTTTTCACAGTTCTATAATTCTCTCTTCTAAAAGCAAATGATTTTTTGAGACTTCGAGCCCTAACCCTAGGACACTAGATTTGTCCTTTACTAAGACACTTTACAGTCCCTCCAGCAGCTGTACACTATGGTCATTAGTACAGAGAAAAAAGTATGCAATAACACAATAAAGGGCCGAAAAAATAAATTATACGTGACAATTATTCTTCCCAAGAAAATTCTTCCCAACGATTGACTCAATGATCCACAGAGACAACGGCTGCTGCAGCCAATTATTTGCCGTCATGCAGGTCACTTCTTGCGCAGATGGTGCCACATGGCCACAGGTTTGCGCAGCGAGGTGACCATCTGCTGCCAGTGGGTGAGCTCAGCTCCGCCAGCCTGCGAGCCGATAATCACGTGACCGATGCTGCTTAGCCGGCCGTCGCTGCGCAGCTCCGCCACCGTCAGGCGAAGCTGAACAGACTGTTGGATTGCGGAGGTTAGGAGGCGTAGGAAAATAATATAATCAACTGGTTACAGACGAACTTTTACTAGCCAATCACAGGATGCCCAGTCGGGGGGTGGGTTGTAAGCATTAGATATAGTATTGACCAATCAGCGTGCACCCGTGGAGAGAGAATCAATAAAAGACGCAATAAATTTTAAGAAACATAATTAATTGAGAGCGAATCGCACTCACCGATAGGTTCGCTTGGGACACGCTGAATATCATGGCCTCGTTGTAGGTTGGCTGGCTCTCGCTGCGCTTTACTGAGGTCTTCTTCTTAGCAACGCGCTTGCCACCCTGAAGGAGGTGAACTTTCACCAGGACGTCTGTAATTTTTTTTTTAATAAACAGGACGAGTGGTGGCTTCATTGCATTTGAAGTGTTATTGGAGGCCATTAAAAGAAGCGGAACGATGGCATGGCGGCCTTATCAAAGGAGCACTAAGGTAGAATGGCGGCCTATCAAAGGAGCGGAAAGATGGCGGCCTTATCAAAGGAGCGCAAAGGTAGAATGGCGGCCCATCAAAGGAAAGGAAAGGTGGCAGCCTTATCAAAGAAATTGAAAGGTGGCGGCCTTATCAAAAAGCGGAACGATGGCATGGCGGTCTTATCAAAGGAGCACTAAGGTAGAATGGCGGCCTATCAAAAGAACGTAAAGGTCGGAGGCCTTATCAAAGAAACGGAAAGGTGGCGGCATTGTCAAAGGAACGGAAAGGTGGCATGGCGGCCTATCAAAGGTGCGGAAAGATGGCATGGCGGCCTATCAAAGGAACGGAGGAAAGGTGGCGGCCTTAACAAAGGAAAGATGGCATGGCGGTCTTATCAAAGCAGAAGCGACCGTATGCACCGAAAGGTCTAGTGGCTTTATTAAATGGAAATTAAGCATGGTGAATTTAACGAGGGGCTTTGGGATGATTTAATCAAAAAGAAATATTATTGTCGGAATTAGTCTGATCAATCTGAACCCTCACCGCCAACAGTCTGATCCTGCCGCGGCCACTTCAGATTCTTTGCCTTCACAATGACAACAGTCAGGCGTTCCGCCGTGGGCAGGTAACTCAAGGAGAACATCAGCTCGCCGTAGTCAGATGGCTTCTGCAAACGGAGACGAATCAGATGACAAGAAATTTGAATTACATTGATTAAAATTGGGAAAATATCACTGGCGACTGCCCACATCTATGCTAGCTTATTCAGTCCGTTTGACTAGCCGCTCACAACTCAGTCCCTTTGATTAGCCGCTCACAAACTCAGTCCCTTTGAGTAGCCGCTTACAATTCAGTCCCTTTGATTAGCCGCTCACAATTCAGTCCCTTTGATTAGCCGCTCACAAACTCAGTCCCTTTGATTAGCCGCTCACAATAAAGTTCTTTGATTAGCCGCTCACAACTCAGTCCCTTTGATTAGCCGCTAACAACTCAGTCCTTTTGATTAGCCGCTCACAATTCAGTCCTTTCGATTAGCCGCAAACAATTCAGTCCCTTTGATTAGCTCGCTCACAATTCAGTACCTTTGATTAGCCGCTCACAATTCAGTAAATTTGATTAGCCGCTCACAACTCAGTCCCTTTGATTAGCCGCTCACAAACTCAGTCCCTTTGAATAGCCGCTCACAATTCAGTCCCTTTGATTAGCCGCTCGCAATAAAGTTCTCTGATAAGCTTTTTACACGCTTTTGCGTACGCAACAAACGACTTGACTCACCTGGTCGAGCTCCCGCAGGTTCAGCCACAGCCGGAGCGGTCTCTGCAGGTCAACATCAACTAGTCGGACCTCGGTCTCGCCGATGTGCTTCTGTCTGGCGTATTTGTCGATGCTGAACACCTGCAACTGCAGCGACTTCTGCGCCAGCTGGTGCGGCTCGAGACTGTAGAGGAAGCGCTCTTTGAATACCGGATTTGGGTTGCGCTTGACAACCTAAGCAAAGATTGAAATCAAAATTAGATCATTACACTAAGGAAAAAATTAAGTTTGGCGCGGCAGCAACATAAGGACTTTTTGACATTTTTTGATGAAACTTTTAGAACTTAAGTGACCATTCTAAAAAAACATGTCATAAAGAGACTTTATGACATGATAATGAGAGACTAGGGACTTTATCATTATTCTAATAATAGTCTAGGGGCTTTATCATTATTCTAATGAGAGTCTAGGGGCTTTATTATTATTCTAATGAGAGTCTAGGGGCTTTATTATTATTCTAATGAAAGTCTAGGGGCTTTATCATCGCTCTAATGAGAGTCCAGGGACTTTATCATCACTCTAATGAGAGTCCAGGGACTTTATAATCATTCTAATGAGAGTCCAGGGACTTTATAATCATTCTAATGAGAGTCTAGGGGCTTTATCATCACTCTAATGAGAGTCTAGGGGCTTTATCATCGCTCTAAGGAGAGTCCAGGGACTTTATCATCATTCTAATGCGAGTCTAGGGGCTTTATCATCGCTCTAATGAGTATAGAGGGACTTTATCATCATTCTAATGACAGTCCAGGGACTTTATCAGCACACTAATGAAAGTCTAGTGACTTTATCATCATTCTAATGAGAGTCTAGAGGGACTTTGTCATCACACTAATGAAAGTCTAGGGACTTTATCATCATTCTCGATCTTGAATCTAGGATCTTGAAGCAATCAAGGGGGTTGTAGCCTAGTGGTTAGAGCGTCGGACTCACGACTTGAAGGTCGGGGGTTCGATTCCCGACTCCACTGGTACAATTTGTGTCCTTTAGCAAGACACTTAACTCTGCATTGCTTCAGTTCACCCAGCTGTTAAATGGGTACCAGCATCAGCTGGGGTAATTGAAGGTGGGTGTGGCGTCCCCCCAGTCCATGGACTGAACAGCTGTACGCAGTCTTCAGAAGCACCGCGCAATAGCTGTGGCTGTGCTGTTGGCTGCACATCTGGCCCGATTGGGACAGGTGTAATCAATTATTATTATTATTTTTAATTATCATCATTCTAATGAGAGTCTAGTCAAGGGACTTTATCCTAATGATAATGAAAGTCTAGTGACTTTATCATCATTCTAATGAGAGTCTAGGGACTTTACCATCACTCTAATGAGAGTCTAGGGACTTTACCATCACTCTAATGAGAGTCTAGGGACTTTACCATCACTCTAATGAGAGTCTAGGGGCTTTATCATCACTATAATGAAAGTCTAGGGACTTTATTATCATTCTAATGAAAGTCGAGGGACTTAATCATTATTCTTATGAAAATCTAGGGACTTTATCATCACTCTAATGAAAGTCTAGGGACTTTATCATCATTCTTATGAAAGTTTAGGGAATTTATCATCACTCTAATGAAAGTCTAGAGGCTTAATCATCACTCTAATGAGAGTCGAGGGACTTTACCATCACTCTAATGAAAGTCTAGGGACTGTCAAAATGATAATAAAATTCTATATTATAATAAACATCCAGGGACTTTTAGACTCCTTGCAGCGCACCTTGGTCTGCGACTTCATATTGGCCGCGTCGGGCACGACTGCAAGACAGGCGAAGAAGTCCATGTCGCAGGCGCCGGTGGCGTCGCTGGACGCCAGATCGCGACCCTGGATTAGCGAGACGACCAGCTCGGAGACGTCCCTGTCGTATTCGAGGCCGATTTCCACTTGGCCAATCGGCGACACGTCTGGCTGCATGTCCATCACGGAGGTTTCTGAGGCCAGCGAGGTGTCGGAGCCGACACGGGGCAGGTTGTGACCGGGCTCGTACTCGGAGCCTGCGGATTTCGCGTTTCCACGTTATTCTAGTGGCGCCCTTCCTTGTGTCTTATTTGCACAATTTACCAATTGGCGCCGTTCTCTGTGTCCTTTTGGCGCCATTCCCGATGTCCTATCGGCGCCATTTCCGATGTTCTATTGGTGCCATTCCTTATGTTCTATTGGTGCCATTCTTGGTGTCTTTATTGGTGCCATTCCCGATTTCCTATTGATGCCATTCCCGATGTCTTATTGGTACCATTCCATTCCCCGATGTCATATCGGCGCCATTCCCCGATGTCCAATTGGCGCCATTCCCTGATGTCCTATTGGCACCATTCCCCGATGTCCTATTGGCACCATTCCCCGATGTCCTATTGGCGCCATTCCCCGATGTCCTATTGGCACCATTCCCCGATGTCCTATTTGCGCCATTCCCCGATGTCCTATTTGCGCCATTCCCCGATGTCCTATTAGCACCATTCCCCGATGTCTTATTGGTGCCATTCTCGATGTCCTTTTGGTGTCATTCCCGATGTCCTATTGGTGCCATTCCCGATGTCTTTTTTGGCGCCATTCCCGATGTCCTATTTGCGCCATTCCCCGATGTCATATCGGCGCCATTCCCCGATGTCCAATTGGCGCCATTCCCGATGTCCTATTTGCGCCATTCCCCGATGTCATATCGGCGCCATTCCCCGATGTCCTATTTGCGCCATTCCCCGATGTCCTATTTGCGCCATTCCCCGATGTCCTATTTGCGCCATTCCCCGATGTCCTATTTGCGCCATTCCCCGATGTCCTATTTGCGCCATTCCCCGATGTCCTATTTGCGCCATTCCCCGATGTCCTATTTGCGCCATTCCCCGATGTCCTATTTGCGCCATTCCCCGATGTCCTATTTGCGCCATTCCCCGATGTCCTATTTGCGCCATTCCCCGATGTCCTATTTGCGCCATTCCCCGATGTCCTATTTGCGCCATTCCCCGATGTCCTATTTGCGCCATTCCCCGATGTCCTATTTGCGCCATTCCCCGATGTCCTATTTGCGCCATTCCCCGATGTCCTATTTGCGCCATTCCCCGATGTCCTATTGGCGCCATTCCCGATGTCATATCGGCGCCAATTTCCCGATGTCCTACTGGCGCCATTTCCCGATGTCCTACACACTGGATCCAATAGCGCTACCCATGGTGAGTTCTTTCACCACGCGCACGTGCCCCCCTCACAACCTGTGGTATCGCCGGGGCTCTGCCGGCCAGGCGCCGTGTCGCTGTCCTCGACAACGTCGTCTCGAAATTCGCGCCTGGAGAAGCTGCCCGCATTCTCCCGGCCGCCGCCGATGTCGCCGACTGCGCCGGCCGTGGCGCCCGCCTGGCGGGGAAGGCCGCCCGTCTCCGGGTGCTGCTGCTCGTTTGGGTTTGGAGGGATGAAAGTGAATGCACGCGAGAAAAACAATGCGAGGAAAATCCGTGGAAAAACCATAAAACCAGTTTACAGATCACCGAAACTTTACAACACCGAAAAGCTATATAAAGCTAAGCTCTGGCTATAATTTTCGGCGTTGTGAAGTTTCGGTGTTGTGAAAGAGGTGACTAAAATAGCTTATCGGCGTTGTGAAGTTTCGGTGTTGTGAAAGAGGTGACTAAAATAGCTTATCGGCGTTGTGAAGTTTCGGTGTTGTGAAAGAGGTGACTAAAATAGCTTATCGGCGTTGTTGTGAAAGAGGTGACTAAAATAGCTTATCGGCGTTGTGAAGTTTCGGTGTTGTGAAAGAGGTAACTAAAATAGCTTATCGGCGTTGTGAAGTTTCGGTGTTGTGAAAGAGGTGACTAAAATAGCTTATCGGCGTTGTGAAGTTTCGGTGTTGTGAAAGAGGTAACTAAAATAGCTTATCGGCGTTGTGAAGTTTCGGTGTTGTGAAAGAGGTGACTAAAATAGCTTATCGGCGTTGTGAAGTTTCGGTGTTGTGAAAGAGGTGACTAAAATAGCTTATCGGCGTTGTGAAGTTTCGGTGTTGTGAAAGAGGTGACTAAAATAGCTTATCGGCGTTGTGAAGTTTCGGTGTTGTGAAAGAGGTGACTAAAATAGCTTATCGGCGTTGTGAAGTTTCGGTGTTGTGAAAGAGGTGACTAAAATAGCTTTTCGGCGTTTTGAAGTTTCGGCGTTTTGAAGTTTCGGCGTTGTTAAGTTTCGGTTTTACGAAGTCTCTTGCTATACCTTTCGGCGTTGGGAAGTTTTGATGCTATGAAGTTTCGGTGTTGTGAAAGAAAGTGCTTTTCGGCGTTGTGAAATTTCGGTGTTATGAAAGAGACCCTTAGAGAAAAGAATTCAGAGGACGTAAATAATACTTATTCGTTTTAATATAGTTAAATCAGTGAATAGCTGATTTTAAAAGCATTTTCGGAAGTCTGAGACGTTAAGAACGTCTCTGTGAAGTTTGAAAGCATCTTTTTTAAAGAATTTTTAAACATCTCCGCGAAGCTTTGAAGATTTCATAAGCACCCCAGTGACGTTTTCAGACTCTAAGCGTTAAAAATTCGGAACAAAATTTGAAGATGAAAAGCTCAGAATTTTACTGGTAAAATCCAACATTAAGAAATTAGACTTTCTAAAATGATAAACATTCGATAATAAAATGTGGAGGCACCTGAGTTCAACAAATCGTGAGTTGAAGACATTCTTCAACTCCGCCGACATTTTATCGACACTAAAAGTACACTTTGACAGCCCGTCAAATAAAAGTTCAACTACGAGTATACGAAATCACTATTTTGAATGTCAAAGCCATGGAGAAATCTGATCCAATTTGATGCCAGCGTGCATGTTCCTTAATCCTCCAACTTGTTAAGGCTTACTGGCTTGGTTAATCCCATTCTGAGCTAATCAGGCGGGATCATGCAGGCAGAATGCCTTTATTTAGACACGCACTGGCTGCAGCAGATGTAATGAAGAATCATGAGTCAAGAGAGAATGCTTCATCAGACGCGACACACGAGGCGCTAGTACCCTTGGGACAGGGGGGCCAATATGCAGTCTGCGTGCCTGCTGCCACATCCATCACATTCACTCAGAGTGGCGAAAGAGAGAGTGTGTGTGTGTTTGTTTCCGACGGGTAAAAAATCAAATTAGTGCTGATAGCGACATGGGCTCTGCCGCTTCGGCCCCATCGCTATCAATACCGCTGTGCTATATAGTGAGTAAAGCCCCCTGCAGACTTTGTTCAGAGTCTGGGAAAAAGACAGACTACTTGCCTTGTGTAATGCAATGCCTGTCTCAACAGAAACTCATAACAAAATGATGCGTCCGGGAAAGTGTACGAGTATGCGCCGTTAAGTAATAAAATTTGCATTATCACATTAACCTAGTATAGTTTAACATGGTTTCATTGCGATTCCTAAGTGCATAACACTCTTGATGCGCATTCAGCATGAATATTTGAGACTGGTAACGATGTTGCTTCATAATCATATTTTTCAATAGTTTGTAGCCTGAAATTTATAATTGGGGTTTCTTACTTATGCCACATTCCTAACTGGGATTCTAACTGATCCCACATTACGAACTGGGATTCTAACTGATCCCACATTACGAACTGGGATTCTAACTGATCCCAGTATTTATAATTGGGATTCTTATAGATCCCACATTTCTAACTGGGATTCTAACGGATCCCAAATTTCTAACTGAGATTTTAACTGATCCCAGATTCCAAACTGGGATTCTAACTGATCCCACATTACGAACTGGGATACTAACTTATCCCAGAATTTATAATTGGGATTCTAACTGATCTCAGATTCACAACCGGAATTCTAACGGATCCCACATTCGTAACTGGGATTCTAACGGATCCCACATTCGTAACTGGGATTCTCACTGATCCCACATTCGTAACTGGGATTCTCACTGATCCCACATTCGTAACTGGGATTCTCACTGATCCCACATTCGTAACTGGGATTCTCACTGATCCCACATTCGTAACTGAGATTCTCACTGATCCCACATTCGTAACTGGGATTCTAACTGATCCCACATTCGTAACTGGGATTCTCACTGATCCCACATTCGTAACTGGGATTCTCACTGATCCCACATTCGTAACTGGGATTCTCACTGATCCCACATTCGTAACTGGGATTCTCACTGATCCCACATTCCTACGAGCTAACTGGGATTCACACCCAGGTATCGAGTTGATAATCCCAGATGCATAACTGGGATTAAAACAGATCCGAGATTTACAATCAAGGTTCAAGCTGATCCCAACTAATCAAAGCAAAGAAGCAGGCTAATGACGCAATCCTGCCCAGTGTCCCACGCCAATCTCACCGCGGCATAATAATTAGCCCGACTATCCGACTTGGTCAGTGAAAGTCGCTCCTCTCCAATGGCGAACAGCGTCTCCAGTTGGTTGGGGAAAAATATCCTCAACACAATGTAGGCGAGCAGCGCGATGACAACCACGGTGAGTAGGGAAATGACCACCGCTGCCCAGGGCTGCATGGCTGCTGGCGGTTGACTGTTTAATCTAGCGTCAGGAGGAAGCGATAATCCAAGCAAGATGCTCAGGCGGCCGCCCCAGTCAATTTTTAATTTGCGTCGGTATTTATGCAAAAATTCTGCTTTTACAAACAGAAAAATAGGGGTTGAAAGTTGAGAGGGGCCAGAGACAGGGGGAGAAAAGGGACGAAGGACTGTTTGGTGGCAGCTAGCCAAGCATCTCAACTCTCTTCCCCAACCCTTCCCCGATGGCCATCTGAGCCAAACCTACCCGCTCAGTTCCCCAATTCACGGTTTACGGGTTGTACGACACTGGGAGAGAGAGAGACATTCCTCTCGCTCAGTCTCACCCTCTCTCTCTCTCTCTCTTGCACTAGGGGGAGTTTAGGGGGGAGTGGCAGGGGGAGAATCAATAGGGAAGGCGCAACCCGATTTTCAGACTCCAAGCCAGCATATAGCCTAGGCTATTTTAAGACTACGGCTAAGCTTCTGAATTGAGTAAATGAGTACACGAGCCAAGGATGGACGATTGGCTGGGGGGAAGATGCGGACAGGCAGAGCAGACAGACAGACACGGGGGAGGGAAGGAAAATGGAGAGAGGCCTGACTTTCGGACGGACAGATGGCGTGCAGAGGACATTCATATATCAGAGCGCACTTATGCGCACATCCGATCCTAAATATACGCGCAACCTCGCTATTGGCCCGATCAATAATAATGAGCCGATGATGATGATGATTACACGGCTGCCTGTCCGCTTCATTCAGGGCGCGGCTGTGGATAGGAAGCTCGCCTATAGTGTGTGTGGGGGGGGAAGGGAACAAGTGTACACTGACGCCCAACTACCTGCAGCTCAGCCTCAGAGAATGGGAAGCCAATTGTGGAGTTATAACTCACTCACAAGCACAATTTTGGCATGGATATCTGATACCTTGCTGGCTTTCATACTTTTGAAGGGAAAATCTAGGAAAAATTAAGCAGACTTAGTGGAAAACTTAAATATCCCTAAGATCTGGAAGGCTGGCGGGCAACAACATGAGGATCTGGGAGGCTGGCGGACTAGCAACAACATGAGGATCTTTGAGGCTCGTGGCCTAACAACAACCTGAGGATCTGGGAGGCTGGCCGCCTAACAAAGACCTGAGCATCTAAGCTGTGTTGAGGTTCATTCATTCACGAGAACACATGATCAGTACCCAGGATAAAAGCAAGTCCACAGCAGCTAGATAATATATGCATCAGTTTGAATGTTCAAATCAACGGCAGTAAAAAAGCAAACTAGCATATTCAATATTTCAATTAAACTACTCCAGGCAAAGGCCAGAATAGAGAGACTATATGTAACATAATTAATTATATTTTCATAATACACTCGACTCGTAAGGAAACGCGTACAAGTTGTGCACAACAAATTAACCATTTAAATGGAGTTAGTTTTGCAGAGTCAAGAGTCAAACTTGCATAAAACAAGCTAAGTTCAGTAGCATAAAAACAGTAATAGCCTATTTTGGATTTTGGAAGATCAAAATGTCGTTGAAAGTGATTCTTTTCTTAGTGAAATAGACTATAATTAACACCGTTGTTAATGCTTATGATGCTACTGAAATGCGCGAAGTAGCATAGTAAGGAAATTATGTTTGGATTAATCCAAATTCTAATTATAATAAATAGTAGTGAGCAGCTGTTATTGACTAAGCATAAAATAATAGTTAAAATTTCGCAATAAAATTGATAGAATAACAAAGGTTTAACAAAGACTTGATTTTTTATTATTAATAACAAAGACGGATAAATGAAGCGTGATAAAACACAGGAGAAGAATCGGCAGTAGAAATTACCACCCTAGTGCTCTGTAGGATCAGTGGAACGTTATCAATTAACAATTTCTGTATTGTCAAGGATTAAAAAAAAATTTGATTTAATAAAGTTTATAAATTCCTAAAGAGGATTGTAGTTAGCATGAGCAATGTAGGTCAAACATTGGCGTATATTGGGCTAGAGAGCAATGAAAACCAACAAAGCTATTTAATATATGTACACAACAGGGATGTCTTGATTGTTAATAACTAGAAAATAATTAATACAAAGTAGGCATTAGGCTGTCTCAGATTTCATTGATACTCATTTTGATGCATGAAAAAGTTTTTTTTGTTCAATAAAACACAACAATTGCTCCGCTCAACTCAACAAAGGAATTAATTTTTTATACAAACAAATACTTATAAGGTGTGTAGGCAGAATGCTCAGCGAAAATAAAAGTACGCAATTGAAGAACTGAATAATCTCTCCGGATTATATTGTGCAACAATCAATACATGCCGCACTCGGGTAAACTGAAGATCTTACTGACAATGTCAGCGATAGTTCAGACACAATCTTACTGACAATGTCAGCGATAGTTCAGACACAATCTTACTGACAATGTCAGCAAATAGTTCAGACAATCTCACTGACAATTTCAGCAAATAGTTCAGACACAATCTCACTGACAATTTCAGCAAATAGTTCAGACACAATCTTACTGACAATGTCAGCGATAGTTCAGACACAATCTTACTGACAATGTCAGCAAATAGTTCAGACACAATCTTAGTGACAATGTCAGCAAATAGTTCAGACACAATCTTACTGACAATGTCAGCGATAGTTCAGACACAATCTTACTGACAATGTCAGCAAATAGTTCAGACACAATCTCACTGACAATTTCAGCAAATAGTTCAGACACAATCTTACTGACAATGTCAGCAAATAGTTCAGACACAATCTTAGTGACAATGTCAGCAAATAGTTCAGACACAATCTTACTGACAATGTCAGCGATAGTTCAGACACAATCTTACTGACAATGTCAGCAAATAGTTCAGACACAATCTCACTGACAATTTCAGCAAATAGTTCAGACACAATCTTACTGACCATGTCAGCGATAGTTCAGACACAATCTTACTGACAATGTCAGCAAATAGTTCAGACACAATCTTAGTGACAATGTCAGCAAATAGTTCAGACACAATCTTACTGACAATGTCAGCGATAGTTCAGACACAATCTAACTGACAATGTCAGCAAATAGTTCAGACACAATCTTACTGACAATGTCAGCAAATAGCTCAGACACAATCTCACTGACAATGTCAGCAAATAGCTCAGACACAATCTTACTGACAATGTCAGCAAATAGTTCAGACACAATCTCACTGACAATGTCAGCAAATAGTTCAGACACAATCTTACTGACAATGTCAGCAAATAGTTCAGACAAAATATTACTGACAATGTCAGCAAATAGTTTAGACACAATCTTACTGACAATGTCAGCAAATAGTTCAGACACAATCTTACTGACAATTTCAGCAAATAGTTCAGACACAATCTCACTGACAATTTCAGCAAATAGTTCAGACACAATCTTACTGACAATGTCAGCGATAGTTCAGACACAATCTTACTGACAATGTCAGCAAATAGTTCAGACACAATCTTAGTGACAATGTCAGCAAATAGTTCAGACACAATCTTACTGACAATGTCAGCGATAGTTCAGACACAATCTTACTGACAATGTCAGCAAATAGTTCAGACACAATCTCACTGAAAATTTCAGTAAATAGTTCAGACACAATCTTACTGACAATGTCAGCGATAGTTCAGACACAATCTTACTGACAATGTCAGCAAATAGTTCAGACACAATGTTAGTGACAATGTCAGCAAATAGTTCAGACACAATCTTACTGACAATGTCAGCAAATAGTTCAGACACAATCTTACTGACAATGTCAGCAAATAGTTCAGACACAATCTTACTGACAATGTCAGCAAATAGTTCAGACACAATCTTACTGACAATGTCAGCAAATAGTTCAGACACAATCTTACTGACAATGTCAGCAAATAGTTCAGACACAATCTTAGTGACAATGTCAGCAAATAGTTCAGACACAATCTTACTGACAATGTCAGCAAATAGTTCAGACACAATCTTACTGACAATGTCAGCAAATAGTTCAGACAAAATATTACTGGCAATGTCAGCAAATAGTTTAGACACAATCTTACTGACAATGTCAGCAAATAGTTCAGACACAATCTTACTGATAATGTCAGCGATAGTTCGGACACAATCTTACTGACAATGTCAGCAAATAGTTCAGACACAATCTTACTGACAATGTCAGCAAATAGTTCAGACACAATCTTACTGACAATGTCAGCGATAGTTCAGACACAATCTTACTGACAATGTCAGCGATAGTTCAGACACAATCTTACTGACAATGTCAGCGATAGTTCAGACACAATCTTACTGACAATGTCAGCAAATAGTTCAGACACAATCTCACTGACAATGTCAGCAAATAGCTCAGACACAATCTTACTGACAATGTCAGCAAATAGTTCAGACACAATCTTACTGACAATGTCAGCAAATAGCTCAGACACAATCTCACTGACAATGTCAGCAAATAGTTCAGACACAATCTTACTGACAATGTCAGCGATAGTTCAGCTTTGCTAAACACTTTAGAGAAACCTAATTAAATAAAAAACAATTGCACTAATAAGCCCTGCTCCTCATGCCAGTTTGGCATCCCTAAAAGAACTCGAATTGATATTTGCCTCCGCATAGGCTGAAGCTGTTCCAAATGAAGCAGGAGTGATCCATAGATAAACATCAGTGCTTAGGACACAAGCAGTTCAGTTCGCCGAATGATCAGCCACGCAGAAAAGTCGTTGCAGTAGGCCTGGCGATTTCTGCTGCTGCTGCTGCTGTCTTGCTCCGTCAGCGCCGCGTTTCGGCATCAATTTTGAGCCAGTCTGGTCGCTAACCTTGCAGCTTTTGGACTTTTTGCCTCGAGATTTGCCGGCAGACTTGCCAGAAGCTGCGGCAGCCGCGCCGCTAGCCAGAGCCTCCTGCACGCTGGAGCCGGCCCAGATCGCCGTGTCAAACACTTCCTTGAGGCTTTTCTGAGTCAGCGCGCTGCACTCGATGTATTCGAGAGCGCCTAACTGACGGCAGGCACGTTCGGCCTCGTCTCTGCTAACCGGCGCCGAATTGCGCAACGACAAATCAAGCAGGATTGACGCGTCGTCGCGTTGATCAGATTTCAGGCCAATCAGCAGGCGGGCCGCATGGGCCGGCGCGTGCTCGTTCAGCTCAGGCAACCATTTGGTCTTCAACGATTCCAAGGACTCCGGCTGGGCTACGGCGAAGCACAGGAGGAAGACGTGGGCGTCCGGATAGGCCAGTGGTCGGATCTGTTCGAAGTGATCGAGGCCGGGCGTGTCGCACAGGGCCACGCGGCACCAGCGATGATCGACGCGGACATCTATAGAGTAGGTGTCGTAGGTGGTGGGCGTGTAGGAATTGGGAAATCCGTTGGTTGTGTAGCTGATTAGGCAGGCGGTTTTGCCAACACAAGAGTCGCCAACTGCGACGCATTTCACTAGTGGTGGCGGCGCGGCTGCGGCTGCCGTTGCGCCGTCTTGAATAACTGCGGCGTCCGGAATTGAATTGTCCATGACCTGGCGGAGACACTGAATTCAACTGTTTAAAATAGATGTAATAGAAAACGGACAGATGGTTTCTTCGGTTCCACCAGATGCAGTAATTGTTCCAGCTTCTCTTCGGTAAGTGTGGGCTGCAATTTTAGTGAAACAATAATTTTTTTCTGATTTGGAAAATACATCCGGAAAAAATGAGGATCTGGGAGGCTGGCGGCCTAGCAACATGAGGATCTGGGAGGCTGGCGGCCTAGCAACATGAGGATCTGGGAGGCTGGCGGCCTAGCAACATGAGGATCTGGGAGGCTGGCGGCCTAGCAACATGAGGATCTGGGAGGCTGGCGGCCTAGCAACATGAGGATCTGGGAGGCTGGCAGCCTAGCAAAACGAAGATCTAGGAGGCTGGCAGCCTAGCAACATGAGGATCTGGGAGGCTGGCGGCCTAGCAACATGAGGATCTGAGAGGCTTGCGACCTAGCAACATGAGGATCGGGGAGGCTGGTGGCCTAGCAACATGAGGATCTGGGAGGCTTGTGGCCTAGCAACATGAGGATCTGGGAGTCTGGTGGCCTAACAACACGAGGATCTGGGAGGCTTGCGACCTAGCAACATGAGGATCTGGGAGGCTTGCGACCTAGCAACATGAGGATCTGGGAGGCTGGTGGCCTAGCAACATGAGGATCTGGGAGTCTGGTGGCCTAGCAACATGAGGATCTGGGAGGCTTGCGACCTAGCAACATGAGGATCTGGGAGGCTGGCGGCCTAGCAACATGAGGATCTGGGAGTCTGACGGCCTAGCAACATGAAGTTCTGGGAGTCTGGTGGCCGAGCAACATGAGGATCTGGGAGGCTTGCGACCTAGCAACATGAGGATCTGGGAGGCTGGTGGCCTAGCAACATGAGGATCTGGGAGTCTGGTGGCCTAGCAACACGAGGATCTGGGAGGCTTGCGACCTAGCAACATGAGGATCTGGGAGGCTTGCGACCTAGCAACATGAGGATCTGGGAGGCTGGCGGCCTAGCAACATGAGGATCTGGGAGTCTGACGGCCTAGCAACATGAGGATCTGGGAGTCTGGTGGCCTAGCAACATGAAGTTCTGGGAGTCTGGTGGCCGAGCAACATGAGGATCTGGGAGGCTTGCGACCTAGCAACATGAGGATCTGGGAGTCTGACGGCCTAGCAACATGAGGATCTGGGAGTCTGGTGGCCTAGCAACATGAGGATCTGGGAGGCTTGCGACCTAGCAACATGAGGATCTGGGAGGCTGGTGGCCTAGCAACATGAGGATCTGGGAGTCTGGTGGCCTAGCAACACGAGGATCTGGGAGGCTTGCGACCTAGCAACATGAGGATCTGGGAGTCTGGTGGCCTAGCAACATGAGGATCTGGGAGTCTGGTGGCCTAGCAACATGAGGATCTGGGAGGCTGGTGGCCTAGCAACATGAGGATCTGGGAGTCTGGTGGCCTAGCAACATGAGGATCTGGGAGGCTTGCGACCTAGCAACATAAGGATCTGGGAGGCTCGTGACCTAGTGACATCAGGATCTGGGAGGCTTGCGACCTAGCAACATGAGGATCTGGGAGGCTGGTGGCCTAGCAACATGAGGATCTGGGAGTCTGGTGGCCTAGCAACATGAGGATCTGGGAGGCTTGCGACCTAGCAACATGAGGATCTGGGAGGCTGGTGGCCTAGCAACATGAGGATCTGGGAGGCTTGCGACCTAGCAACATGAGGATCTGGGAGGCTGGTGGCCTAGCAACACGAGGATCTGGGAGGCTTGCGACCTAGCAACATAAGGATCTGGGAGGCTCGTGACCTAGTGACATCAGGATCTGGGAGGCTTGCGACCTAGCAACATGAGGATCTGGGAGGCTGGTGGCCTAGCAACATGAGGATCTGGGAGTCTGGTGGCCTAGCAACATGAGGATCTGGGAGGCTTGCGACCTAGCAACATGAGGATCTGGGAGGCTGGTGGCCTAGCAACATGAGGATCTGGGAGGCTTGCGACCTAGCAACATGAGGATCTGGGAGGCTGGTGGCCTAGCAACACGAGGATCTGGGAGGCTTGCGACCTAGCAACATAAGGATCTGGGAGGCTCGTGACCTAGTGACATCAGGATCTGGGAGGCTTGCGACCTAGCAACATGAGGATCTGGGAGGCTTGCGACCTAGCAACATGAGGATCTGGGAGGCTTGCGACCTAGCAACATGAGGATCTGGGAGGCTAGCGGAGAAGAAACATAAGGATCTGGGAGGCTGGCGGCCCCATCAAACTGAGGATCTGGTAGGCTGGTGGTTAATGATACCAATGTACACAGATCATAATTAATAAAAAGACAGCAAATCGCTTGAAATTATCAAGCCAGTCGGTAAAAATGAAAATTTCGCACTGAAAATGTATGTGGCAATTATGTGTGCATAAATATATGCCATAAATAATGAAAACTCGCGAAAACAAAACTAACAAAAGCAATAATTGGGTAGGCAGCTGCTGTACGGATTAGAGTAATTAAAAAATTAAATCGTAATAAGTATAGAAAAAGAAGCATAGTTAGTAAAGTTAAATAGCTACACAAACTTATAAAGTACAAAAGTAGAATCAAAAGTACAAATGTACAAACTAAATTACACGACCATTTTTACCGACAGATTATGTAATTGAATATAAATAAAAATCTAAAAATTGAAAAGCATTAGATTAACGAAATGCTTTTATAAATAAATTTAATTAGAAGATGGGGCCGAAAATTTGGCGTAAAGCAAATAGTTAAATAAGCCGATACAGAAATTTAGCACGTAAATTATTACAAGTTTACTTGAGCGTTTAAAATAGTTAGGAAGATAAATAATTAAATTATTTTACATAACAACAATTGGCGCACGCTTGAATATCAAATTAGAGAATAAAGATTAATTTTTCTTTTACGTGACTAGACGCGAGTTTCATTATACTACTATTAGTAATAATATAATTTTGTAGGCAACTAGGCTAGTTGATAGCGTGGAATTGCAAATTTCTCAGGCAGTAGCCGCCAGCTCCGCAGGTCCCTTCGTCGCGATCGTAGCGCTGCTGATTGACGGCCGATCCTGCCGTAGCAGCTGACGAGCCTTCCACTTCAACTAGGAGGCTGTCCAGATCGATATTAGCGGGCGACTCCATCACTACGGACATCTGACTGCGCAGAGTTCTTTGCTGTTGTTGTTGCTGCTGCTGCTGTTGGCGCTGCGGCTTTGAAGCGCCGCTTCCAGTTTCCTGCAGGCTGGCGGAGCGCAGCAGGCGGCGCCGCTGCTGACCAGACGAAGCCAGAGCGGCAGCGGCAGCGGCAGCCGCCCGGCGAGTTGTCCGTTGCTGCTGCTGCGGCTGCCGCACTCCGCCAGTTCGCTTGGCCTTGGGCCGATGCACCGGCTTTCTGACTGTCGACGCTGTTGTTGAACTGCACGACGACGAAGACGGTTTGGTCGGCGTCAGCGGCATAGCTTGAATCGGGCGGAAGTGCTGATTTAGTTCCGGTCCGATGCTGTCAACCGAGTCGCAGCGAAGGTAGGCCACGCCTGACGAGGACGAGGAGGAGGGCGTTGCGGCGGCCGAGGCTGCCAACACGCGGCAACGGTTGTCCATCAGGGCCGAGGATTCGTCCGAGTCCCGACGGATTGGCGGAGCGGCCAGCGGGCCGACTGGCTCGGAGGCGTCGGCGGCGATGTCGGCTGGGGTGATTTGTGTACTTTTAATGTACTTTTCCATCGACAAAAGGGCAAGGTTAGGGCTAAGGCGATTCTCGATAATAGCTCAATGGTATTGCAGACGATTTCTAAAGTACAGAAATGAAAAACAGGAAGGATAGGAGCTGGAAACTTGTAGGAAAAATGCGATTAGAGAGCCATTCTACAAGGGATTAGAGAGCAACTATCAAAGGGATTAGAGAGCCATTCTACAAGGGATTAGAGAGCAACTATCAAATGGATTAGAGAGCCATTCTACAAGTGATTAGAGAGCAACTATCAAATCGATTAGAGCCATTCTACAAGGGCTTAGAGAGCAACTATCAAAGGGATTCTGAAGTGGATTAGAGGGAGATTCTTAAAGGATTAGAGGGCGATTCTTAAAGGGATTAGAGGGCGATTCTTAAAGGATTAGAGGGCGATTCTTAAAGGATTAGAGGGCGATTCTTAAAGGGATTAGAGGGCTATTCTTAAAGGATTAGAGGGCGATTCTTAAAGGATTAGAGGGCGATTCTTAAAGGGATTAGAGGGCGATTCTTAAAGGATTAGAGGGCGATTCTTAAAGGATTAGAGGGCGATTCTTAAAGGGATTAGAGGGCGATTCTTAAAGGATTAGAGGGCGATTCTTAAAGGGATTAGAGGGCTATTCTTAAAGGATTAGAGGGCGATTCTTAAAGGATTAGAGGGCGATTCTTAAAGGATTAGAGGGCGATTCTTAAAGGATTAGAGGGCGATTCTTAAAGGATTAGAGGGCGATTCTTTAACGGATTAGAGGGCGATTCTTGAATGGATTAAAGATAAAGGATGATTCTTAAACGGATTAGAAGGCGATTCTTGATTGGATTAGAAGAAGATTCTTGAACGGATTAGAGGGCGATTCTTGAACGGATTAGAGGGCGATTCTTTAACGGATTAGAGGGAGATTCTTGAACGGATTACAGGGCGATTCTTAAACGGATTACAGGGCGATTCTTAAACGGATTAGAAGGCGATTCTTAAAATGATTCTAAACAAGCGACTTATTTGGGTATTAGGGAATAAACTCGATAAGAATAAAGAGCCCAGACTGAGCAGCTCACCATCAGCCAGAGCGATATCCTGGGCCATGCTGCGATCAGCCGGCGACACAGCGGTCGCCGAAGCCTCGGCAAGGCGCAGCCGACGAATCAAAGCCAGGGAGGCGGCCTCGTCGGCGGCCTGCTGAGCCCGACGCTCCGCGTTGAAAGCGTCAACAGCGGCGCGCCATTCGGCGCCTAGCTCGCCAGGCTGAGCTAATAGACGCCGTTCGGCGCCGTTGGAATCGTCTTGTTGTTCAACAGCCCTCTGCAGGCGCGGATGCAGGCGCTGAATTCGTGCCCATTTGTCCGCGTTGATCAGCAGCTCCGGATTGCGGGCCCGGCGCATCCAGACGGACAGGCGGCGGCGGCAGAGCGGGCAGGCCAGGCTGCACCAGTCGCCGGAGCAGGCGCGGGTGAGGCAGGCAAGGCACAGTTCGTGATTGCAGGGCAGCAGCACGGGCTTCACCATCAGCGACAGGCAGATCGGGCAGGTGAACGAGTCGGGGTCCACGCCGGCCTCCTCGTTCACTGTGCAAGACGACGATGACGCCGACGAATGATTGGACGATTCCTCGTCGTCACCGTTGTCGGCGAGTGGTTGTGGTGGCGGCGGCTGCTGCGAGTCCTGCCGCTTGGTTCTTAGCCGGGTTTTCATTGGTTTTTTTTATTTGGACTGGAATATGGGACGCGGAGATTACAAATACATTTTGGGAAAAAAACAACACAACAAAGTGAAGATCTATGAAGGATATCTAAATCTACTGGCAGGTAGAGAAGCCCTCTGAAGGATCAGGGGCGGGTAGAGACGCCTTCTGAAGGATCAGGGCGGGTAGAGACACCCTCTGAAGGATCAGGGGCGGGTAGAGACGCCCTCTGAAGGATCAGGGGCGGGTAGAGACGCCCTCTGAAGGATCAGGGCGGGTAGAGACGCCCTCTGAAGGATCAGGGCGGGTAGAGACGCCCTCTGAAGGATCAGGGCGGGTAGAGACACCCTCTGAAGGACCAGGGGCGGGTAGAGACGCCCTCTGAAGAATCAGGGGGGTAGAGACGTTCTCTGAAGAATCGGGGCTTGCCAGTGGAGAGACCCAGTAATAGTCTAGCTAAAACAAACAGCGCCGTTACACCATAATTTTATCAGATGTTAGCTTGGATCGAAAAAAAGAGACTTACCACGCGCTTAGCTAAAGCTACACACACAGAGAGCTAACACTAGAAGTGCGTGAGAACTGCAAACAAGCAAACTATATTAGGGCATAAAAACCTATTTGCTAGCTAAGTTATATTTTCTCAGATCCTTCAACTATAAAACGCCCTCAAGCCTAGTTTAAATAGGCAGTGCAGACAGGGGCTGACTGGCCAAGTGCCAAAAATATACACACAGTCACGCGCACAGACAAGATGAATGCATTGACTAAATAATAATGCAATTTCGTACTCACTGACGCAGCACAGCCCAATTAGACACTGGCATTCCAGAACATTCTATATTTAGAGAACATTAATGTTACACAATAAAGAAAATGAAAAGAAGCGCCTATCATCACTTTCATAATGTAGGCAAAAACATTGATAGCAAACTTTATATTTAGTAGCGATATATTATAATTATATAATCAGTGCGCAATAAGAATGACGCTGTCAATCTGAAAGTGGAGCCGGCAATTTATAAATGCTAGTTATTAATGGCCAATGTAGCGGTTGTTGGTTTTGTTAAAATTGCCGATTTTTCAAAAATAACTTAGAGCCCGTAGTGGGAGCTGCCAAAGTTCAAGCAAACCCTAAATGCAATTATCTAGAGACAATTCGAAAATTGAAAGCTTTAAAATTGGAGGATATATAAGGTTAAACCGATTTGGGATTCTTAATTTTCACAGGCGAGTTGAGAAATTTATTGGTGATCTGGAATGGTGAAATCTGGAAATTAACAAAGAGGAATTCCAGAAATAGAGGCAAATCTCAGAAATAGTTAAGGGAATTCCAGACATAAAGAGGGGTATTCCATAAATAGATGAGGGAATCCCTTAAATAAAATGGGGAATTCCATAAATATAGAGGGAAATTCCAGAAACAGATAGGGGAATTCTAGAAAAAGTTGAGAATTCCAAAAATAGATAGGGGAGTTCTAGAAATATCGAGGGAAATTCCTGAAATTGATAGTTGGGATTTAAAGATTTAAACAGAATCTCAGGCAAAATGTTCGGGGAAAACCCCAAAAATCCAATGAAATTCTTCAAGAACCTTGAAATCCCGATGCTAAATCAAATTAAAGCATTTAAGCAACAAACAGCAAGAACAAAGGCAAGCCAAACACTGTCCAAGGGACTCAGCGGCAGGCGCAGTGAGAGTGTTGCCTCATCAGGAATGCTTCCCGCCGCCGGCCTCGTGTTTATAGCGCTTATAAAACCGGCAGATGTCGTCGTGGCCGGAGTTGCTGACAACCAGAATCATCCGTTCGTCGACGCTGTGCAGCAGTACGCCGCAGTCGGAGGCGTAGGATTTCACAGCCTGATAATCGCGTTTGTTGGCGAATTTCTCGTACAAGACGCTGTCAGTGAAAGTGAATCGATTGCGCTCGCGTTCCCACAATAGCAACTGGTCGCACACGGTCGGCGGCAGGACTGTGGGCAGCTGGCGCTGGCGAAGCTGCGGATGCGCGCTGGCAGTCATGAAGGCCAATAGCTGGCGGGCGGTGATGCCGTGCGATAGGGCGTCGGCCACGCTCTGGCGGGTGATGTGGCCGCAGAACAGGTTGGGGAAGCGGTACAGGGGCTGGGTGAACAGGGCCAGCAGGGCCACCTGGTAGGTGTGAAAGGAATAAATCAGTGATTTAAATCGGAAAGGCAATTGATGCTTCATTCTTCTTATTTTAGGTACTATTAGTTGAAAATTCAAAATCATAATCCTCCTATAGATTATGGGTTCAGAATCTCCCCCACACCATAGATTTTGTGTTCAAAATCTCAGCCATCTTACGAGCGTATAGATTATCGGTTCAAAATCTCACCCATCCCATAGATTATCGGTTAAAAATCTCACCCATACCATAGATTTTTTGTTAAAAATCTCACCCATCCCATAGATTATTAGTCAAAATCTCACCCATCCCATAGATTATTAGTCAAAATCTCACCCATCCCATAGATTATGGGTTCAAAATCTCACTTATTTCATAGATTGTGAGTCAAAATATCACACATCCCATAGATTTTGAGTTCAAAATCTCACCCATCCCATTGATTTTGAGTTCAAAATCTCACTTATCCCATAGATTAAGTCAAAATATCACACATGACATTGACACATCCCATAGATTATGAGTTCAAAATCTCACCCATCCCATAGATTATGATTTAAAAACCAATATAAAGTGCTCCTAAAACGTACCTGCAGCGGCGAATTAGTAAACGCATAAACCCGAAAGTTGGTCTCAACAATTAGGTAGCCACCGCCGTCAGCACCGCCGCCACTTCCATCGGCACTTCCGGCCGAGTCGGCCAACCCTAATCGACCGGAAATAGCCCTGGTAGCCAGCCTAGTCGGATAGAATCTATTTGGGTAGCGTTTGCGCCAGTAGACCAGGCCTAGGGCTCGGCAGTGCCGCAGACAGGCCTGCTGGCTCTGACCAGTCAGACAAGCGGTCGGGTAGCTGCGGCCGAGGGTGGCGGAGCTCAGCTGGAACAGCAGGTTGATGGCCTCGGCCACATCTATGCCGGCCATCTTGCCCAAGCCTTTGTGCACCGCCCGCAGGTAGTGAACTACTATGGTTTGCACCTACAGCGGAGCGAGGCGGGTCATTTTTAGTAGAACCTAGAGAGACCTGGAGAGAATGGCATCTCATGCAACACCCACCTGAGTTGCCTGATCCATCAACAGGAACTTGAAGCCGCTCTCGCCAACAGTGAAGCCGCCACTGCCGCGGCCGCCGCCCTCACCACCCTCGTCCTCCTCATCGTCGTCTTCGTCATCGGTGCCGCGACCTTCGCCGCCGCCACCGCCACCTCCGCTGCCAGGCACGCAGAGACCCGAGTCAACTAGCAGCTGTTCGACAGCCTTATTCACTTTGCCCTGCTCTAATTCCCGAGAATTAACCATAAACTGTAGCAATGCGTCCCAGTGCTCTTTGGCAAACTGATCCAATTGTTCAATGCTGCGACCTTTGTCGCCGCTATTATCAGCCTGATCAGCTTGGTTGCCATGGTACCAGGCCTGGCCGCCACCTTGCAGTCCGCGACGAAGGCTCTCCTGTAGTTAACGAGGCGTTTATATGTGAGCTATACCGCTAAAACGGCAATAAGGAATGAGAAAAACTGGCCCTATATAGTACCTGCCACCTCAGCTTTGCATTCAAGGCCATAGACAATCAGCCAGCCAACGCTGAAAATCCCCCCAGTGCCTTGCAGCTCTGCACTCGGGGCCATAGACAATCAGCTAGCCAAAGCTGACAATCCCCACTGCCTTGCAGCTCTGTACTAGGGTCCATAGACAATCAGCTAGCTAGCCAAAGCTGACAATCCCCCACTGCCTTGCAGCTCTGCACTGGGGGCCATAGACAATCAGCTAGCTAGCCAAAGCTGACAATCCCCCACTGCCTTGCAGCTCTGCACTGGGGGCCATAGACAATCAGCTAGTCAAATCTGACAATCCCCAAGCATCTGGCGTCAGTGCCACAGCAAGCCTACCTGAAATTCTGGTCGTATTCGATAGCTAGCCATTCCGCCAGCGGCGTCCACCGATTCGAGAATTTTCAAACGTTCAAGCACGGCTAGAGCATCTGGCAACTCGCTGTCTAAGGCCTCCTTAGTAAACCAGGCTGACACCACTTTCTTAGGTATTGGTGATGGAATTAATAGTAGGCGAACAATCAAGTGTTTGGCTAGGGTTGGCAGCTCGCTAAAAATAAATTTTATTTCTTTTTTTTAGTGTAAAATACAAAATTCTAAGCTAAATAGAAAACAGAAAGACTTCAAATGCATGCTACTGCATAGGGTCTAAGTCCACTTTAGGGAGCGTTGCCATTTATGCAAAGGCTTGCAGCTAGAATGAATTCTACATTCAAAGGTCTAGATTTTCTACTGTACATTTAATAAATCTAGAATATAAGACATTCATGTATATTTTGTGAATTAATCCCAAATCGAACAAACAATACTTACCTAAACAGGCTTGTAACAGTATAGGAATTGCTATAAATCTTGTGTATTACTGCTAAGTCCAATGTGGACAAAAAGTCAAACATAGCCTTCACCATTGTCACTGGAAGTAAAAAAGAAGTCTTGTATTTGATTCTTACCCTGTAAACAGTTGTAAATTCAAGAATCTAATTAGATTATAATATAGCTTATGTATACTGATTATGTCTTAAATAAATAAATTTTGGTTTTTTGACAAATTATTAGATAGAAAAAAACTAAAAACTATTTGAATTTTCAAAAGCTTTTTATAGCCTATAAAATAAGGCAAAAAACAAATAAGCTTCATTTAGTTGAGAAGCTTATTTAAGTCTCTTTTCCTTAAAGTAACTCAAGGTAAGTCACAGTTTGCTATTATATTGTTTTTTTAATTCAATGCTTATAAAATGATAAGTATTATCTTTCTAGGAAATATTTATTCTTGGAATAATAAGCTTTAAAGATATAATTAGCATATGATCTAGGCTACAAATGTTATTCAAAATAATAAATACTTTTAATTGTAATTATAACATGAATAGAATTTGCCAAACATTCTGCAAAATAAACTAGATACTAAGTCACTGCAAAAACAATCTATGTCTAAAGCCATTAGAGTTGCAAATCAAATAACTTCTTAAGCTAAAACCAGAGAGTCAACCTAAGATATGGGTAAATATACCTATAAAATTTTATTCTTTGCTTATAAGTTTAGACTGAATTATCTATTAATAAACTGTATAGTAATGCTATTAGTGAGTAGGTTTTATTATGGTTAGCCCTTAATCTTATAAAGTAGAATAGCAACTTAGCTATCTACTCTTGATTCTTTCTTGTTAATTATGATATATTTAAAATTAGTTTTTTATTTGCCTAGCTGGGTTCTAGGTTTATTTTTTGTGTGATAGGGATGTTAAATAGCATCTTGACTTTGAGAATCACACTCTAAAATTAAATATAGGATGCGATTTTGCATCCTTAATTTTTTATATTATTCATAATAAAATACCTCTTGAATAGGAATTTTTTTAAATGCATCCCAAACCCTGAAATTGTATCCTAAAATTAAGAACATGATGCAATTTTGCATCCTATGCCTAGCAAAAAATAAACCTAGCTGCCTAGGGCTCCTTGTACTTGATATTGCATTCAAAGCCAGTGTCAATCCTTATTTATATATATTCAAGCTAAGAATAACCAATAAATTATCACAAAACTTAGAGTAGCAACTATAGAAGCAGAGGTAACTGAAAGAAATATAGGGGCCTACAAGTTAGAATAGAATTTTTTGCATAAGGCAATAAGGCCAAGGAGAAGCTAAGCTCCTTTCTAGCAAAAGGCTGAGTCATGATCTCTACAAAAATGTATTAACCACAAGTAAGAATAGAAGTAATTTAATGTGATCAACCATGAAGGTTATATAGAGTATCTACAACCATATTTAAAACTTGACAAACATTTTTATATTAAGAAGTACACCTATTAATAGAAAGTCTACTTTTTAATGAAATGCATTTTTATTGCTGCACAATTTTTACTTTGCACTACTATTTAAATTTCAATCAGTGACAATGGGATTACTGCCATTGTGCATGATAATAGTAATAGTAAAACATATTTTCATTGAAGAAAATCAAATAATTATAAAAAATTTCAATAGTTTATGGCTAAATGAATCAAGCATATATATGACAATGCTATGCACAGCCTTCTTGTAAGTGTTATTCCTATCTTTTTGAGCATACCTTAAAATTACCTAATTAAATAATTTACTGCTATTACACTAATTAAATAAAGTATTATTGCTTAGATGTTTACCATTATGTAGGTTAAGGAAAAGGAAGGAAAAGGGAAAAAAATTGCCAATTTTAACTTTAACCTACTCAAGGAAAGAAAGGATCTAAAGATTATACGAAAAATTATTGATATAAGTTAGTAATTAATTATTAAATAATGTCTTATGGATTAGTGAATATCCTAAATTAAGTGTTTACATTTGTAAACGAAAAACGCACTACGTAATTCACACACACTCCGGTGGTAGACTAGCGATCGATCGTTCATAAATACACAAAAACTAATTATAGGCATATTAGGCACCAATTAATTATTGTTAAATGTACGCTGGTTTCTATGAAATAGCAAAGTTTGAGTATTTAAACACTTTTTATCGATTAATTTGCAATTTAAATAACCCCATTACTTTTTATGTATTATTTGCCAAGAAAAGCAAATGCTAAACGTTTTTGTTAAATAATTATGAATTCCAAACTAATTTTAATGATGTCATTGCAGTGGGTTTTGAAGTCAATGACCACTTAAAGTTATGTTAGAGCTTAAGTCGTCCTTGTTGGAGGCAAGAACTACTTGAAGTTACGCTAAAGCCACCTAAGTTGTTCTTGTTTTGGAATTTTTTAGTGTGGACCATTACAAGTACTGTATGATGCTTCGCGAAACATTACTGAATTACGAAAAAAATCTTATGCAGGAAGCGATTTTGAGATGTAATTAAACTTTTTGATACTGTATAGTGAAAAATTGCGGATTCATAAGAATTCTAAAGAAGATCAAACTGAAACCTGCCCCTTTGAGGCATCATTTGCGTTGACGCATGCATACGCATGGACAATTTTATTCTGGTTTTCATGACCGAATCAAACGCTACATATATATTTTTCATTGGAATTCTATTGTTGGTTAATTTGAGTATGAAGGATTCATTTTAACTTATCATTTCTGCACATACCTATTCAAGAGCTGGGTGTATTGTTAAAATTAGAAATTATTGCATAATGCACGTAATACTGCCACAAATTTACTGAGCATACATGTATATGTAAGCAAAATGATAAATGATAATTCTGCATGATAAATAGACTTTAGTAACTACGACTGAGTATTCGAAATGGCCAAGTTGCTGAACAGCGCATCCGTGCATCTGAATGCTGCAGCAGTTGGCATATGAAGGAATTTGAAGTGTTGGAACGTGCACAAATACTGGCAGCCTGGCAACCATTTTCCGATTAAGGCAGCGGCATTGGCGCAGTCAGTGGTTTGGAAAGATGGGGGAAGATAACCATAGATGGCTTTGAAAAGCGCGGGTAAGGGAATCAGCAGCCAGCGTTTACCAACGAATACGATTTTTTACAGTAGGATTTGACCGCGGGAGACTTTCCAAAAGCGGCTTGCCCCGAGGTTGGTTGCAGCTGCATCGTGCACGGCTTGACCCCGCTCGGGGAAATGACGATCGATATTCTCTTCCTGGTTTCTCTTGCCCCTAAATGTAGCCCTCCGACCACTGCAGTCGAACCGAAATGTGTGCACCACCCAAGGGATGGCATACTTACAGTACATTTTGTCCAGCAGAATGGCACGGGAAAGAAGCCAGTCAATACACAGGTAAGGCTCCAATAGGCAACCGAACAAATTCGTGGTGATCCATCCCGTAACGCGCGAGCTTGTACACCATCCGGATAGGGAAAACTTTCAGCCCTTTGGGAGCGGCGAAATGCGTCGCAAAACTGGTTAGCCGAGGGAAGACTACCGAGTGAGAGATGAATGGCGGGGAGACTGTCGGCTAGGACAGGATAAACCATTTAAAAGTTGTATACCAGAAATTTTCTCTTCAATGCTCGCACTGGTCTGCGAAAACATTTTTCTTTTAAGCTTAAATCGAAAAGCGTGTAGTCTTGAAGTACTTTAACGTACACAGCCCAATAAACCTGCCGATCGCCTTTCTCGTCGTTATGCGCTTAGTCGCGAAACTGGCGGCTCTATTGTTGCCGATGCTGGTGTTGTTGCAGACTCTGCTAGCGCCAGTATCAGGCCTGACCTCAGACTGCAGTCATCCGTGGCAGCTGGATTTGGAAATTCTGTTTAAAGGCGATTCCATTGCCGGTTCCAGACGAGCAAACGTGCTCGGACTAGCCGACAAAGAATCCGCCCAGCTCCTGCTGACTACCAGCGGCGATGCCCGACTAGCTTTAAAGTCCTCAGCGTCCCTAGCCGATGAAGCAGAGTTCGCCTCATCAACTGGTCGGCTGCCTCGACATCGTTGGGTGAATTTGACGCTGCGTTTGTCAACCAGTTCGGACGGCAGCGACACCGTCTGGCTGCTGCTGGTGGACGGCGTGCCGAGCGCTCGGGCGCCGTCTGCCGCGCCGCCATTTCTAATCGGCCCATTAAAAGTTACCTGGCTGCTAGGCAAAAACGACACCAGCACAGTGGTGAGGAACACATTTGTAACTGTCGGCTGCAATGCCACACCCGAGCGCCTCGATGGCGGTTCGAACTGGCCTTATTTCGACGCTTGCGTCGGCAAATCGACGAACACTTGTCCGGCCGGGTGCCAGTGCCGAGCCACCGATGGCGACAATATTTGCTTGTGCCCGAATAAAACAGGTTAGTTAGTACAAATTTTGCATCAATTCTGCTCTGATTTTTTGCTCATCTCATTCTCATTATGTGGTGCTATGTTTAGTCGGCGTGTTATTATCAAACACATGATGATAAACTCACTTTTACCATCGGCACTTTTTACGAGTAAATAGTATGAGCGGTCTACCTGTTTATAGGGATTTTACCTAGAGCTTTAGTGTATACATTTATACTGTTACGACTGCGCTCGTATAGGTCAGCTGTCACTGAAAAAAATCTTCAAGATTTCTTAGTCCCAGTCTTCACTGTGTTGGTTAATCCCCCCGAGCATCGGCGGTAGCAAATGTTTCAAATGCCTTGTAAACAGCCTGCATGGCGTGTCCTTATCAGTGCATTTATGACCTCGGTTGGACTGCCTCTGGCATAGCTACTATGGATAGAGATTATTATTCGAGCGGGGGATTGTTGTATACCTTGAAGGCAACAGGCGGCAGTCGCAGTTCCCTTTTCTTACAGCGAAACACACACCGGTCGAACTTCCCTCTCATCCCAAATTCGAACCAATCCCTAGATGAGTCATCGCTTCCCGTTCCCGGCAAGGTTGCGCCAGATCTGAACCGATGACAACTGTACACCGCTTGCCTTTGTATACACGCTGGCTTAACTTCGATCACTTCATGCAAACGCTTCAACATTGTCTCCGAATATGTACTTTGTTAGTCTTTCTGCGCAACCAAATCTACGCTTCCTTTTCTAGCCAGACGCGACAAGTTTGGATGAACTTGTTGTTATTGGACGCAGGAACTTAGGAAAAGGCCTGCAAGATGCATTGTTTATGTTCATCAGAAAGCTGCTACGCATACAAGCTAAAACACTGGGTCGAACGAGAAAATACAGAAAAAATAAGTGCACTCACATGAATGCAATGCTGAAATGTAAAGCATCGTCAACTTTTTTGACGATACAATAAACCATAATGTGTGTGAAAAAAGTTCTTTGTGTGACTATTAAGCGTGGGAAACTATTTTATCGTATTAGAACTTTCAATAGCAGAAAGTTAATTTGCTAGACTACGAGCATTATTAGTTGTTAGTGTTAAATAATTATAATGCATATTTTAATTTATTATTTGTCTTCATTCTTTGTTACCGCGTATTCGTTAAATTTCGAAAAGGGTGAGCGACTGTCGATTTTGATGCCATCGATGCAGCTTGTACATTGCGAACATCTGATGGAAAACCACCGAAAACTTGCAAAACTCCAACTAAACAGGCTGCCACGAGGAACGCTTCAGCCTAGGCTTCGCATCGCCATTGCTGTCCAATGCTACCTTTGAAGCTCGCGGCGATGACGTCACCTTCTCGCGCATCTCCGGCGTCACACTGACCGAGGGCGCCAACTATTTGACGCTGAAGCCGCCAGCGTCGACTGACAGTCTTGGCGGATGCTTCGCGAAGCGGGCAGCAGCCTGTGCGCAATGCGGATTCTACGTCCGATTGGTGTTCAAGACCAGTTTGGCGCACCAGGACTTTGCGCTGCTCTATGCTGGCACTCTGGGTTTAAGCGTTGGCATAGACACCAAAAATCGATTGGTTGCTAGCCTCGTATCCATGGCAACTGACGGTAATCAGCGTCGATGGACAGTGACTGGCGGAGCGGTAAGCGCCAATGAGTGGTGCTTGGCCGAGATTGTCTGGCACCCGGATCTGGGAGGCTTACGGGTGAAGCTGAACGGTCGTTCTGTGGGAGAATCGTCCACTTCAGCCTGGTTGCCATCATTAACTTTGTATAAGGTGCCTATGGACTGGTATCTAGGCAGGGATCCGCTAGCTCCTTCTAAACCAATGACTGAGGATAAGCAGCTGACTGTGAGTCAAATGTATCACTTACTATATAAAAATCCCATTAAACTTGTTCACTCGATAGACTATTCAATTAGATGTTCAAACTGCAGGTGCTGTCGATTCTAGTGGCTTCGACTGACCGAGAGTCACTACTATCAGCAAATAATGTCAGTAGTCTAGGCGGACCTTGTAAGTCAATTGCTTCAAAATAATATTGCGAACGTCTAACAGACAACCATTTGTAACTTACTTACTTAACAAACCCTGCAGCCCCGTCATAAAAAATCATTATGCGCAGCTTTTATTGTGTAAACACCTTATTAATGCCAAATTTACTTAATCACCATTCAACGCGTGATTTTTTGCGTCGCAAAATCATTATTAATATCTTTACTATCACATTGCCACTTACCTCGTGAACGTGCAAGCAAAATATGCATAACATTGTTTAATAATGAGCATTATTGCAGTAAGCACACCCAGCTTCAAGTCAGCGTGACGGGTACCGATCGGGCAGATAGACAGACAGACAGAGAGAAAGACAGACAGACAGATAGACAGACAGACAGACAGACAGACAGACAGACAGACAGGCAGACACACAGACAGGCAGACACATAGACAGACAGACACACAGACAGGCAGACACACAGACAGACAGACAGACACACAGACAGACACACAGACACACAGACAGACACACAAACAGGCAGACACACAGACAGACAGACAGACAGACAGACAGACAGACAGACAGACAGACAGACAGACAGACAGGCAGGCAGGTAGACAGGCAGGCAGACACACAGACACACAGACAGACAGGCAGGCAGGTAGACAGGCAGGCAGGTAGACAGACAGACAGACAGACAGACAGACAGACAGACAGACATCTTTATTCAAAGTTTACTACAAAAACAACTAAACCAATTAGCATTACAATTCGATCAACTGCTGAAGCTCATGGTAGAAAAGAGATGTACCCGTCACGGCTGACTGTATGAATATCCCATTACGTTGCCACCCATTTGTTATAGACAATGCTTTACTCCACTCGTCAAGTTCAAACCGATAGTACCATTGATTATGCTACTGCAGTTCTGTCATCGGATTAAACTATTTTTTACTAATACTGGACACGGTTTCTTCATGAAAAAAATGGTAGTTCGAAGGATTCCTATCTAGAAATTCAACTCATGAATTGCTTGAACAATAAGTTTAGCTTTATCTGAGAATCGAAAACAATCAATCGATCTTTTGAAATGCACTTTTGTAGCCAATGGACCAAGAGTCGCCGGCGCGCCCGCCGCAGATAACGAATTTCATGGCATGCAGGATGACCAACCCCAGCTTGGTAGAGTGCCAATGTCAATCAAACAGATTCTTCTGTTCTTAATTTAATTGTAGGATTTAGTTAGTATTCTTGTAGCAGATTTTCCCTGACTAGTCTATCCAATTTTAATTTGACCCTCTCTGCTAGCAGATCTTATTTCAGTTTTTTTAAGGCATGCTCGAATCCCTAGTTAGTACCTTTAGATGTAGTACAATTCCACCATCCGTTTTTTCTCTCGTTCAAACGAAATTTTGATTTTACGAGTGGACCTTTTTTAATTTGCCGCGCATTTTATTCTATGGTTTATTATTAAAGTGTGTTTCAATCTGTAGGCGTTCAATACTACTCTAAGTAGTATGAGCGTAGTTTAGATTATCTCTAGTTGTGAAAGTTTCATCATTATTTTAATTTTGAATCGGATCCGAACAAAATGATTATGATTTATTATTTGTAGTACTTTTTACTTACTGTTTAGTATTTTTCCTTAAAATATTACAATGTGCCTTTCCATGCAGACGTGTGAATTGACAATTCTAGTATAGCTCGTCCTATGCCTATTTCTAGGTGTCTGCAGCCTGAAACAAACATTCACGTAGATAAAAATCAGATTGAAAAATACCATCCTCTGACGTACCCATTAAATCACCCAAAGCTCTATCCCAAAATGCCCTCAAACCTGTACCTCCGTTAAACTACAGCTCAACCATTCTCCGAACAATATTCTTTAGAATGTTCCTAAACTTAGCGAGAAGCACCGTACTTCGATGTAATAGCGACTCTGCACAATTTAGTCGAATTGCAGTGAATACCAAAATTCAAAATTTTGAACCAATTGAGCCCAAAACAGTCAGCTAACGCACTGCAACCTCGCACTGATCATTGTTGCAGTGCACATGGTCAGCGTACCGTTCGAAAGCGGCATCGAGAGCGGCTACATGCTGCACTTTAGCTTCCCCGCCGGCATCCGCGTGCATCCCGGAGTCCAACGCGTCCAGGGCGTGTTCGGCCGGGCAGTCCGACTGACTGGCAAGTCGGACAGTTTCGTGAAGATTCAAGCCGGCCACTCGTGCCTCACCGATCTGCAATGGTGCCATCAGGGTCTGACGGTTCGGCTGTGGCTGCGACCTCTAGCCAACCTTGGCGGCGCAGTGCCACGCGGCGAGAGCGTACTGCTGTCGGCTAGAGGCTACGAGATTGTCATGCAGGCCGACTGGCTGACTGTTCGAGCTCGCACTGACGAAACTGTGTGGGCGGCGCGCGCCCAACGGCTGACATTGAACGCTTGGCAACTGGTGGAGTTTAGCTGGGAGAGGCGTCAAGGATTGCAGGTGAGATTTTAGTGGGACTTCACCTGTGTGGAGGCGGGGAGATTATTCACATTACAGCAGCTCGTCATGCGTACCCATTTTCAGGTGTACATCAACGGCTCCCTCGTGGAGTCAATGTCCATGCCAACGGCGGATTATTCCACTACAGCGCTTCTGCCAGCTGATACGGGCATTTACCTCGGCTCAGCCGTGGACATGCGAGGTCGTTCGTCGCCGTTCGTCGATATAGACGAGCTACAACTCTGGGAGGCTAGCCGAGACGAGCTAATCGCCCGACGTAAGCTAACAATGGCTGTGGAACCAAATGCGTACATCTGGAACGACGTATCCAGGCATCGATTTGTTGGTGGAACAGCCAGTCCCGGCGTACAAGCCGTTGTCAGGGGCTACCCAGGCATGGAGACGGCGCCAATGGGTCTGGGCACCGGACTTCGACTGAGCCTCGACCGAGACTCAATAGTGTTTAACGAGAACATTGTGTGCCTCGGCGATCCCCTCAACTACTGTCCGGAAGGCTTCTCAATCGTCTTGCCGATGAAGTTCGACGGGCCATTGTCCAATCTGCCAATCATTTCTAGCGACTTTCTGGAAGTGAGCACGGACGCCAACAGGCTGGTTGTTCAGTTCCAGCTGAGCCGGCACATCTGGAAAGCCACGCTGCCAACTAGTCGGCTTCCTACCGGCTCCTGGTTCGTCATGTCCATCAGTTGGCAACTGCACGAAGGTCTCCTGGTGTACATTAACGACGCACTGGTGACAGCCGCTTATCAAGCTGGACTGCACGACGCTCGCGATACGACCGATGAACTTATTATCGGTTCGAATCCTCGATTCGTCTTCACCAGGCGGCTGATGCACATTGGCACCGTCACCTGGTGGAACGCTCGCTACTCGTACGTGTTGAACAGGTCGGCGCTGAGAATGCGCAGCGACTATCCGGCCGTCAACATCATTGACAGACCGGGCGGTTATCAAAATCAGCAGCCCGCATTGCCCGTTGAAAAGGCGAGAATTGGCAGGTGAGAATTAGCTAGCTAGCGCCAAAATGTGCACTCTGTAGGCAATTCTATTTTGGGAATCGAGCCTTATACGAGCCTCGTAATTTTTCTGCCCTGAAAGTTTGTCACCAACTTCTCACAAACTGAGAATGTCTATTTTTTCTGTGTACATATCCATCCAAACTATTGCGTCATTTTTTTCGGGTATTACTAGCTTTTTGCGAAGATACTTTACTTTCTACTTCGGTCAGTAGCAAAAAACTGACATTGCTATTATAATTTTTCTTCAACAGATCTGGCCAGATCATCTACAGATTTTCCGGTGTGCCGGACAACTTTGACCAGTCGCTTAATTTGACATTCGCAACAAGGCAGAGAGACGCACTGCTCTGGTATTCGTTCAGAGAGCCCAACACTACCATAGCCATCTTTATTAAGGTGATGATGAACATTGGTGCACTGAATTGATGGGAGATTTGGGCCAATCATTTCATTTATTTTTTATTTAAAAAACTATTATTCTAGGATGGAAACTTGCACATAAACTACAAAAAAGTGGAGGACAGCCTCATTGATACAGTGCATCACACCACGACTAGCGAGATTGTAATCCAACTGAACGATATGAACATAGCGGACGGCAACCCGCACTCGATACTAATACAAAAACTCGGCGACAAACTCGACGTTAAAATTGATAGTCGAGCTTTTGAACGGCGCCAGGTTAGCAACGAAGGCTTCTGGCTGGTGCCCGATCGGGGCACGGTGCACGTCGCGGAGCACGGCGAGCATCGAATCACGCCCGGCTTCGTTGGCGAATTCTCCGTCTTGATGGCAAAAGTTGGCAATCGACTGCGCTGGGATCTGCTTGAAAATCTTGCCGGTCGGAATCCTCGACCAGACGTTCCATTCAGCATTAATGGTGACGTGCGCATCCAGTACGTGCAGCCGCCTCCGTCTGAGAGTGGCGTTGGAATAATCGGTGGCGGCGGTGGTGGCAGCATAGGCGGAGGCACACCGGGTGGAAGCACGGGCGGCATCTCAGGAGGAGGAGTAGTTAGTCCAGGCGGAAGCACTGGCGGCGGCAGTCCAGGTGGTGGCGGAATCGGCGGAGGCATCAGCGGCGGCGGCGGCGGCGGCGGCGGCGGCGGCAGCGGCGGTGGCAGCGGGCCAAGTCTCGGAGGCGGCGTGCTGACCAAAGGCGTGAAAACTTCGTACACGCTAGAAGGCGACAAACTCACAATGGCTCCGTTCGATCGGCTCAAGCGACGCATTGAAGTCGAGTTTCTAACGAACGAACCCCGCGGAGTGCTGTTCTATGCGTGAGTGCTAAGTGAAGTAAAGTAAATTATGACATTATATCGTAGTTGGATTATTCGAAAGGTCAGGATTGAGACTTAAAAACCTTTACCGTTACTGACATCTATATTTTAGATGAGATTCTAGAAGCAGTCTCAATTTCATGCTGTACCTCCGTTATGTCCTACTTATAGTAGAAAGTATAGCATTTAACTCCACTCTTTCTCACTTAATTTCTCAACAAACAGCGGTTATTCTGCCGGAGCATCTGGAACTAACAACTTCCTACTGCTGGAGATCTTCGACGGCGTTCTCTATTTAGTTGTCGGGCCGCCGTCCAAAGACGTCGTGACTGACGAACGCTATCGCTACCGACTGAGCGCCGGCGGTCAACTTGTCAACGACATGCTGCCGCACAAGGTCCGTCTGTGGATGGACGGTCGTCAGCCAGCCGTGGAGTTTGAAGGCGAGCGCAAAAATCTTGGCAATTTGGAGCACGACTGGGAATTTAACACGTTCACTTATATTGGCTTCGACACGGAGGATCGACTGCCGTTTCTCTGTTGGTCGAGGGTGAGATTCCATGGCTGCATCAACTACATCATGACTGGCGATGAGAGGGACGAGAGTCCCTGGCTGTACATGGGAAAGTGAGTTGATATTTTATAGTGTCTACTGTTGAGACAATCAGAATAATAGTTTTATCTGTTGATTTCATTGTTTAAAAACTATCAATCTTACGTTACAATGGGAGATTATACATACGGTTCTAGAGGTAAACAATAAGCAAAATCACGAATGGTGTTGCCGCGAGTGATCTTTGCTTATTGTTTATCGATAGAACCGTATGTATAGACTTATTGTCAGTATCGTTTAGCATACTCGACTGGAACGTTTCTAATTCGCTGAGGCATCGTTAAACAATCAATCTTTGACTGAAGCTAGCTTTTTAATTTCTAACTATGTACGAGCTAATTTCTCAATGATCTTATGCTTGATTAGATGGAGGCATCAAATGGAGATCAAATCCAGATTTTTAGAAACTTCCACAGACGGTTAACTGTTGCTTGGTGCAAAAATGATCTCAAATTTACGCCTGTACTCATGCCAATCAAACACAGCCTATTGGAGCACCAAGCGGACGTCACTGGTCGCAAGTCCAATTGTCACGTGCCGCGTATGCTGCCCTGCAACGAACCGGTACTCAACATCACGCGCCACCCTGTTGACCTTTGCTTCTCATTGGACAAATACGGATCGACTAGCAGCGAAACCTGCTCAAATCGGTGGCAGAAAAATCACGAAATTACTGATAATGTTGGCACGTCTATAGGCGGCACCGGACTGATGCCGACTAAGAACTTTTTCTGCGACTGTCGGCGGTCGAAGTTCACCAGGGCAACGCCGGATGATAATGAGTTCTCGTTTATTGGCGCGCCCTGCATCCAGTGTGAGTGTGACGTGTGGTAGCAGCCAATTAGCAAAATAATTTGTTAGCTTCCATTTGAGATTTAGGGCCAGTGGTTAGGGCCTATGCTAAACAAAGCTAAATCTGCAGGAGGGCTATAGGCATCTTGACGCTTAAATCGACATCGTCCCACAACCAGCGAATGGGCATGACTGTCCATTGCGCTGACTCCTGAAGCGCGTTCAGTCACACTAAATACGGTATGCAGGCATAGACACACACACAGGCCGGCACCCAGTCACGCACTCACATAGGGTGTACAAGCGGTAGTTCCAGGAATGTACACTCTCTATGTCTTGGGGGGTCGCACTCATGGGCGTAAATTGCACAACTGGCCCATAGCCCAACAAATTCGTGCACAAGGCACCAAATTAATGTGACAATGTGATAGGGAAATAGCCAACCTACAACGCGGGGTCGAACCTGGGACCAGTGGCACACAAGGGTACCAGTTTGAGCTGGGAAAATTTAGGGTGGCTGCTGCGGCCCCTTAAGCCCGTCAGGACTGAGCTGCGGTACACAGCCCTCGGATGCGCCGTGCAGCTAGCTGTGGCTGTGCTGTCAAGCAGATGAGACTACTAGCAGTAGGAACATTCGCGATTTCAAACGTCCTTTTCCAACAATTTTTCAGCCGCTCCTCTGATGTCACTGGACGGCAACGAGAGATACTTGGTAGCCCGGTTTAGAAAAGCTGGCAGCCATCTAGAGACGCATCACGACGATGTGTCAATCAAATTTAAGACAACCGAACGTCAGGGCTGCATATTCAAAGCGTTCCGGATGGAGCCGAACATCTTCCTGGAGGCTTATCTGCAGGATGGCAGCCCAGTGATCGCCACCAACATGCATTACTCCGGCAGGGAGGACGCAAAGCTCAATTCGGGCACTAATCAGGTAAATTTATGGCCTAAATTAAAATTTCCAACAGTCTACTAAAAGTAACATGATGTGTAGTATTTTCAACGAGTGTCATAAGTTTGATGTGAAATTATTGGTTTGATTGGTTAGATTTCTTCCTAAGGAGGTGAAGTCCTGACGCTTTTTGGTTGCTTTCAAATTGCAGCTTATCAATCTAATTGTTATTAAGATAGCTGTTGGGAATTTTTAACAATACAACAATAAGTGGTTAAATTTAATTTGGTATATCAATTGTATAGCTTTAGGAATTCAAAAGCTTGGAATGCTGTAAGTGCGAGCGTAGTGGATGCTTCTGCTTTATTTTTTATTTATTTATAACATCAGCTTTTATGAGTTTCTAAATTTTTTTTATACTTGTACTAGTCTGAACTCTAAGCTACTAAAGTAAAGCTCCTTGTGGTGGGGCATTCACTCGAATAAGGTATTTGCTTTTTATGTTGGTTAACTGTACTAGTTGCCTTGGAGTGGTGGTTTGACGAGTTCTGTTATTAAAGCGTTATGGGTTAAGGTCTACAGTTATCTTGGGGTAGTGGGCTGACGTCTCCAGTTATCTTGTGGTAGTGGGCTGACGTCTCCAGTTATCTTGGGGTGGTGGGCTGACGCCTCCAGTTATCTTGGGGTGGTGGGCTGACGCCTCCAGTTATCTTGGGTGGTGGGTGACGCCTCCAGTTATCTTGGGTGGTGGGTGACGCCTCCAGTTATCTTGGGGTGGTGGGCTGACGCCTCCAGTTATCTTGGGGTGGTGGGCTGACGCCTCCAGTTATCTATGGGTGGTGGGCTGACGCCTCGAGTTATCTATGGGTGGTGGGGTGACGCCTCCAATTATGTTGGGGTGATGGGCTGACGCCTCCAGTTATCTTGGGGTGGTGGGCTGACGCCTCCAGTTATCTTGGGGTGGTGGGCTGACGCCTCCAGTTATCTTGGGGTGGTGGGCTGACGCCTCCAGTTATCTATGGGTGGTGGGGTGACGCCTCCAATTATGTTGGGGTGATGGGCTAACAAACGCAATAATAATGTTTGGAGTGAATTGCTGACTAAAATTAAAAAATACTATTTCACTCGTATTCATGGCTTACCATTTTTGCAGCTCTGAAATATGAGCACTCATAATTAACCAGGCCTACAGGTAGCCGAAATTAACAAAAATGTTTTAATTTATTATCACCTCCTACCGTTCCAATTTACTGAGCTTACTAACTAAATTATTGTCAGAAAACTCATACAAACACCCCTGACTTTCAGTGCACCACTCAAAGAGGAGTGTATGTTGACTGTCAGGTAAAAAATGCTAGTTTTTGCTTGTTATAGAGCAAACTGTTCACTGCACTTTGATCGATAAAAATTGTATTAAGTTCCCGGAATTAATTAAGTAGTTACGTACGTACGTACGTAGTAAAACTAGCCATGCTGGGTCAGAATTTACCATGAAATTCACATGTACTCGTATTTATCCATACCTTATCCAAATCTATCCAATCTTTTACAACAGGCGTGACTTCTTTAAAGTACTCGTATGATAGAGGTGGCCCTTATTCTATTGCCAATTACACAGTCACACAGATTAATTTGCCTGTGACTAAATTGTCATCCCTTACTCTTAGCTCCTCTTTCTTTCTCATATAGAAATATCCCACATAAATGTTGCTTGAACTCGCTGAACCATTTATACTTCAGCTATAGAACTACTTTCGTTAAATACTTTAGCATTTTGAAGTGCAATACTATTAATCAAACCACTGTCTAGTAGAAAAGTAATTCCTATATTTTCCGCATATTTATGGTTATTTATAGAAGATATTTATACAGTTATTTTATTTGCCATTGTTATTGTTATTATATTTAGCCCATAATAGCCACCTGGTGGTGAACGTTTCTGTTTCTACACCACGCAATGCTCTAAGTAAAAAAAGCATGCAGCTACATGGTTCATACTTTCGTGTATAAATTTAGCGAATATGTACCCTAGATGTTGCATTGCTTCGCTAAAAAAATTGTACACATCGTTTATAGTTGCTACGTTCAGAAATGTCAACAATATTTAAGTACCTTTTGAAAAAGCTCTATTTTTGTTAAAGTCACATAATAAACAAATTTTCGCCAAAATAATACAAATTTTTTTCGATTCACCAAAATATTATTTTAACAAATTTCTAGGTGCTCAGAACATCAAGCACGGGGCCAAGGCGAGGCTACAATGACAACAGGTGGCACACCTTGATCATCAAGCGGCGAGCGAACAATTTGGCATTCTATGTGGACGACGACCGGCCCGGAATGGAGTTTCAGAAAGGTTTGTTTGATGTCAGTCAGTCAGTCAGTCAGTCAGTCAGTCAGTCAGTCAGTCAGTCAGTCAGTCAGTCAGTCAGTCAGCCACTCACTCACCCTGTCAGTCAGTCAGTCAGTCAGTCAGTCAGTCAGCCACTCACTCACCCTGTCAGTCAGTCAGTCAGTCAGTCAGCCACTCACTCACCCTGTCAGTCAGTCAGTCAGTCAGTCAGCCACTCACTCACCCTGTCAGTCAGTCAGTCAGTCAGTCAGCCACTCACTCACCCTGTCAGTCAGTCAGTCAGTCAGTCAGTCAGTCAGTCAGTCAGTCAGTCAGTCAGTCAGTCAGTCAGTCAGTCAGTCAGTCAGCCACTCACTCACCCTGTCAGTCAGTCAGTCAGTCAGTCAACCCTCCAATCCCGCAGTTCTGCTGCCGGTGGACGTGAGACGCGGCTTCGTCTGGCTGATCGACAGCATAGAAATCGGCGGCTGCAACCTGGCCACGATGACGGGCCCGAACGACAACTTCTACGGCTTCAAAGGCGAGCTGCAGAACTTTCACTGGCTGACCTCCAAGTACCTGTACGACCTGTTCCGCGCCTCCAAGCGCTTCCAGTTGGAGACGAAAACGCCGGACCATCTGACAACGCCGACGCCGGAGCCAACGCGGCCCGGTCCGCCAGCGAAGCCCGACAGCGACTTCACCTTCACGTTCCTGCGGACACACCGGTTCAGCCGTCTGGCCAGCCGCACGGTGATGCTGCGCAACATTGACGCCACCGGCTTCACCATGGAGCTGTCGTTCAGAACTAGGGACAGCAGCGCCGTGCTAGTCTTCATCAACATCCTACAGGAGACTGAGAAATTCTTCGGCCTAGAGCTGCACGAGGGCCGGCTGCGGTACAGCTTCAACCTGAAGGACCGCTACTCCGACTACGTGGCTTACGGGGCCCAGCTGAACGACGACCGCTGGCACCGCGTCTGGCTGCACATTTTCACGCCCGATCGCTACGGCCGAGATCAGAACCGGATGTACTTTGTGGTGGACGGAGTGAACATCGAGGGCCCGCTGGTGACTAGCATGTTCACCTATCAGGGCGAGGTCTACCTTGGCGGCGTCGGTGACAGTCTGGCTAGAAATCTGGAGCGCTACGGCTTCCGTTCCTACGCCAACCCGCAATTCTCCGGCTGCATGGCCTCCGTGATGTTCTACCAGACGTCCGGGCACATCGCGCCTCTGAACAGGGCCTACAGCATCAACTCGGAGCCCAGCGGCAGCGTCCTGCGCGGCTCAACCTGCCAGCTGATGCGCTGCGCCGACCAGCTCGGCTTCTGCGCCAACGGCGGCACCTGCCGGGAGACGCCCAACGGCCGGCTTGAATGCCTCTGCCCGGCCGGCATCGGCGGCGAGCGTTGCGAGCTTCGGCCGACTTGTCCGGCGAATTACTGCAACGGCCGTGGCGTCTGCGACTGTCAGGGCCGGTATCCGTGCAGCCCGCGCTGCGCCTGCCAGTCTGGCTGGTCGGGCGACCGCTGCCAGTACCAGCAGTCGTGCCCGGACAATTTCCGCTGCCTCAACGGCGGCCAGTGCGTCTGCAGCGGCAGCTCGCCTAGCCCGATCTGCACTCCGCAGTGCAACTGTCCGAGCGGTTTCGTTGGTCAATTCTGCGAGACGGAGCTGCGCTGCGACCCGAGCCTGTGCCGTAACGGCGGCACCTGCTACTGCGACCCGGCGGAGCTGGCCAGAGGCCGGTGCGTCACCAGGTGCTCCTGCCGCAGCCTGTACTCCGGCGATTACTGTCAGAACTTCGACTGCGGCGCCTACTTGAACCAGTGCAACGGTCGAGGCACCTGCAACTGTCTCAGCGAGGTCGGCTGTACCTGCGACTGTCGCAGCGGCTACACGGGTGCCAGGTGCGAGCAGCAGCCTGAACAGTGCGACGGCGTCGTTTGCGGCAACTACGGCTTCTGCCGGGTGGTCAACGGGCTTCGCTCGTGCGACTGCAGCCGCAGCGGCTATCGGGCTGATGGCCTGCGCTGCTCCCGACCAGCTGACGGCTTCCTCATTAGCGGCGAGGTCACCTACGGGCCTGGCGGGGCCGTGGCCAAGCCAACTCCGGGCGGTTACTACGTGCTGGAGCTCGGATCGCCTCCACGGCGAACTGACGCCGACAACGTGACCATCGGGTTCCAGACCTACAACAAGGCCAACACTAGCACCATACTGACGTTCAATGGTACAGGGGGTCGATTCTGGAATCTGGAAGTTGACGACGGCGAGCTGAAGCTCAATATGAATGCCGTTCGCTACGCTATTCGACTGCCTAACAGTGTAGACCTGGCTGACGGCACATATCACACTGTGTATCTGGAACGGGAGGGAAGCCGATTCAGAGTCTTTGTTAACGGGACCTATGTCACTACATTTAGCACGTGTGAGTTTGGCTGCGCAGACCTGTACTAATTATATTTATGACCGTCCGATTCCATCTATGACCCTCTAGTTATATCTATGACCCTCCAATTGTATCTATGACTATCTATGACCCTCAAACTCCATCTATGACCCTATGGCCCTCCAATTCTATCTATGACCCTCCAATTCTATCTATGACCCTCCAATTCTATCTATGACCCTCCAATTCTATCTATGACCCTCAAACTGTATCTATGACCCTCCAATTCTATCTATGACCCTCCAATTCTATCTATGACCCTCCAATTCTATCTATGACCCTCAAACTGTATCTATGACCCTCCAATTCTATCTATGACCCTCAAACTGTATCTATGACCCTCCAATTCTATCTATGACCCTCAAACTGTATCTATGACCCTCCAATTCTATCTATGACCCTCAAACTGTATCTATGACCCTCCAATTCTATCTATGACCCTCCAATTCTATCTATGACCCTCCAATTCTATCTATGACCCTCAAACTGTATCTATGACCCTCCAATTCTATCTATGACCCTCCAATTCTATCTATGACCCTCCAATTCTATCTATGACCCTCAAACTGTATCTATGACCCTCCAATTTGATCTATGACCCTCCCATTCTATCTATGACTATCAATGACCATCAAACTCCATCTATAACCCTCCAATTCTATCTATGACTATCAATGACCATCAATCTCTATCTATGACCTTATGACCCTCCAATTCTATCTATGACCCTATGACCCTCCAATTCTATCAATGACTATCAATGACCATGAAACTCCATCTATGGCCCTCACATTCTTCTATGACCTTATGACCCTCCAATTCTATCTATGACCTTATGACCCTCCAATTCTATCTATGACTATCAATGACCATCAAACTCCATCTATGGCCCTCGCATTCTTCTATGACCTTATGACCCTCCAATTCTATCTATGACCCTCCAATTCTATCTGTAACAAATTCTATCTATGACCCTCCAATTCTCTATATGACCCTCCAATTCTCTATATGACCCTCCCTAATTCTACAATACCCAATTTTAATTCACCTTCAGCCGGACAGGGATTTCCGTATCAGCAAATCATATTTGGCGCCGATTCCCGAGGTGGAAATCTACTCTACGGCACAGTTGGAAGTAAGTGGGATTTTCATAAAAGTACTTTAAAAGCATTGGCATGCTCGAAAAACGGAAAAAACATTAACTTTGGCCCACATCCCAAAGATCTCAAATGGAACGGAGCCGAGTACGATCGGTCGAAGCTGCCCGAAAGCGGCCGGCGGCCAACCTACGATCACGTGACCCCGATGCCGTTGCCGGCCGATCTTGTCCGGCCGCCAGCTTGTCGAGACCGGCCGGACTACTGCGCCAACGGCGGTCGCTGCCGTCAGGAGGGCATCCGCCTGGTCTGTCTCTGCGCGCCGCCTTACTACGGACCGCAGTGCACTAAAAGTAAGTTGATCGCTCGCATTTAAAAATCAATTTTTAATGCGTAGGAATCTAGAGGATAGCTTAAAGTAGAGAGGAATGCTAGCAGATTATGAGTTCCCTCTTATGAGGGAAAATCCTGTCGAGGGGTACTCATCATATGGGTGGGTGTGCAACTCACAAAAGTACGTCGCTATTGGTTCGTTGGCTGCCTTCTGATAGCTATTTCGTCCATTGGCGTCTCTACCCGTGTGTGTAACTATTAGAAACGACTGGGTGACTCCAAAAGTTGCGCACGAATCGGGTGGAGAGGAAATCCCATGGAGGGGACATCCCATGGAGAGGACATCCCATGGAGGGGACATCCCATGTAGGGGACATCCCATGGAGGGGACATCCCATGGAGGGACATCACATGGAGGGGACATCCCATGGAGGGACATCACATGGAGGGGACATCCCATCGAGGGGAGGGGACATCCCATGGAGGGGACATCCCATGGAGGGGACATCCCATGGAGGGGACATCCCATGGAGGGGACATCCCATGGAGGGGACATCCCATGGAGGGGACATCCCATGGATCGAAGGGACATCCCATGGAGGGGACACCCCATTGAGGTCACATCCAATGGTTGAAATTTGCTGAATAAAAATTTTTCGAATAAATTCGGTAATCTATAGCATGCAAAGCTGATCTAAATTTAGATAATACGCTGGCATAACCCTAATTTCAGCTCCCTGGGGCATTCACATCCGTCCGGAAGACAACAGCGGCGAGTGCGCAGTCCTGCGCGTCACCTCCGTGCCAGCCGGCGGCGACGGCTCCTACATGACCGACAGCTTCCGGTTCGGCTTCCAGACGTTCCAGTCGACGGCCGTCCTAGTCACGGTGTATAATCGTCAGGAACAATTCTGGCAACTGTTTCTAAGAGAAGGCCGCGTGCATCTGCGCGATTCGCTCAGCCGCGACGTCCGGCTCGTGTTCTTCAACCGGGTGAACGACGGCGCCGCGCACAACATCGTTGGCAGCCGGGATGGCCAGAGTTTGAGCTTCTTCTTAGACGGCGACGCAGGCATGGTGGACCGCTACTCGCTCAATAGGAGCCTGCTCAACTCAGGTGGCCAGTTCGAATTTGGCAAGCTCGAATTCGGATCTGGTGACTATAGCGAAGGGCCTGGCCGGCCGGAGTACAAACTGTGCTTTCTTGGCGCCATCGGAGGTGACTTTGGCTAATTAAATTGGCGGCTTCTTTTATTTGACAACTTCCGAGCTCGGAAATTAGGATTTAGCTCCACTTCTTCAAAAAATAGAGGCACAGTAAATGGTTGGGGGAGGGCTAGAAAGGGCTAAACCCCATCATGATGACACAGCCAATCAGTGCCGAGAAAGGGGTTAGAAAATAAATCGAGGGGAAGGGAGAGAAATTCTAACCGTAGAAGACTAAAATGCCTCCACCAATCAGAAGAGAGGGGGTACAAGGGGAGGGAGGGAAGCGAGTAGACATGAATACCAAAATTTTTCGACAAAATGGGAGTTTTCAACGTGAAGACTTAGACATGCGAATTTACACTCGTACGCACCTAAAATAACTCGCTCAGGCATCGAGTGGAACGGTCTCCGTCCAATCGAAGACGGCGCTTTTTGTCCGAGATCGTGCGGCGCCTGGCCGACAACCATTAAAAAAATCCCTTTCCCAACTGAGCTGACCATCGACGGCTTTGTTGACCTCGGCGGGGTGAAGCCTCTGCCGCCAAATGGCGGCTATGCCGACGTCGGCGGACCCGGACCCGGTCTAGTCGATCCCGACCTACTCTATCCGGGTAGTAACGGCGATGTGAGCGCAGTTGGCGCTGGCGCCATTATTATGACTGGCGACGGCGGCGGTGGCGCCGGCTCTGGCGCAGGGATAGTGCCGGGTCTTGCGGCTGCCGGATTCGGCGCCGGGGGTGCCGGCGGTGGCGGCGGCGTGAACGCGTGGATTGCGGGCCTGCTGCTGGCGCTGTTGCTACTGTCATCGGCGATTCTGTGGGCCTGCTGCCACTGCAAGCCTGGCTATTATCTGTGCTGCGCCAAGGGTTCGGGCTTTGCTTCGGTACGCCTCGATGACTTTATGGGTCTCTTATTGGGATCGAATGTAGCTTTGTTGGGAGTTAGGAGTTGAACTTCAGTGTAGACGGTGGAAAAAAAGTAGTCTGTGCTTGCGCAGCGTAAATATGTACATTTAGCAACTGTACACTGCGAACATGCACATACAGTATTAAAAATAGATTGTTGATAATGTACATTGCGAATGTACTATGGGTAAGAAACATAGTAGCATTGATTTTTACTGTACATTGCATGGAGTAGGAGGGACGGAGTGTAATTTTATCGATTAATTATTAAGATTACATGTCACAATCACATAAAGACATCAAGTGCAATTTTTCATAACAAATTATTTTTAGTTCGCTCAGTTTTCTGCAATGAAAAATCAGCTTGGCACAGCCATTGCTGGTCGAAAGAAACGCAGCGCTAACGGGGGCGCCACAGCTGCGGACGGAACGCTTAATGTAAGTGCAGATTCCCTTCCAGTCACCTTTTTCTCCGGAAGAGCCATCGTTGCGATATCCTTGTGCACTTCAACACCCGCAACCATTCAGATTCAGAACCTTCAGGCCACGACAGACGTGTTGTCGATTCGATCCAGCGGCGGAGGCGGTGGCGCTGTTGGCGGCGGGGGCATCTGGAGTCGCTACGAGCACACGATCAGACAGGACGACGCCATGTCGGACGCGTACAGACCCAGACAGACGTACACCATCGGCAGGGACAAGGTGCTGGACGTGACCTCCAACTATCAAATCGATACCATGGGTACAGTTGAGATGGGCGCTCGCACTCAGGAAAATGTCTACCTGAGCGAGAACATCAAGGTGAGTTGGTTGGTTGCCCAACTTATCTAAAGCTAAATCTGCAGGAGGGCTGTAGGCACTTTGACGCTTAAAGCGCCATCGTCCCACAACCAGCGACTGGGCATGACTGTCCATTGCGCTGACTCCTGGGATCGATTTTATAAAGGTCTTACCAGTTAGCAGTAAGCCAGAAGAACCGCACCTGGGAAAGGGCGGAAACCATTGTCCTCGAATGCGGCGTACAGACTGCTGTTGCGCAGCACCCGTGCATCGTTGACGCTTCCGGGCCATGACGCGTTGCACGCCAGGAACTGGTGCTGCGGACCAGCAACGAGCATCACGTTCAATGAGTGATTTCCTTTGCGGTCAACGTATTGCTCTTCGTTAGCCCTTGGACACGCAATGGGTACCAGCGTTCCGTCGCCGATGCCACAGACAGATGGCATCGCGGCTATAGCAAAAAAATCGCGGCAGATCGGCATTGAGTCATTTGGCCAGCACGCAGACTCTTGGAAAAGCTCTTCATTAACAACTCTCGTGACTTTGCGAACCAATTGGCATACTGTCGCTTCAGATGGCCCGTGTGCATCCCTCAACACTTGATAGAAGCTATTGGTAGCGTAGTAGCGAAGGGTCGTTAAAATCTGTTCTCTTGGACTCAAAGCGCAGTTTCGTTTCGTCGCACGGGTCAAATGTCCACCAACTCGCTCAAACAACGCCTCAGCAGTTGCAGGATTTAGGCGAAAGCGTTGCTTGAAGTCCGCGTTGACGAGAAAGTTTCTTTTTTCTAGAAACACACGTGGAGATCGGCGTTGTTCCGCTTGCAGCAATCCATGGAGATGCAGAAAATCCATGTTGGACTTGGCTAGCGGTTTGTGACTGAACTAGCCGTGCTAACTAGCAGTCTGTTAGCTTTATAAAATCGATTCTTGGTTTGCGTGCACTCAGTTTCTCATCTAAACCATAGACATTAAACCACGGCTTGTTAGCTGGATGTTTTTAAAATCCAATCCTATCTTTTAGCAGTCAACAGCGGGTAAAAAACCGTTAGCAGTGCTTTATAAAATCGGTCCCTGAAGCGCGTTCAGTCACACTAAATACGGTATGCAGGCATAGACACAAACACAAGCCGGCATCCACGCGGCAGTCACGCGCTCACATAGGGTGTACAAACCGGCAATTCCAGGCATGTACACTCTCTATGCCTTGGGGGGTTGCCCTCATGGGCGCAAATTGCACAACTGGTCCATAGCCCAACCAATTCGTGCACAAGGCCCCAAATTAATGTGACCCTGCACACGAAACCGCGCTAGGGAAAATAGCCAACCTGTACCAGCGGCACACAAGGCAGACGCGCTAGACCGCCGAGCCACTCGCCCCCCGCCCAAATTATCACTATCATTGATAGGTTCTTGAATATCTGGAAGAGTAGATGTTATATTCTACATGTACTTAAATATTTTTTCGATAGGGATTTGAATAAAATTTTATGATCCCAAAACTCGCTCCTCCAATGTTCCCAACGACACAGGTTGACTGCGCCCTCATCACCCAAAACAGTCGCTACGTTGTCACTGGCAACGCGGCCGGTTCGGCCCAGGTGTGGGACTGCGTCAGCGGCGATCTAATCAAAGTGATGGACGGTCGAGATATCGGCTGCACGGAGATCCATCTGGCGTGCGACGATTCCGTACTGTTGGGCCTCGTATTTGACGAGGCCACCGGACGGCACCGGCTGCAGATGTGGGACTTCGCGCACGGCCGGCAAATCGCTATGCCGCACGACGCGTTCTGCTCCACAGTCACTGTCAATAAGAGCGGCGCTCACGTAAGGAGCTCTCATGCTCTATTTAGACGTCATGTTTTAGTGCATTGTGATCAGTTTCGTCTACTGACAGTAGACAGTAGGGCGTGTGCTCAGTAAAAAGCTAACAGTTTCGGCATCCTGGGTTACTAAAAAAGATTCAGCACCCTAACCATGCGCTTATCCACCAGGCTGTCATTGCGTCTTTGGACAGCGCTGGGAAAGCATCCAATCTGCTAGTGTGGGACATCGGCTCCAACCAGGCGTCTCGCACCCTGCCGCTGCCGCCTGTTCCCGGCCTAACCGACGTTATAACCTACCTGCGCGTCAGCCGCGAGGACCAGTTCGTGGTGGCTGGCTTCCCTAATTCGGCCAGCAGCATGGCAACCTACCTGGTCTATGACCTGGGCGCTCCGGTTGGCTCTCCGCCGCTGCAGGTGCGTTTTTTATGCGATACCCCATGTCTAAATGCACGGGATTTAGATTGGCAATCCATTCTGATCCTTCGTCCATGGGATAGATTAGCAATCCCTTCTGATCCCTCATCCATGGGATAGATTAGCAATCCATTCTGATCCTTCACCCATGGGATAGATTAGCAATCCATTCTGATCCTTCATCCATGGGATAGATTAGCAATCCATTATGATCCCTCATCCATGGGATAGATTAGCAATCCCTTCTGATCCCTCATCCATGGGATAGATTAGCAATCCATTCTGATCCTTCACCCATGGGATAGATTAGCAATCCATTCTGATCCTTCATCCATGGGATAGATTAGCAATCCATTATGATCCCTCATCCATGGGATAGATTAGCAATCCCTTCTGATCCCTCATCCATGGGATAGATTAGCAATCCATTCTGATCCTTCATACATGGGATAGATTAGCAATCCATTCTGATCCTTCATCCATGGGATAGATTAGCAATCCATTCTGATCCTTCATCCATGGGATAGATTAGCAATCCATTCTGATCCTTCAGCCATGGGATAGATTAGCAATCCATTCTGATCCTTCATACATAGGATAGATTAGCAATCCATTCTGATCCTTCATACATGGGATAGATTAGCAATCCACTCTGATCCTTCACCCATGGGATAGATTAGCAATCCACTCTGATCCTTCACCCATGGGATAGATTAGCAATCCATTCTGATCCTTCATCCATGGGATAGATTAGCAATCCATTAGCTTCTTTCATCTATGGCATGTATTAGGAAGCCTTTCGTTTCTTTATTCAGGGGATAGATTAGCAATCCATGCCGCTAATCAGCGAATGCGCTTTATTATTCACAGGTTGATTTCGACGCCGTCGTGCACTGCACCGAGCTGGGAGCCGGGGAGGCCGTCACGGGCACCGCCAAAGGCGAACTGCTGGTGTGGGCGCTGGCCACCGGACAGGTTGAGCGGCCGATCTGCGTGCCAGGCGGCGGATCGGCGCACCAGTCGGCGATCAAAGCCGTCAGCTGGTCGGCCGACGGTCGAGTTTTTGCCAGCGGCGGCGCCGACTTTGTCGTTCACGTTTGGGACATGACCAGCGAGAGCCTCACCTTTGCGCTGGAGGGCCACACTGATGATGTAAGCGCTACAGAAGGGCAGACAGACAGACAGATAGACAGACAGACAGACAGACAGACACAGACAGAAAGACAGACAGACAGACACACAGACAGACAGACAGACAGACAGACAGACAGACAGACAGACAGACAGACACACAGACAGACAGACAGACAGACAGACAGACAGACAGACAGACAGACAGACAGACAGACACACAGACACACAGACAGACAGACAGACAGACAGACACAAAGACAGACAGACAGACAGACAGACACACAGACAGACAGACAGACAGACAGACACACAGACAGACAGACAGACAGACAGACAGACAGACAGACAGACAGACAGACAGACAGACAGACAGACAGACAGACAGACACACAGACGGACACAAAGACAGACAGACAGACACAAAGACAGACAGAAAGACAGGCACAAAGACAGACAGACAGACAGACAGACACAAAGACAGACAGAAAGACAGATATAGTTAGTCAGCGGGTTTGGATGGCGGAATGACAGGATACAAGCAGCCAATCGGCGGCAGACTTCAAAAGCAGCAATTTTACTGATTTAAACTGTCGCTTATCACCCAAGGTGCAATCCATCTGCATCAGCGTCGATGCCGAGATCCTGGTCTCCGGCAGCTGGGACGGCTCCATCCGCGTGTGGAAGCTGAAAGACGGCTCCCAGCTGTGCTGGTTCACCTCCAACATCGACATCTTCAAAGTGATTCTCAGCCGAGACAAGCGCTGCGTAGTTGGCCTGGGCGAGCGGGCCAACAACAGGAAGCTGATCATGCTGCAGATCATTCGGCAGAAGAGTCGTCGAACTCGCAGCCGCGGACATTCGGACGGACAGGCAATTGCCGAGGCTTGAAAATAAAAGAAGAAAAATCCTTTTGACTAATCGAGCGATCGTATAGCGATGAAGCGTATTTTCCCATGAGCGTGGAAACAGAAACGATATTACCTGTAGCTTAATTTTTGCGTGTTTTATGGCTTTGCCGCACACGCCATTCATTAACTTATCATTTATATTCATCCAACTTGCAAAAAAACTATTATTATAAACTGTAGGTAATAATTAAAATTCACTGATTCTATAAACCTATTTGTCAAGTTAAAATCGACACTAGCTTGTTATAGTTACTCTAGCTATTTTGCATCATTTAATTATTAATTATCGCAATTGCCGATATTTTAGAATCTCTAACGAGTATGCGCTCCAATTATTTTACACAACCAGTCGGTTATCCCTTGCATTACTTAGAGTATAGATGTATTTAAAAAAGCTATCACTCTAGGCACTATATATTTCCTTATTATTTCAGAACCTGTAGGAGACAGTCGTGCCAAGGTTCCGTATTATTTGTACTAAAAAAAACAATCTAACCTATGACCCACACGATTTCGGAATGTCACACAATAGCCAACTTTTTTACGATCGAATGCTTTGAATTCTGTACTCAACTTTTATGTAGCCTTCTGCTTGCTTGGATTTTTATTAAATAAATAGCTTCAATTCGATGACGTATTTCAATAGAGTCACTGGCAGTAGTAATTAAACAAGATATACTTGTTTAATGTGTACATGTACTTTTACTTACATCTACACCATATGTACAACTCGTCCGCAAAACCTAGATCTTCACTCTATGTACACCCCGGTCTCAAAAACTAGATCTACACCCTATGTACACCCCGGCCGCAAAACCTAGATCTTCACTCTATGTACACCCCGGTCTCAAAAACTAGATCTTCACCCTATGTACACCCTGGCCTCAAAAACTAGATCTACACCCTATGTACACTTCGGCCTCAAAAACTAGATCTACACCCTATGTACACCCCGGCCGCAAAACCTAGATCTTAACCCTATGTACACCCCGGCCGCAAAACCTAGATCTTCACCCTATGTACACTTCGGCCTCAAAAACTAGATCTACACCCTATGTACACCCCGGCCGCAAAACCTAGGTCTGCACCCTATGTACACCTCGACCGCAAGGTGTACATAGGGTGATTACGATACTCATTATCATAATAATAATAATTTAAATAAATGTTTCGTACACAAAAAATAAATATCTGTATAACAACAATTATTTTACAAAAATTAGAATTTCGTTTTTCTAATCAATTTGTATACAAAAATCATTAAGTATAATCTATTTGACGAAGCCAAAATGAAACCATTTTTTTCATTAATAGAATACATACGAATATGTAAATCGCAATAGTTTTTAATCACTGTTTGGTTGATTAAAGCAGCACAGCGCTTAATCATCACTAAGTATGAGCCATATAAAAAAGGTTAAACAAACTATTATAAATAATTTGGCTTGCAAATACCGTAAATTTGGTGTCTTATTGCTAGCGAGAAAACATTGGTCACTAAATGGGTTAACAAGGCAGTGTAACTGGTGAATCTTTTTCAAATATTTCTAAGCATTTAAAAATTCATTTTCAAACAAAAAAGACAAACGAAGAAATGTTCCCGACTAACCTTATAATGATACTCATGCTTTAGGCTAATTAAAGAAGGGCACAAAAGTTTAAGAAAAATCAGGGAGGCACATAATAAAGATCAATCAGAAAAAAGCAAAAACGTTTCTGACCAATTAAAATAGTCCAGAAATGTTTCTGACCAATCATAATAGTGCAGAAATGTTTCTGACCAATCAGAATAGTGCAGAAATGTTTCTGACCATTTGGAAAAGCACAGAAATGCTTCTGACCAATCAGAATAGTGCAGAAATGATTCTGACCATTTGGAAAAGCACAGAAATGCTTCTGACCAATTAACTTAGTTCAGAAATGCTTCTGACCAATCAGAATAGTGCAGAAATGATTCTGACTAATCAGAATAGCACAGAAATGTTTCTGACCAATCAGAACAGTTCAGAAATGCTTCTGACCAATCAGAATAGTGCAGAGTTGTTTCTGACTAATTAGAATAGTTCAAAAATGTTTC
>CATNEM010000163.1:547500-782500 GCA_950096795.1 Macrostomum cliftonense
ATATATAGATAGATAGATAGATAGATAGATAGATAGATAGATAGATAGATAGATAGATACTTAGATAGATAGACAGATAGATAGATAGATGTAGAAAATCTAAGACCGAAATCCAGAAATGCAGACCGAAAAGAGTCAAGACAAACAGGCATGATTGACACTAAGACGCACAGGAACATACAAACCAGCCAAACAGAGAAAGTCGGACAAACAAATATAATTTTGAGCAGGCGAACTTTACGAATAATGACCAGTTTAGTGCAAAACTGCGTGGCAACAGAAACAGAATGGAAGAAACATATTGGGATCAGTTTATTAAGCATCTTTCTGCCGCAGCTGAAAGCTTTAATGCCGGTTACGATGGAAACTTGAAAAAATATGAGAGATAAGGATTATCCACAGCACCTTAGATAAGACAAACATTGGTAGAAAACAAATCTATAAAAAATTTAGAAAGCATAAATGCACGGTTTTGACGAAATATATGATAAAAAGTCAGAGTGTTCTTGAATTGCTGCTTAAAGTAGACAATATCAAACGAAATAAATCAGAATTATTTTAAAGAGATTTTTCTAAGAAACGATACCGCAACTTTTTCCGATTGATAATATTTATGGTCCGGTGAAACATATGCTACAAGAAATTTAAATTTTTACCCATTTAAGGAAATAATCTACTAGTAAATAGTTTGTGCTTGATAGCAATCTCTTTGCTTACTTAGAAGAACTAAAACATCAGTCTGTGAATAAACATACACTTTTCGTTACTCCTTTAAGTAGTTACTCACAGTTAAATCAAAGCTTCTAAGCCCTTTGCTTTGCTGAAATCAATTTTAATGCAAAACTTATAGCAGTTTTAAGGCTTATGCACTTTAAAATTCAGGCACGCCAAGGCAGCTGACTATAAAAAAATTAAGGAATTCACTCTGATTATCTCATTATAACTGCAAAGCATATTTTTTCACGCTTGACTAATTCATTTTTTTCTCACTGATTACACAAAACACGTGCCTAACCCTCGATCACAAAAATTATGATAATTATTTTAAAAAAACCTGAGACTGTAACAGAAGAAAGTCAAAAGTCCGCAGAAAAAAAGCTTTTAGATAAGAAAATCTCTATTTTTTCAAGAGCGCAACTTCTATCGATAAGTAAAGAAGATGCAACTCAGTAGTATAACTGAGTCAAATAACTCTATCTAGGTCAGAACTGTGCCTATAGAACGCGCTTAGCCCATGAAAAAATTGATAAGCAACAGAAAGCTGCTAGAGAGTCAAAAGTGCAGTGGCGCTCGAAGAAAAATAGGCTCGCACTGTTACAGCAATATCACGCCACAGTGGCCGAGAAAAGTGTCATTAAACATGTACATTTAGCTAATCAGTCGCGCACTTACTATGAAATGGTGCAACAGCAGCTCTATGGTTTCTGTGGTGACTCTCTTTCGCAGCATGTGAATCGTGTCGTGTACAAAGTAGCCTGAAAAAAGTTTTATTTCATTTTATTAAGACAGAAGTCACAGGGAGAAGAATTCAGATTAGAGTCCAAAGGTTAACTGACTAACTAAGCTGCCAGGTGCAGCCTAAAATCATTATGTTTGTATTAACCAGTCTATCAAACCCTAAGCTATTCAAACATTTTATTATTGCAACTAAAGTTGCCTAAGGAGATCAACAGTTAAAATTCCTAAAAATGAAAAAAAACTTACCTAAAGAGAAGCAGATGAGACCTAGAGCCAATGGTGTAAACTTGCCAACTATATCATCCAGCATTGCAGGCTCCAGATATACACTAAAATAAAAAATAAAACAAAAATTGTAAAAATTTGCAAATTATAATAAAAAAGCACTATCTGATAGAACATTTTAAAAGTGTAAAAAAGTTTTTATAATATAACAGAAAATTTTTTAATATATCCTATGCTAGAAATGAATACCAAGCCACTAATAGAGGACATATATGTTTCCAAGCATCAGAAAAAGCATGGTCAATGTGTTTTTTTTCAATTTAAATGGCCCGGTATACACTTATTATGACCCAAAACTCCAAAATATTATCAGTGACCACTATTACTCTATGATTTGGCATCATATTATACTGATTTGGCTTAGTTGGGTGGTAACAATGTTGTAAAATGTAATAGCTTTATTACTTCCAGTAGTTTCATTTTTCAGAGTACTTATAGGCACAGCAGCCATGTCAATAATGTGGCAGCTTAAAGACATGGCAGCCATGTCCATAATGGGACAGCTTAAAGATATGGTGGCCATTTTGATAATGTAGTCAGCTTAGAGACACAGCAGCCATGTCTAATGTGATGTTAGAGCTTATTAACATGGACAATTTAGAGACATGGCTGCCGTGTCTATAAGCTCCAATATTATAGACATAGCAGTGTGTCTGTAAGTATGGTCCTGGTCATACTTGCGCAACACCCGGCCGACCCGGCCGAATCGGCCGGGTGACAGGCCTGCCAAGCAAGGGACGTCGCAAAATTGGCGATGCAAGTCGAAAAATTGCCAATGTAAGTCACAAAATTGGTGAAAAACACAAGGGGGTAAGTCGCAAAATGGAGAAGAATTGGGAAGATTCAGGCAAGAATCGTTCGCGGGACCTTTTTTTTTTTTTTGGTCCTTCGAAATTTTTGTGGCCAACTAAGTCACAAATTTTTCCACTGACAACCTATGTCACACTTACACTGAACAACGTCGCACTTTTGGTCAGAAACAATGTCGCACTTACACTAAACAACGTCGCACTGGCCGGGTAAGATTCAGGAGGTTGTGCATGTATGGTCCTGGTTAGAACTTGCAGACACGGTTGCCATATCTATAAGCTTTTGCATTATAGACAGCCATGGCTGCCATGTCTCTAAGTGTGGCATTTATTTTTTGTTTATTTTAGTAATCTTTTAATGTATAAAATATAGTAAAAGGTACCATAGCCAGAGGTACCTCTAAAAATAATACTTATCTCAGCTCCCAATACTTAAATAGAATTAAAAATTTCAATGATAGGGTGCACTAAAAATGAGGGGAAAAAATATATAAATAGTACTAAATAGCACAAAATTTTTTCTCAATAAAAAAATTATAACAAACAAATAACTGAACTGTCTATATAAAAAATCATCAGTTATTATACCATTTATACCATGGCATTGCATGTTTTATCTAGCCAATCGAACAATATTCATTTAAATGCACTACAAAACAAAGTTGGAAATTATTCATGTCATATAGCACTACTCTAAAATAGTCAATATTTTAAAAGGAAATCTCAGTCCAACATTCAATAAATTTATAATTTTAAACCTAATTGACAATTATATTAATATACTCACATTTTATTACAAAATAAAATATAAAAATATTTTTACATAGTTATACTTACCATATAAAAGCAAATGGACCACTAACAACTGAATGAATCTCTGACATTAAAATATTCTGTATTTTCCAAATTTTCAATCCTTGACTTTTAGTGTTAACAGCAACATGGCCATTGCCATTAGCATTTGGGGTTGAGTATGACATATCTTCTATATTTGGTTTAGCTATCAAATTATGATTTCCATTTATTTCCATACATTTTTTTTTGCCCTCAGCAAAAATGGGAGCAAAGAGCAAGTGGTAAATAAATGAGTTGGGGCTTTGAGAGACTTTTTTTAGCAAAAAGTCAACAGTTGCAAAGAAGCAAACTGTGAGAAAAATTACAAGTACTGAAGGCAAAACTTCAATGCTATCCTGAATTAGATGCATGAATAATTGCTTACACAGTTTGTCAAATTTTTGGCTAAGAGTTACTGGATGACGAAATTTAAAGAAGCTCAACTAGACCAGAATTAATTTCTGAGCAAAGTCAAGAGCCTCTAAGAGTTAAGAGTGAGTCTTTTAGTTGTAAATTGTAACTGACTGACAGTGACCGAAAACGATGGCTAACCCTTTAATATATTTATTCGTAAAAAATAGACAATTTTTCGTTCGAACACTTATATTAAACTGATCTGCAGCACCTAATTAAGGGAGTTAGTCAGCTTTCATCGGATTGCTCCTAGAGCAACAACGAAAAATACTCTATAAGACTAAAGTACACGTGAAACTTAAATGTTAAAATCCATCGATTTCATAGAGACCTTCAATGTAAACAAAGTGTATCGTTTTCTAATGCAAAAATTGAAGTTAATTTGGCTTGTAATTTTGTTTATTGACCATTCAGACAGATAATTGATATATTCTGCTTTTTACTGTGTTTCATCTGAGTTTTTTGCGTTGTTCAAAATTTTAAAATCAAATTCTTCGCTCATTTTTAATATTCTTGTCTCCAGTTGACAACCGTCATTGGATCCAGCACGGTGGAACACTGGATTGTAAATTATAGCTTTTGTATTGGACTGGAACGCTTAATATGGCTTCAAATGAGAAGAACCTTATAGGTGTATATCAGTGCCATCCAGAAGATGACATTAAAAATCTAAAAATCAGGTACGCATTTTATATTGCATTGATATGCTAAGTCTAATGACCAAAATATATTTTTATATTTTTCTAAATTGAGAACAATCTAAAATTACAAACTAGTCCTTACTTTGTTTAATTGCAAATTTCTAAAACTTTTTATGCTGCAATAACAACTTAAGGGCTACAAAACTAAAGTAACACGCTATTAAAGTTAACATGTCACGAGAAATTATTTCTTTTTGGCATTTAAGCAATGAATTGCTTAAATCTAATACACAATACCAACTATAATATTTTCAGAGTAAAGGTATGGAAATCAGATAAGAACGAGGAAGAGGTGTACGACTTCAAATGGCAAGAGAAAGTATTCAGCGTACGAGAATTAGAGAAGTACAAAGACGTTACAGAGGCTAATGCTTCTAATGATCATGAAAAACGGTGCAAAAAGCTTTTGGACCAATGGAAGTGAGCACATTGTTAATATCTACGTCGATTTTTCTTTGTAAAACTTGTTCTAATTTTAAATCAACACCACATTTTAACCACGAAGGCAAATGCGCCACAAGATGCTAAAGGATCACAGACTCTACTCACTAATTGATGACGAAATAGCTCTGGAGAGCGAAGAGATGGTATTTTTTGTCTTTTTTGCAAATATTAAATGTACCCATAAGCTACTAAATTGACTTTTTTAATTGGCAGGATCGATTGACTGACTACGAAGATGAAAAATTGACAGCCACCGAGGTCGCATTCCGAGAGGCCCAAAGAACGCAATCAGACGATGCAGTTGGCCAGCAGAGGTGAACTAATGCCTGTCACATTTATTTGCTCCCTTGTGTACATGCTTGTAGCAAATGGGGGAATAGTGTTTCGCCGATATTTGCTTTTGTTAAAAGACGAGTCAAAAAATACCCCCGGTGCAGAAACGCGGCCACTCAGTCAGCGGCCAGCGTGCTGACCTCCAAACTAGACAGGGAGCAATTTCTGCGTCAGTTTTTCACTGCGCCAAGATTGCAGCGCATGCGGCTGATGTTCGACTATCGGCCAGTGTTGCGCGGCGAGCAGCCCGCTGTCCCGGCGCCCGACCCCGAAGCTGACGGCGGCCAGTCTGAGGAGCAGCAGCCGGACACCACCCAGAAGCTGTTGTGCACCATCACCTACGATCCGAGAGACCGGATGCTGAGCCTGCAGCCAGATTTCACTAAGCATCCTCTGATTGTTGGTGAGTCGGTTTTTTGTGCCCCAGCTTTGATAGCATTGTGCCCCAAATAGATTCGCTGGTCACTACAGAAATCATCCCTGTATCATACAGAACAGAAAATCGTCTATTGCCCTTCTAAATACTCTAAATTCTCATTAAATCTAAGTTTATAATTAGCATTATAAAAGCAACAAGCCAATGGTCATTAATCATGTACATGTTCTATCAAACATTAAGGGAACTGGCGCTACACGATCGAAGACATTTCTACGAAAATGTCGGAAGCCGAGCGGAATAGAATTTTATCGCAGGAGAAAGAGGTGAGCTCACAAACATTGTGAAAGCTGCAACCGATATGTACAGTATATATTAATTTATTAAACCATAATGGTAAACCTAATACCTAAGTTAAGTACCTGAAATGTAAAATTCTGGTAAAAAAGCAATGTTTACAAGAGTAATACTAACGAATATCATTACCTGATTTTCCACTGTCCAGAGAATCAAATTAAAGTCCGAAAGCAAGCAGATTCTCCGCGAAATCGACTTTGAAATGCCCAGCCAGCCGTTGCGTGTTCTAATTAGGGGCGAAATCATGGCCGCTAAGCATTTTGAGTACGATCACCTGTACGTGCACTTCTTCTTGGACTTGACGCCTGGTGAGTTTAAAAGTCTTATTCTCGAATTGATGAACATTTTTAGGTTAGTTTTGCCTTATTAGTCAGGGCGAGAATGGCCCTTATTCGTCAGGGCGAGAATGGCCCTTATTAGTCACGGCGAGAATGGCCCTTATTAGTCACGGCGAGAATTGCCCTTATTAGTCACGGCGAGAATGGCCCTTATTAGTTACGGCGAGAATGGCCCTTATTAGTCACGGCGAGAATGACCCTTATTAGTCAGGGCGAGAATGGCCCTTATTAGTTACGGCGAGAATGGCCCTTATTAGTCACGGTGAGAATGACCCTTATTAGTCAGGGCGAGAATGGCCCTTAATTTAGTTAGGGCGAGAATGGCCCTTATAAGTCACGGCGAGAATGGCCCTTATTAGTTACGGCGAGAATGGCCCTTATTAGTCACGGCGAGAATGGCCCTTATTAGTCACGGCGAGAATGGCCCTTATTAGTCAGGGCGAGAATTGCCCTTATTAGTCACGGCGAGAATGGCCCTTATAAGTCACATTGTGCATATTATGTCAGTTATAGCTGAAATACCTCCACTAGTTTTTTTGTAAGCAAAGCAGCCCGACATGCATGCAAATAAACCTAATTATACCCTCAGACTGGTTCGTAGCTCAAGCAACTGGTTTGTCAGGTACAACACAGATTTGCTCTACCAAGGTTGAAGAAGTGGTAAGTTTGTTGTTTTGTTGTAGATTTTTCCCCTTTTTTCTCAGCATGCTAAAATTATTACTCAGAATGCATAAATATTAGTTAATATAAAAATCGCATATTTTTACTATATAAGCTCACTTGCTTACTATATAAGCACACAAAATTTGTAATCGAATATATTTCTAATAAATTTATTTTCAGCTGTGGCCTTTTGAAAGAAAGGTTTGGAACAGTATGGAAGCAATAAAAATATTGGTCTTTTAGTTCACTTCAATAACAAAGACCTGCTTCAGAATTGTCTGATTCTATCTTTTTTGCTGTTTACTCCTATATAGCGCACACCTATATAGCGCTGACATTTCTTCCGCCAAATAAAATTACTATTTATCGATTGCTAAATGAAGAACATCACTTTATATTATTTTTTCACAATTAAAATTTAATAGCGAGTTGACTTGGCTAAGCTGATGGTTGCATGGGATACTAAAAACAGAGCAAAATTTCTCTGTATTACTAAATAAGTATTACTAAGTCCTACTAAGAGGTTGATAAGGTAAAAACAGATATTTTGGGATTGTGGCATGTTTTTTAGCTGTCAAAGCAAACCGGAGTTGTAGCCTAGTGGCTAGGGCGCCTGCCTCATGACCGGAAGGTCGTAGGTTCGAGCCCCGGCCCTAGGAGACAATTTGTGCCCTTGAGCAATGTACTTAATCCCGCATTGCTTCAGTCCCACCCAGCTGAGATCGGGTACCAGTTTGAGCTGGGTAAATTTAGGGTGGGTGTTGCGGCCCCTCCAGCCCGTCAGGCTGCACAGCTGTACACAGCCCTCGGATGCGCCGCGCAACTAGCTGCGGCTGTGCCGTGGGCTGTACATCTCTGGTCGAAAGGTCGGGTGTCAAAATTTCGAAATAAAATTCGAAAGTATAACTAAACTTTTTTAAAAATAGATTTGCCTCTATTTTTTATGTTGTAAAAATCTTCCTACTTTATTAAGTTACTCATCGCCTTTAGCAAAACAATGGAACGCGTCTTTCCTACATTGAATTGATCTGTCATTTCAAGATTGGACATTTTCAGATTGTCAAAGCTGATCACTAAAGCATTTGGTTTGATTTTTTAAATCTTCAGGAGGACGTGGCTCATTTTGCCTATCCGTTTGAGTTTGAGCTCTTTTACGAGCGACTCGTGCCGCCTGGTGAAGATGGTGAGAGAGACACCTTTGTTTGATTGACGATAATTTTTCAATAAAAGTGCATTCTAGTAGTCAAAATATGATAAAAGCATATAAAAACGATGCAAAAACTATCGACTGATATAAAAAATGAAATCTCATCGCACCAACTCAGATTACACTTTTCCACGCTGGCCGGTAATGTACTTCGAGGTGATGTCGCAGGACAGCTGGACTCGCCACAGGACAGAGGGCTACGCCTACATAACTCTGCCGGACACACCTGGACCGCACGAGTTTCGGCTGCAGTGCTGGCGACCAACAGGAAACTCAGTTGTCTGCGAGCTGCGAAGATTTTTTATTGGTTAGCGCTTGTAACTGGTGTCTGTCTCTGTCTGTCTATCTATCTATCTGTCTGTCTGTCTGTCTGTCTGTCTGCCTGCCTGTCTGTCTGTCTGTCTGCCTGTCTGTCTGACTGTCTGTCTGCCTGCCTGTCTGTCTGTCTGTCTGTCTGTCTGCCTGTCTGTCTGTCTGCCTGCCTGTCTGTCTGTCTGTCTGTCTGTCCGTCTGTCTGTCTGTCTGTCTGTCTGTCTATCTGTGTGTGTGTGTGTGTGTGTGTCTGTTTGTCTGTCTAAGTGTCTATATGCCAATCAGTCTGTCTGTCTGTCTGTCTATCCATCTGTCTCTGTCTGTCTGCCTGCCTTTCTGTCTGTCTGTGTGTCTATCTGTCTGTCTGTCTGTCTTTCTGTCTGTCTGTCTATCTGTCTATCTGTCTGTCTGTCTGTCTGTCTGTCTGTCTGTCTTCTCCCTTTCTGTTTGTCTGTCCGTCTGTCTATATGTCAGTCCGCCAGATCAGTCCGCCTGACTGTCTGTATCCATAAACCAGCCATCATTCACCCACCGAACACTAATCTGACTAATAACCAGCACAACCCCGATACATCACCCCCCACTAAACCCAGGCGGCACTCCCGAGCTAGAGGACAGCACATTCGCAAACGTGCCAACAGACTTTGACGGCACCCATCTGAGCAAGTTCGGCTTCAACACGGAGACAACGGGCGAGCTGACAGTGCGGCTGCACTCAATCCATCAGTCGGCTCGCCTAGCCGAACTGCGCGCCTCGGCAGCCGGCGGCGTCGCCGCTGGCTCGATGGTTCATGGCGCCGGCGGCGGCAAATTCCCAGGCAGCTTTGGCGGAGCGGCCGGTCCGAGCTATCTGGACTTGCACCGGGCGCTGAGTGAGTTGGCAGCCAATTTTTTAAAGAAATTTTATTTGAATTCTTGTTTCTAATATGCAACCACCGACTCGCAATGGGTTAAAATTGAAGTTTCCTAGATAACACACTACAGCTTTTGTTTACACGCTGTAATAAAACTGTGATAAAATTTTAGGATGCTAAATTTGATTAAATGCTTTCCGAAGCATGGTGTCAAATTCTAGTTCACAACCGAATGACAATATGATTCTAAAAATAGCAGCCAATCAAACTGGATTCCTTCACATTTAATGTGAATTTCAAACAGTTAAATATAAAAAAATTGCTCTTTATTTTAAACGTACTAAACTTGTTTGTACAGCCGCATGTCAACGAGCCCGTCAGCGACTGCAAGACGCCAGACGGACTCACATTTCGCTAGATCAAAGGCAGCAGCAGCAGCTGCAGTTGCAGAGGCAGCAGCAGCAACAAGAGCTGGAAGATGCTGCACAGTTAAATGGAGACGCCGATCAAGATGCCGAGCAGCTCATGCGAGAGTACAGAGAGCTTGCCCTGGCGCCTGATGGCGCAGCCGAGTCAACGGCTTAAATGTATCTGGAGTATTTCCTCCCGTCCGTTTCCTTCCCACTGTGGATGTAGCTTCGAAAATCAAGTCTTCTTTTTTACAACCTATCACAGTTTTTATATGTTGTGCAACTTACAGCCAATTAGAGTGGCGTACGCAGGAATTGGAATGCAAGGATGGCGAGCGGAATGTAGGGCATCGTATCCTTTAGTGGCCATCGATTTATTCCATAGGACGGTTTGGTGGAACCCTTTTTGTGATATGGACCCCTAGATTTAAATGGCATTTTTCTGGTAATTTAGCTGATTTTAAAAAATAATTGTATTTTTTAATTATGGCTTTCGCTACCATTCAATATTTATTCGTCTCTGGGGTGGGATATTTTCCGATCCAATTTTAGGGTGAATGTGCGAGCTTTGGGAGCGCTGAAGTGTGCCTTTTAGGCGCCAACGTTTGAGGTCCCCTGCCTCCTGGGCCACCCCCTGCGTACGCCACTGATGTCTGATACATGGTAAACGTAGTTTCTTTTACTATAAGTTCTTTTATGCTTTTATGACATTATTATTGCACATATTTTTTTCAGTAGAGCTTCGAAGTCTTTTAAGAGTTCACAATTTTTAATCTGATTGCTAATTCCTTGGGAAACAATTGAAGCTGGTTTGGGGAAGTACGGCATAGACAGCCTTGCCGAAGTTAACTTGATTAAAAATCGCCTCAACTCACAGACCGATACCGCGCGGCAAGAACTCAGCTAGTGATGGTGCAGAAGGCTTCGTCAACGTCTCTAATGATGAGCCTGCAGCAGCAGCAATTGATTTCTGGCGGCAGCGGAGGAGCTGACACCCCACCGCAGCCGGCGCCTCGACGACGACAAAGCAGCGTCGCTGGAGACCCAGATGACGACGCCGATGACGATGGACAACAACGACGTGGTGTGAGCTTCGGCGGCGACACCCTCACAGCCGAGTACATGCGACAAATTCAGGCCAGAGAAGAGTAAAGGACGGCGGTTTACAAATCATTTACTGTATAGCCTGACATTTCCGTGCTTATCCATCTGTTGCTTAAAATACTGTTAGCTATTGTTGCAGTTGGCCTGGAGCCAAGTTTTTTATATCTTACGAGTAAAGTGTCGTAAAGCTTAGCTGCCGTGTATGCGGACTCCATAAGCATTATAACTGTCTGTGTCTTGTAGGCCGTCTGCTACACATGGAGTTGATTGCTACCGTACTGAAATTTATCACACTCATACTACCATATACTAGCCCTATTTTCAGACATTGCGAAAAACGCTTGTTCAGAAATTTATTTTTGTGCTACATATTTTGTATATTATTAGTGCCTAAATGTAATCTCTACGAACGTATTAAATAACAAAGAAAAACAGTGCGTAGGAAAACATATTTTAAATTTGCACTAATAGAACAATAATTATTGAACAACAGCTCGCCTACGATGCATAAAGACTGTGTATTTCATTTTTCCATGTGCTTTGAAACCAGTGAAACCAGCTTTGAAACCATGAAAAGTGGCTATCATGACAATTTGAATGATAGGATAAGACTAAAAAATAAGTCAAATAGGCTATATAAAAAATCGATAAATGATTGGAAGCAGAAAAAATGCACAAGGCAGTGTTTGCTAGAAGCATTTGTCAAAAAATTTATTGTTACACATAATGCTAGACTAAAAAGTAAAAAATTATTGCAGAGCAACTGTGCCAAGAATAAAGCATAAAGGCACAAACTGCAGCTGAATAGTAATTAAAAAATCGTGCAAGCACTTGTAATTTTCATTAAACAATAAGCACCAAGTAATTACATGCAAGTTATACTAAAGAATGTGATAAGACAAGGCGATTCGGATTTCCACAGAGCAATGAAAGTTAATTATGGCAAAGTGCGAAAAATTTGTTGTCAAGGTAAAACGTTATTGAATACTTAAAAATACAATCAGTATAGATAAAAAATCGGCTTTTGTTTAAACTATTGCATCACCATAGCACATGGCAGCTTAGTGCACAGTGTATGACACTAAACAAAGTTAGTATTCAGTGGTGTTCGTGATATTTTTAAGAATGGCGGTTAACTTTGCAGCACTTTCACTGATTGCAGCAGCGTCCATCGTAACTTCCCATTTAACGGCCTCTCCACTTTCAAAGGTCTCCGTACAGTTTAGAGCATTTTCAGAGGAGGGCGCACTGTTGCCTTGATTAGCTTTGAGTTCAAAAGCTGCGTCCTGAATGCTGTTGAAGTCAGCTGTAGCGCTGACCGCTGTACCAGAAGTATCATCAGAAGTCAAATCAGAATCCTGTGATTGAATATTTTCAGGTTTTATAGAACTCGCGTGCTTAAGACTGTTGGCAGAGATGATTTGACTCGCTTCGCACTTCACCATAGCATTCTGGTCGCTTGAAAACAAGTTAGTTTCATTACATTGATTGCCATTGAATTGACCGTCTTGATGAATTGCAACATTTACTGCAGATGCAGTGGTTGCACTCTGAGAATCATCAGGCATTCGGGCGATGTTTTGAGCTGTGCTAGGAATGGGATCAATGTTAATGGTTCGCTCTACTTTCTCGAAAGCTGCGTAGACAGCATTCTCCTTTACAGCATCGGAGATAGCAGTTGTGTTCTGAGCTGTCTCAGAGACTGTCGCTGAGCCTTGACTAGCATCGCAAATAGTAGCGGTGTTTTCATGAGTCTCAGGGACTGCAACTGAGTTTTGAGTAGCATCGGAGATAGCAGCAGTGTTATACTCAGTGTCTGAGATGCTTTTATTGTCTTCAAGGATATCTTGTTCACTTTCAGAAGAGACCGAAGCATCGAGGCTACCTTCTAAGCTGTCAGACATCCTACGTTGGCGCCGACAATACTGCTTTTTGTGCAATGTCAAGGTGTAGAGTCGAGTGAATCGCTTACCGCAGAGCTCACAGCCAAACGGTTGAACAATGTCAGGACGGTCGGAATGTCTTTTACAATGGCGCAACATAGAGTAATACCGAGTGTAAACTTTGCCACAGTCGGGGCAAGGAAAGCTACCATTGCGGTTATTAGTGGTCACGACATCTCTTGCCGAATTCACTTCATGCTGACGTCGATGAACTGCTAGACTGGACTTCTCCGAGTAAGCTTTGGAGCATACGTCGCAGAAAAACTTCTGGCCAGAATGAACCGACTCGTGCCGTTTTAGATCGTACGATTCCAAAAACTTTTTATCGCACTTATCGCAAGAGTAACGATATTCAGTAGTGTGACACCTCGAAATATGACGAACAAGCGTGTCTTTCCTGTGAAATGCAAGAGAACAATGTGAACAAGAGTAAGCCTGGCTCGTTGTGGGCGAATGGTGGGTGCGCATGTGCTGCAGCAGGTGACAACGATTAACATAAACTCGCTCGCATTCCTCGCATTTATTTTCAACGTCAGATTCTACTGAATGGCTAAGAACGTGCTTTGTGTAGGCATTTACTGTAGTTGTTTTGGAAAAACTGAATGAGCAAATTGGACAAGATGGTGGAGAGCCAGTGACACTAACTGGCTTGTCCCGTTTTCGAGATTTGAAAGTGGACTGTCCTGGAGGAGTATTTTCCTTTGACATTAAGGCTGACTTAAATTTTGATTTCCTGTAAATAGGATGGGGATTAGTTTACACATCAAAGCTTAATATAAAGGCAATGCTTCTTTTATTAATTAGAGCTTATAATTTAAAAACATACTGAATTGTAAAAATGCTATGCCTATAATAAGGACAATAAAAAACTTTCTGTTCAAGACTTTAATTGACATATCTTATTCTAGGTATTTAGTTTTTGTATACATTATGCTTGGAACCATTATGACCACTTATTGAAATGTACATACTAATGCAGCTAGGAGAAAATAATAATAGTAATAATGATAAGAATAAAATTAGATACCAAAACTTTTGACCAGAAATAGCTACAGCCCACAGCACAGCTGCAGCTAGCTGCATGGCATATTTAAGGGCTGTGTACAGCTGCTCAGGCTGGGGGGTTGCAATATCCACTCTAAATTTACCCAGCTCAAACTGAAACCCAATCTTAGCTGGGTGGACTGAAGCAATGCAGGATTAAGTGCATTGCTCAAGGGTATAAATTGTCTCCTAGAACCAGGGCTTGAACCCACAACCGTCTGGTCATAAGGTAGATACCCTAGCCATGAGGCTACAACTCCTCTGGCTAAAACTCATTTAATGCAAGTTAAATTAAATTATTAGGAGAAAATGAAAAAACATATGCAAAGCAAAATATTTTGCTAGAGAACCATCCATAGTACAACAAAGCTCTAGGAGCATCAAGAAATTTGCCTGCAAACATGTGCTGCAAAGCTTCTGAACCAAATGAAATTATCGTAGCTGTATAACTTGTGCTAGATTCCTATATATTGCAGATCCTGGATCTTTAGCAAGCCATCTGCAAAATATTAAAATGTGAGTCAATCCTAATTGTTGGCTCTATTAGGCTTTTTGATTCATTCTATATCTAAACTGAATCATATAAATAGGAGCTTGAAGAAAAGCCTATGAGATATTGTTAGCTGGTGCAACTTGGCTTTAAAAAAATTGTGACTTACATTTGAAAATTTTTGAGAGAAAAAGTTCACACTAGCCACATCTACACGTTACTCTTTATAATAGACTTCATGAAAATGTGTATCATTACTCCTAGATTTTTTTATTTACCTTTCTAACTTTGCAACTTACAATTACATATTACATTGCTGATTTTGAAAATAATATCACAAAAAGTACACATAATGTAGCTGAGTACTATTATTACTTTATTAACATATAGGCTACAAAGGGATAACTTATTACAAATAATAAAAATAACTAGGCTATCTAATTTATTCAAAGAAATTTAGGCATATATAATTATGCATTGCTTTTTCAACTAGCCTTGGTGCATAGATTAATTTCAATACAAAGTTTCTTAATAACAATTTTGAAATCTACATCATTTCTTGGATTGAATTTAATTATCTTTATTTTGTTGGATAGGCCTAATATTTAAAATATAAATTGCTAATAATAGGCTTACTATTAATAACAAAATAATTAAGAGACTGCTTTTGGAGTCCATGAATTGAACTAAAAAGCATACACATTTAGCTATCAATGAAATGAGATACATATAGATCATAGCATTATAATTTATTATACCTAATATAATGAGAAATAAAAAATGAAAATTACTGAATTATTAAGTAAACAATACAATAAAAGCCTCTTTGTTTGCAGTTATGCATTAAGTAGGCCTAGTGACGAAGTATTAACCATTTATTCTGATTACATGAGTAGGCCTATGATTGATTCTTTGGGCCACCTACATACTAGAGGGTCTAGGACCTAGGTCTCTGATTGAGATAAAAGAGGTAAACTTTTCTTGCCTGCCATCAGCAAACTTTTTCTAAAAAATACACATATTGAAAATGACGCGGTGCTGAGTCTATAAGCAAGCAGCATAGAGGGCCAGAAAAAAAACATGGTCCGGGCCAAAGCCCTTACACAGATCAAATAAAAATTTATGATTCGTTCCGCACGGCACGGGCCCGGCGCGGCATGTAGCGAATTTTCAATTTGAAATTAAGAAGCAAGTGTAGTATAAGAAAAAATCTTACTGATATAAGGATTCAGTTTTCAAAATTGGTAAATTAAAAAAATTGCAAGCCTGCTAGCTCGAGTAGGTGGGGATTTAACTGAATCAAACGATGTTAAAATCAAGTCCAGGCTATTGGTTTGACAGGCTATTAATAATTGAATCACTTGTTCAAAGAAAAAGAACCGCCGAACTCTGGGACTTCGTCATCGATCATTTGCTACACCAAGAAACTATTCTCTGATGACACACACGTGAGGTTAAAACTAGGAATCTACTAGCAGAATTCAGACCCGAAGATAAAAGATCAAGATAAAAGTGTCTAGTAAACATGCTTACGAGTACATGTTCAACAAAGCGATTACATATCAACGGATATACATGCAAATATAAGTCGATTAGGATCGCATATAGTAAATCTAGGGACATCTTATGTAGAACTTAACAAGGCGTGTGACGAAAAAATATGTGCACTAGTTTGAGTATCTAGCTACTGCTCCGACTATAATCTTGGCTCGCCATTCTCGTCGTATTCGTCAAGAAATCCAAGGTGCTCGGCCGCGGCAGCCTCTACAACAGCTCCGGCGCCCACTGGACCAAGCTGCAAAAATTTAAAGTAATTTATGAGTAAATAATATCAAAAGTTTATATGGATGTTACCTATTATTTTTGAGCGAATGCTTTATGAAGGAGCCTTGAATACTGTATTTCAGACGGATTTGTCCTAGTTCGCTATTTATTTCAGTAGGCGCGCAACTATTAAATCCTCGGCCTAGTCTGAAAATTTTCTGCAACAATTATAGTGCTTCAGCTCACATCTGGCTGTGAAACAGTCAGTCTGTAGTCGTCCTCGCTGCCTTGAGGTGACAACGATCTACGGCGCTCCTCGATGGTCAAATGTCGATAAGAGGCCACACGTGGAATAGCAAGAAACTTGTCGACATCGTTCTCAGTTGGACTGTCGTGTTGCTGCAAGCCGCCGCCCAGAACTCGTTTCTGCCATTTCTTCTGCCTGTTGAGCTCGATCCAACGCTTTCTTTCAACCTCCTGTAAATATACGAGCGTAGATTGTGGCTTTTCTTTGCTACATAGCCACTGAAGTAAATAAGATGAAATAAATTCAAGGCTCACCTCTTCTTTCTGATGCTGTACAAGATCTTTGACATTGACCAATAGTTCGTCGATTTTTGATTCCGTTGAATCGTCGTCCTTCGCCGACAGGCAGAGCGCCCGGTTCAGCGGGAAAAAGTCGAATTTTTCGTCGTTCAACTGAAATTTCAGATAAAAAAGTTTGAGTTGGTCTTTCAGAGAGGAAAATTGGCAACTGCTTATGATAAGACCAGAAATTATACAAACAAAAAATGTCAATGCCATACACCCTCCTAAGCCATCAAGACTCGTCTTTATTCATCGGTCGAATCATAGTGCCAGTTTCAGTTTTGGTGGCTTCAGTATCCCTATTTCAATCCAAAAATCGACCAAAACCTCAATCCTAATTTTGATCCAAATCTCAATCCGAACCACAATCCCAATCTTAATCCAAATCTTGTTCCAAATCCCAATCCCAATCTTGATCCAAATCCCAATCCCAATCTTGATCCGAATCCCAATCCGAATCTTGATCCGAATCCCAATCCCAATCTTGATCCGAATCCCAATCCCAATCTTGATCCGAATCCCAATCCCAATCTTCATCCAAATCCCCATCCCAATCTTGATCTAAATCCCAATCCCAATCTTCATCCAAATCCCAATCCCAATCTTCATCCAAATCTCAATCCGAATCTTGATCCAAATCCCAATCCGAATCTTGATCCAAATCCCAATCCCAATCTTAATCCAAATCTCAATCCGAATCTTGATCCGAATCCCAATCCCAATCTTGATCCAAATCCCAATCCCAATCTTGATCCAAATCCCAATCCCAATCTTGATGCAAATCCCAATCCCAATCTTAATCCAAATCCCAATCCCAATCTTGATCCAAATCCCAATCCCAATCTTGATCCAAATCTCAATCCCAACCTCAATCCCAATCTTGATCCAAATCTCAATCCGAATCTTGATCCAAATCCCAATCCCAATCTAGATCCAAATCCCAATCCCAAACGCATGCAGGCCTAAAGACAAACCATTTTGTAGACGTGCAAATCCAGCGACGTATAGTCATTCTTTGCGGTGTCTTCCAGGTGAATAAAGAAGAAAATGTAGGCCCACATGTTGTGCTCGCTGCGCACGTGGTGCTCAAAGCCCTGGCCGTGGTGCTCAAAATCATAATTATTTCGGGAACAGATGAAGCAGCAGTTGCGCATGTCAGTCTCAGCCAGCCATTTCTTGTCGCGAAGCTGACTAAACGTGTCAACAATGATGCCGAAGATAATGTTGAGGCCGATTGTGGTGATCAAAATGAAGAAAGTCACGTGGAAGAGAGCCATCCATATGTAGTGTTCGAACGTTCGTTCACTAGCGATTGGCGTTAAATTCTGAAAAATTGGATGAACTTGTTAGGCTTCTTCTAAAAGAAAGTGGTTAAATTGTAAAGTATAGTCAAGCACCGGCAACTATTGGAAGGAAAAAATATTTTCGTACCGTTGCAATGCAGCAATTTAGGCGCAGCCCGATTTTCAGAGCACCGTCCTTCAGTGCCCCTTGCTTCAGCGTCAAGTATTCCAGTGCCCTTTGCTTCAGCGCCAAGTTTTTCCAGCGCCCCTTGCTTCAGCGCCAAGTATTCTAGCACCCCTTGCTTCGGCGCCAAGTATTCCAGCGCCCCTTGCTTCAGCACCAAGTATTCCAGCACCCCTTGCTTCAGCACCAAGTATTCCAGCACCCCTTGCTTCAGCGCCAAGTATTCCAGCACCCCTTGCTTCAGCGCCAAGTATTCCAGCGCCCCTTGCTTCAGCGCCAAGTATTCCAGCACCCCTTGCTTCAGCGCCAAGTATTCCAGCGCCCCTTGCTTCAGCGCCAAGTATTCCAGCGCCCCTTGCTTCAGCGCCAAGTATTCTAGCACCCCTTGCTTCGGCGCCAAGTATTCCAGCGCCCCTTGCTTCAGCACCAAGTATTCCAGCACCCCTTGCTTCAGCACCAAGTATTCCAGCACCCCTTGCTTCAGCGCCAAGTATTCCAGCACCCCTTGCTTCAGCGCCAAGTATTCCAGCGCCCCTTGCTTCAGCGCCAAGTATTCCAGCACCCCTTGCTTCAGCGCCAAGTATTCCAGCGCCCCTTGCTTCAGCGCCAAGTATTCCAGCACCCCTTGCTTCAGCGCCAAGTATTCTAGCACCCCCTGTTTCAGCGCCCCTCGCTTCACAAATTAAGAAATTTTGGTTAAAGCCCCGCATGCAAGTACTGATTCTAGCCAGATAAAAAACTTTTCTTTCACTATAGATTATCCTACTTTACGTGAACAATAGGGGTTAAATGGAGCATTATCAAGGAACCGAGAAGGATGAAAGACCCGGCTTCTACCTATATAATACAATTGATGTTGACCTTTTACTTCTATTTAACCAGTTTTAGCTGCCCCTGACGAGGCTCTCTAGTGACATCTGCGTACGAATCATACGACACCAGAATATTTCCTTACCTCGAAAAGGTCGCCAATAAGGCCAAAGCGCAGCACAGTGACAAAGCACTGGTACAGATTGCCGCAGAACATCAGACTCTCGTCCGGTCGGAAACCGGTTCGAAATTTGGCGAATGCCAGCACAGCGTAGAGGTACATGATGACTATGCCCAGCACCGACACCCAGATTAGGGACAGGCCTGGGGGATTCGAAATTAGGGATGAGAGATTGAATAATTAAGATTAGAAAAGCAATGTATATAAGGAGCTTCTAACACTATTTGATGGCAAGATTCAGATTCAAACAAATTTTAACGAATAGTTGGTGACCCAATGCAAAGATGAAGTTTGAACAAACGGCTGAAGGGCCACAATTTGCTTTGCAGCATCTGGGCTCAGAACCACGTCCTTCTGGTCATTAAGCCAGATAGCCTAACTCCTAGGCTACAACTACTACTATGCCTGTTACACCTACTATACTTCCTGCAAACAGACACACAAACAATCTTAGTCTCACCGTTAGTGGTGACCGCCTGGATAACACCCTGCAGCATCTGATTGTTATTAACGATGTTCAACAGGTGAAAGGCGAAAAAGTACGGACTATAGAAAGTACCAGCAAAGGCACAGCCGACGAACACTAAATAGTAGAGCGTCTGGATGGAGAACAGCCTCACTGAGAGTTTGTCCTGGCCGCGCTGCTCCTGCAGATCGTCTAATTCGTCCAACTCTTTCCTGCGCCAGTTGCGCAATCGACGAAACAAAGCGGCCAACTGCGGCGGACGCGGATGATTTGCCACGAAGAATGCCAGTAGCAGCACGAGAGCCAGGATGTCCAGCGTGTAGGCGAACGCCTGCATCCATTCCGCCAGTCTGGGATAGGCCGCTTTCCATTGAATCGATCCGCTGGAGTGTTTTTGTGGGATAATTGCTGTCATGTTACACGCTGCCTACTCACAATCAGTAGTTTGGTGCGTCGAGTAGTCTGTTACAATAGGCTTTTTTTACTAGCTCAGAATTGGCTTGCTTTGAGTTCGTGAGATAGCGACTCATAAAACTACCTGAGAGGTATGTAGCGCACAGATCAAAGTATTCTCTCTAAAGTATGCCTTACTAGTTTAAATTTCTCTAACCCATTTTAACCCTTTCCTTTTTTACCATCATGAAGCTACATAGCGTCTATTGCCCAAAACTACCCTACAGATTTAAGCAGAAACCTGTATGCTTTGCCGGTTGCATTAAGTGTAGTGTCATTAGTCATTGCAGCAGCGGTGGAATTATCCCAATCGGAGACGGTGACCGATGGACTCGCCGATGAAGCGGCGGCGGTGGCGTCCGCGGTGTTGACAACGGCTGCCTCCGGAGCCTCCAGTCCGATCAGCATGATGATATTGAGCACAACTGCCACCAAGGTAGCCAAGTGGTTCCAAATCATCCAGAATCTGGTGAGCGTGATGGTGACCGGATTGGACAGCACCTTCTTCTGATAGTGAATGTCGTTCAGAATGGCCTTCGTCCAGTCCATAAAGTCGCGAATCTTTGTGCTAGAGGAGTTGCGATCTACGTTCCATTTTAGCTTCTCTTTGACTTCCTCGCGAAGAACGTTCTGTTTTGCGTTTTGAGTTGATAGTTTAGATTGCTGTCACAGAAGTAGCAGCATGAAGGCATTCAGCCAGTCACAGAGGTAGCAGTATGAAGGCATTCAGTCAGTCACAGAGGTAGCAGTATGAAGGCATTCAGTCAGTCACAGAGGTAGCAGTATGAAGGCATTCAGTCAGTCACAGAATGAGACAAATGAAGAAGCAGACATTACGTAATCAAAAGCAGACCAGACAATAAAGGTCAAACCTTATTTTTCACTCGGAAGTGCATTCGCTGCAAATTGTCGCCCTTGACAATTTCAATGGTCATGGAGTTTTTCTTGAACAGTTTGAAAGCCTTTTGCTGCATTTCTGTGATCCGTAGCTCTGAATTATTGAATAGAATTTGAGAAAATGTGTATCTGTTAAAACTAACTTCACCAACAGAATAATAATAAATAGATAGATGTTTAATCACTATAAATTGCTCATAGATACAAACTTTCGAAGCCAAAATGTCTGCAAAAGCAGAGGAAAATCTTCTTAAAAAAACCAACGCCAAAAAACGATGTGAAGAGCTAAATCCAATGAAACAGTTTCGGGACTAAAAAATAATTTAATGATACCTAGCAATAAACTAATTAGCTACACTACACAGGCCTTGAAACATTTAAGCAATTGAAGCCACACAAAAAACCGACGGGTACATTGATCTGTATAACATTTACAAACAAGCGATCTTTTCAGCCTCGTAAAAAAACTAACTTGATTAAAAAAGGCATTACAAAAGGCTAAAAAATACGTTTTTTGAAGTGCGTATTGTTGTGTTGTAGCAATTGATGTTTTGTGACCATTGGTGACACAGCCTAAGCTAGCTGTGTTACTAATTCACTAATTGTATTCTTTACTAATTTTCACGGTTCAAGGATGAACAGGTAGATAACGGTGAGCCTATATAGCGTAGCCTTGTGGCTAGGGCGCCAGACTTATGACCGGAAGGTCGTGGGTTCGAGTCCCGGCCCTTGGAAACGATTGTGCCCTTGAGCAAGGCACTTAATCCCGCATTGCTTCAGTCCACCCAGCTGAGATCGGGTACCAGTTTGAGCTGGGTAAATTTAGAGTGGGTGTTGCGGCCCCTCCAGCCCGTCAGGACTGAGAAGCTGTACACAGCCCTCGGATGCGCCGCGCAACTAGCTGCGGCTGTGCCGTGGGCTGTACATCTGGTCGAAGGGTCGGGTGTCTAAATTTATTAATTATTAATTATTTATAGCGTCGTGAGATGTGTACTGGTATATGTAGAAAGCGGCTCATGCAGAGAGCGGTATTCAAGATAGATCCAACTTAAAAACTACACATCGAATGCACGTAAATAGTATATGAAGCATCATTTAAGCCGAATATTTCTATTATAATTTTTTACATTTCGAGTGGTAAATCTCGAAGTTTTCTGTAAAACCTTATGTATATGAACTTAAGTGACATAACTTAGCATGCATTTTAGCAAGCCCACGGACCTAGAAAATTTTTTGTTTTATCCGATATTTTCATATATTCAGACCGAAAAAAGCGAACACGTAATTCTTAAATACGTAAAAAGCGCTAACAGTAAAAAATTTGGTGAACAATAGCAATAAAAATATTTCTACGATGACACAATCAATGATTGATACGCACTACGAACAATGCAAGTTTGAAACACTACAAAAGGATTAAAAATAGATTTTACGGTGTGAAATTTGACACTTAAGGGAGATTTTTAGTCAAAGTTTTTAACTACTTAAAGCTGAAAAGGTAAGTATCTGGTTGAAGCTCATTAGGGAGTAAACTTTGCAGCAGGATAACACTACTGACCGGGAAACTATAAGGGATAGCTTCGATGACAGAGAGCACAGAAACATCAACCGAATCCGTTTATTTATAAGTACACACTAAACATACCTCTTCCGTAGGGATCTGAATCTGTAACAGTTCAGTTTAAGGGTGGGTGTCAAAGGACTTGGTGTAGTGTAAGCTCCTTGGTTAGCAGACTTTTAGTACACTTAAAGCGTATATTTGAAAAAGAAAAACTATCCCACTAAACTATAAAACAAAGGTTTTAATTCATCGGAAAAATTTGCCAATACTGCCAATAAAACATAGTCGCATAAAATATGAAAAATTTTTTACTGGGTTGCTCTGTTTCTGTTTGCTGGGTTGCTGGGTATGTTCCTTCAAGGACGAGTGAAAACGTAGCGAATCGTATTTTTGTTAGCTATGACACGCTGAGTTAAAACTGACTGACTGTGGCTAGCCCTGTACATGCAGCTTGTACTCATGTCTCTCCTCTCGCAGCGTTGATTGGCTGGCGGCGGGGGGTAAGAGTTTCATCTGCCACTTGGTGGCGGTCAGTCTACCCCCTCCCCGAGGGCGCAGTGGCTTTATTGCAGCCCATAACTATTCTATGGTACTGTTTAGATGCAGTGAAAAAATCGGCCATCAGACCGATTAGTAATTAAAGAAAACAGTTTGAACTCATGTGTACGATTAAAATATCGATCTAAACAACTCACCTTTCTTTCCCATTTTGGGATCAATGTCGTACAGGCGGGCGAGTATAACGTAGAACGAGAATCCAACGTCGAAAACAGTTTCCATCAGTTCTTTTCTATCGTCTTGGCCCTTTGTTGTTTATTTAGAAAAATTATTATTATGATTGATTGATGACAACCTCAAGTTATTATTTTTTTTATTTAGTGGAATTGCATGCGGGTTGCGGCTCAAGAAACTAACTAGGATGGCAAAGACTCACCAGAATTCGACGCAACAGGCCGCCGCCCTCCTTGCCATCGTTGAGTTGCATCTCGTAGCACTCGGCCATCACTCTGTAGAGCGCGCCTTTGTCCAGCGTATCCTTCACCTCCCTGGCAATGACGATGGCCTCTGGCGAGTTCTCTTCAATCAAAGAAATAACCAGATTGGCGATTGATTGGCGCAGTTGAGCAATCTGAGCTGTACTGCAGGCTTCAAAGTCTGAGCTGCGCAGTATGAAGTTGATGTAGTCAATTATCTTGTTGTCGTATACGGTTGCTCTGTTCTCTTGGTTGCCCTGAAATTAAAAACATTACTTTTAAGAAAAAAACTCCACATTTGTTCTGCAGTTTGTTTTAAAAATAAGGAATTTCACACGAGTGGTGTGTGACTAGAGTTATGTTGCTTTTGGTGGCTGACTTTGCTGTGAGGTGGGTGGTTTTAGAGTAAGGTGGGTAGTTTTATAGTGAGACATGTGGCTGGAAGTGAGGTTGGAGGTTTTTAGAGTGAGGTGGGTACTTTTATAGTGAGATGGGTGGCTTGGAATGAGTTGGGTGGCTTGGAATGAGTTGGGTGGCTTGGAGTGAGGTGGGTGGCTTGGAGTGAGGTGGGTGGCTTGGAGTGAGGTGGGTGGCTTAGAGTGAGGTGGGTGGCTTGGGATGAGGTGGGTGGCTTGGGATGAGATGGGAGATTTGGAATGAGGTGGGTGGTTAGGAGTGAGGTGGGTGGCTTGGAGTGAGGTAGGCGGTTTTAGAGTGAGGTGGCTTGGGATTATTGTCAGTGGATTTTGGCTAATGGCTAACTTCTCACATGCTGTTTGGTAAATATCGCTTTAGTGTGTGCACTTTTAGCTATTGCCAGTTACGTTTGCATCGCGAATGTTTTTCGCTGTCTTTTGTATGTTGTTAAGGCATCCCTGTTTAAAAGTAAAGCTTTTCACTTTCGAATGCGATTAAATCTCATTGCAAAAACATCTAACTAACCGCGCAGAACTCATTCACGGTTGTGAACAATTGAATCAACAGATCGATGGTGTCGGAGTTGATGTTGGCGTAGGCCACGTTAATGAATTGTGACACCTCAGCCACGATGTTGAATGATTTCACATTGTCTGGCTGTTCGCGCAGGTAGTTTTGCAGGCCCTGATGCTGACCGTCACAGATTCTGGCCAGAACCTTCAGCACTAGTGCTATGTAGCCGTCGTCTTTCATGGAGATCTTCAGGTCCTCCTGCTCGGATGCACCCACACCTGGGGGACCTGAGGCCTGACAATAGTGGGACAGCCGGTTGGCAAATCTGATTGTTGAACAGCTCCATTGGCTTAAAATTCAAGTATAGTAATTGGACTCACTGCACCACTGCGACCTCCGCCACCGCCGCCGCTTTCTCCTCGATCCAGTAGTCGCTGTCGAGCCATCGTCGAATCCTTGTCCGCTCCTAGCGTGCCATTAGCGAAAGCCACCGTTTTCTTCTTGCCACTGCCGCCACCTCCGAGGCCGCCAGTTAGCATGGCTCCGTCGCCGTTGATCCCGTTGCTGGGATCGCCTACTCGACGCTTCGTCATGGAGGCCGATTGCATCTGACTGAGGCTGACACGGCGCTAAAAAAGAAACGTTTAACAGACCAATATAAATTTATATTTCCTAGAATAATTGTCTAAAAACAAGGCTTATATCACTGGCGTCAAGATGTACAATTCGATAATTTGGTGCACACATCTGATTGGACTATGAAGAGAAGGAAATTTTTAAGGGCTAAGGAAGTACACTAACCAGTCCGCGGGGGGGCAACCTGATTGGTCTACGTGGAAGAGAGATGTACTTTTGCTCAGGATGTACACTAAGCTACGAGTTCTGATGGTATACGTCAGCGGGGTCACAGTGTGAACACATCGGGTTGGACTCCACAGGGACGGCATTTTATAAATTTCTAATTAAGGATGTGTACATTAAGTCTGGCTGTGCACAAAACAAATGGAACAACTTAAGCTGTTCAACAAGGCTGCTGAAGATGTACAATAAGCTCGTGCTGAGCATTCCAACTAAAGCTCAGAGTGCTCATACATGTACATGCATATTGCTCATACCCTGAGATGTGATCTCTAAATTAATAATGAGGAAATTCGTCTATTTTTAGACGAGTGTAATTATAGAGAATACAGCTTTCAACACTAAACTATTATGGGGGCAAGAACCAGCTTCTTAACAAATTTTTTTATTTAAAATTACTTTATCCGAACGCAAGCAAAATACTTACAGGAGTAGTTAATTTAATTAAGCATGCGTATTAATACTCAGTATTCCCTACTGAAAGTAGCCAAATACGTCGTTTAAAAGAGAGACTGACTTTCATACAAGGTCTAAAAGTACGAGTAGCAATGGAAATTCTACTAAAAGAAATCGATAGGATCGCTACAAGATTCACAGTCGTATATTATGGTTATTAGTCTTTTGATAAATAAGGATTCAGTACAGCTAAATAGTTTAAAAAGAAAATTTATCTGAAAATACTTCGGCTAGAACTCTATTAGCCATTCTACAAACCAAAGATCAGGCATTGCAGTGAGAAACTATCGGAAAAAAACAGGCATAATTGAGGCAATGCAGTTACCAGTGCATCCTGAAATCAATCATTTAAAACGAGTTAGGTGACACACATGCTACTGATAGGCAGTAAGAGGCTTGCGCAAAATTTAATAAAAATACCAAAAAGCTTTTCTGACCGAACTTAGGGTTCTGCAGATCCATAGCTATATTAACTTCACTTATTTTCTGTAGGTTCCGAAGTCAATGATAATCTTAACAAACTAATTGTCTTACTAATAGTAGGCAAGACGCGCGTCTTTAGCTTGATTTGGCTAGAAGTCTTATAAAAATCAGGCCACTCACGGTGAGATCGTTGTTCGCCTGTTCAATTTTCATTTCCATGTGATACTGCTGGATTTGCTGCAATAGATTCATAGAAAACCATATTTTTAGAGTACTTTTCGACAGATTTATGTCTTAAATTCCAGTCCCAAACCTGAAGCGCCTTGACCCCCAGTGTCATGGTTGTTCGCAGATTCTCAGCCTGATTCTTGGCGTCCTGCAGTCTAGCCCGCTGCTGAGAGATCAATAGCCGCTTCTCTTTGATGTTGGCGGTGGACATTTGCATTCGATTGCGAACAGCATAGAAAAATACTTCTTCCTTTGTGTGAAGGAAGTATTTCAGCATGCTTTCCTGTGGGTTTATTGAAGTAAAACTAATGTGTTAAAATGGTTGGCAGTGGAGTGAGCTTGGTAAATACTCGAAGTGAGGAGTGAGGTTGGTGGCTAGTCAGAGTGGAGGCGGAGTGAGGTTGGTGGCTAGTCAGAGTAAAAGTGGAGTGAGGTTGGTGGCTAGTCAGAGTGGAAGCGGAGTGAGGTTGGTGGCTAGTCAGAGTAAAAGTGGAGTGAGGTTGGTGGCTAGTCAGAGTGGAAGCGGAGTGAGGTTGGTGGCTAGTCAGAGTGGAGGCGGAGTGAGGTTGGTGGCTAGTCAGAGTAAAAGTGGAGTGAGGCTGGTGGCTAGTCAGAGTGGAGGCGGAGTGAGGTTGGTGGCTAGTCAGAGTAAAAGTGGAGTGAGGCTGGTGGCTAGTCAGAGTGGAGGCGGAGTGAGGTTGGTGGCTAGTCAGAGTAAAAGTGGAGTGAGGTTGGTGGCTAGCCAGAGTGAAAGCGGAGTGAGGTTGGTGGTTTAATTAGATGGAATGGATTAGATATTCGTCAGACCCACCTGTACTTTCTCGTTTGCATTAAACAGCATAATGGCTAGTAGAGAGAGAACCTCCTTAGCAATCTGACTGTTGGTGGAGGCCAGGTGCGGCAGAGCGTGCTTCATCAAATCGAACGAGTTTAGTGTAGTTTGAATGTCAGCAATGGTTCGCAGGCCTCTACAAATTAAAGAATTTAAGGATTTTTGCGCATTTTAATATCTGTTCTATCGTATTTTTACTGCTCAATTTGCATTAAATTGTATCAGAAATAACAAAACATCATTTTTTCAAGTATATCATAAATTTTCTCGCTTGCCTTTTCACGCGAAACTCGGACATGCGAACTTCCCATTCGTCTGGCAGTTTGCGCTCCTCATTGTGAATGAAAGCTCGTAAGATTTGCAGCACCCGAACTGTGAGGCGCTCCTGATCCCGCCGGCTGTTAGCCTCTTGGCTGCTGGGTTTTGAAACGTGCAACGAACTGGAGACCGATGTGATTCTGAAATTTTTTATTTTTTAGAACATATGCTTAAGACGCCGAATAGGTAACTGGAGTGACCAACGGTAAGTTTAAAGATAAAAACTTCCCAAGGTAATTAAAAACGAGAAGTAGTATATTAGATTTTGTTTATTTTCTAAAAATAGCATGTGCCATGCGCATTTCAAAGCCATGATGGCTAAATTTAGGCGTATTTCTAAAAATAACGTGACATCATCCTTGCCATGACATCATGGCTAAATTTAGACTTATTTCTATAAATAGAAGGTTACATTTCCCTTGCAATGACACCATGGCTAATTCTATATTTATTTTCTGAAAATGGCGCGTGGATTCACCCCTGCTAAGGCGTCAAATATAAAAACCTTGGTATGGATCCACAGCTCTAAAAGCAGCAGATTATTTTTTACAATTTGTGAACAGAAAATACGATACAAAATTTATACTATAGATCCTTATTCTTTAAGGTTTTGTTTATTACAATAATCTAATTGGAAGTTGTTGTAAAACCAATCCTTTACAGTTAAGAAGTTTTCAATGCATTTCATCAATAACGTTCGGCGCTATGAGCAAAATGCTGGAGAAAATCAGCAGGCCCATGGCGGCCATTCGCAGCACAACGCTCGCCGTCAAGCCGAACCAACGCGGCTTGACGATGCCATCGAGGTCGTAGCCGGCCTCAGTGATTAGCAGCGTCAGGTACAGCAGCTGGCCGGAGATGTCGTCCTCGTCTATGAATCGATTTTTAGATCGATGACGTTGTTTTAGCAGGGCGCGACAGAGTTTGTGATTGACCCGGGCCTCGTCCAGCTGCAGCTGCTCCAAGTACTCCGACATTAATACGAATGATGGTCTTTGTTTTTGAAGCTATTGTTAGCTTGCTTCTAACACATTTCCTGCTAGTTGCAGTTGCTTTGAAATAATTCTAAAATAATTCTGTTTACTTTGCGCCTAAGTGTCGAAACTGACAAATTATTTATCGAGTGAATCACCAACAAGGAACTGCATTTCTTTGGCCATAGATGATAAAGCATTGTTAGTTTGATGAAAGAAGAAGGCATATTTCCCGAAACACATCTGATATATTTTAATTACATAAAGAAGTAAGAGTAGAGTGGATTGCTAATCTATCCCATTGGATGAAGGATCAGAATGGATTGCGAATCTATCCCATGGGTGAAGGATCAGAATGGATTGCTAATCTATCCCATGGGTGAAGGATCAGAATGGATTGCTAATCTATCCCATGGGTGAAGGATCAGAATGGATTGCTAATCTATCCCATGGATGAAGGATTAAAATGGATTGCTAATCTATCCCATGGATGAAGGATCAGAATGGATTGCTAATCTATCTAATGGGAAAGGATCAGAATGGATTGCTAATCTATCCCATGGGTGAAGGATCAGAATGGATTGCTAATCTATCCCATGGGTGAAGGATCAGAATGGATTGCTAATCTATTCCATGGATGAAGGATTAAAATGGATTGCTAATCTATCCCATGGATGAAGGATCAGAATTCATTGCTAATCTATTCCATGGATGAAGGATCAGAATTCATTGCTAATCTATCACATAAAATCGCTCATGTATGACGCAGTATCGCTTAATTATCCAGACTAGTCCAAAAATTACTGACAGAAAGCAAAATAATTCTCACCTGAGCCCGCTAACAAGTAGCCTGGCCAGTTTATACCGAATTTCCGGCTTTCGACTATTCAAATTAACAAAACAACGGATGTGATTTTGAAACTCTTCGTCCAATGGCAGAGCCTCGTCTCCGCCAACGGATGTGTACTCTGCGGCCGGCCAGGGAGACGGCGACACAGTTTTAGAGAGCGCACAGGGAAACATTTAAGCAGGCCACGAAGATGGCGAGACTCACCTCGATCCGATCTGTACTTTAGCTGCGCCTTCACGGTGTTGTGACCGCCCCAGAGTAGGCTAAGATTGACGGCCATTGTTTTCAATTTTGAGTTGAGTATTATCTCCTGCTCGTAGTATTCTTTGTTGCCCTGCGAGTCGTGTGTTATGTTAATATATTTGTACTTTTAGGTGTCGATTTGATTGAAGCAATAGAATTAAGGCTTACAGATTTCATTTGTGCCACTGTGTCCTGCAGTTTCGTGCCTTTGCCAATGTTTTCAACCACTGATTCCATGATCTGCGGACATTATAGTTATTGAATTGCGACAAATGTTGTTTTTTTATTTTTCAGACTCTTATTTAATGTGCCTTTCCTCTTATTAATTGCCCATTCAAAATTTCACCACGCAATTTTACCTAGCAACTTCTTACTAGCTGACCTATTTAACTTACTTCTCTCTTTCATCCTTGATTGATCTGTCGATTTCTCCTACCCTTATCTCTCACCCTGTCGCCAATCCGCCTTCTCTATCTCTCACCCTCTACCTCTTCCTCTCTTATCTCTCACCTTCTATCCAATCCGCCTTATCTATCTCTCACCCTCTACCTCTTCCTCTCTTATCTCTTACCTTCTATCCAATCCGCCTTCTCTATCTCTCACCCTCTACCTCTTCCTCTCTTATCTCTCACCTTCTATCCAATCCGCCTTCTCTATCTCTCACCCTCTACCTCTTCCTCTCTTATCTCTTACCTTCTATCCAATCCGCCTTCTCTATCTCTCACCCTCTACCTCTTCCTCTCTTATCTCTCACCTTCTCTCCAATCCCCCTCTTTCTTATCTCTCACCCTCTCTACCTCTTCCTCTCTTATCTCTCAACCTCTCTCGAATCCCATTCTCTATCTCTCACCCTCTGTACCTCTTCCTTTCTTATCTCTCACCCTCTCTCCAATCCCCCTCTTATCTCTCACCCTCTCTCCAATCCCCCTCTTATCTCTCACCCTCTCTCCAATCCCCTTATATTTCCTTCCATATTTCCTGCTAGCGCACCCCTGACCCCTACCGACGGCTCGTGCGAACTCTTTTTGACCAGCGTGCTGAGGCAGGCCACCATCTGGGTGAGGATCTTCGGCTCCACAATGATGCCAGCCATCTGGCCGCAGAAGTCGATGGCCGATTCGGTTAGCCGATCGAATATCGCCCGCTCCCGGCTGAGGTCTTTGTCCTCCTCGATCTGGTAGAATTTGTGCGCAAACACTTGCAGAAATGGGAACACCGAGTCGAACACATAGTGCAGCGAGGCGTGGCCGCGGAAGTCGTCCTCGCGCATGCGGACTACGGCGCTGTTCAAGATGGGGTCGAGGGTCTCATTGGACTCATAATACTGAATAGCCTTTATCGCTATCGCTCGTAACGGTATTTAGATGTCCTCCCTGCCCCTTATCACACCATGTGTGTCCCTCTCCCTGCCCCTTATCACACTCTGTGTGTCCCTCTCCCCGCCCCTTATCACACCCTGTGTGTCCCTCTCCCCGCCCCTTATCACTCCCTGTGTGTCCCTCTCTCCGTCCCTTATCACACCCTGTGTGTCCCTCTCCCTGCCCCTTATCACACCCTGTGTGTCCCTCTCCCTGCCCCTTATCACACCCTGTGTGTCCCTCTCCCTGCCCCTTATCACACCCTGTGTGTCCCTCTCCCTGCTCCTTATCACTCCCTGTGTCCCCCTCTCCCTGCCCCTTATCACACCCTGTGTGTCCCTCTCCCTGCTCCTTATCACTCCCTGTGTCCCCCTCTCCCTGCCCCTTATCACACCCTGTGTGTCCCTCTCCCTGCTCCTTATCACACCCTGTGTGTCCCTCTCCCTGCCCCTTATCACACCCTGTGTGTCCCTCTCCCTGCCCCTTATCACACCCTGTGTGTCCCTCTCCCTGCCCCTTATCACACCCTGTGTGTCCCTCTCCCTGCCCCTTATCACACCCTGTGTGTCCCTCTCCCTGCCCCTTATCACACCCTGTGTGTCCCTCTCCCTGCTCCTTATCACTCCCTGTGTCCCCCTCTCCCTGCCCCTTATCACACCCTGTGTGTCCCTCTCCCTGCCCCTTATCACACCCTGTGTGTCCCTCTCCCTGCCCCTTATCACACCCTGTGTGTCCCTCTCCCTGCCCCTTATCACACCCTGTGTGTCCCTCTTCCCGCCCCTTATCTTTCCCTGTGTGCTCCTCTCCCTGCCCCTTATTACACTCTGTGTGTCCGTCTCCCGCCCCTTATCATTTTTCGCATTTCACTGTAAGCCAACCAACAAATTCAATGGGTGAAATCTCACTTCTCCAAGTTGAGTTTCAACGGTTTGCTCTCGTCCTCGGCAACTAGCGATGAGCAGAGCGGGCAGGTGTCGTGCAGACGCATGCTGAAGCGAAGTGCCTCAAAAAATGTCAATCATAAATTGAACAAGAAAAAATAAAATATTGTCGATATGATAACCGGCCAGCTCACATTTTGGGAAACGGTCGCATAGACATAAAATAGACCGAGTCCCGCTCCGCATCGTCCCGAATCCAGTAGGCCAGGCCTTGCAGTTCGCGGGACAGGTGATCAACAAAGTCCCAGATTAGGCTGAGTCGGCAGCGTTGTTTGCGAATTGAAAATGAAAGTGAAAAGTAATCCGAAAAAATATACGAGCTACATTGAGTTTTAACTACAAAAAGAAATATGAGCGCGGAGCTTTTTTATCGGGTAGCATACTTGTTTACTAGTATTTGCGATATTGAAAAAGCAAAGAGGTTAAAGTGTCGAAGACTGACTGTCAGGCAGAAGTCTAAACTGTTTGATATTGATTATCTGGCAAAAGACAGGCAAGCAAAGACAGAGAAAAATTAAGACAAATCAACAGGCAAGACAGATAGACCCAATATAAGATAAAGTTATAACTCAGACAGACAATCAGAACACATTGAACACATAAAACAGTCAGACACTCAAGACTGACACCTAAAAGCAGTCAGACACTCAAGACAGACACCCAAAAACAGTCAGACACTCAAGACAGACACCCAAGAAAAACAGCCAGACACTCAAGACAGACACCAAAAAGCAGTTAGACACTCAAGACAGACACCAAAAAGCAGTCAGACACTCAAGACAGACACCCAAAAACAGTCAGACACTCAAGACAGACACCCAAAAACAGTCGGACACTTAAGACAGACACCTAAAAACAGTCAGACACTCAAGACAGACACACAAAAAGAAAAGTCAGACACTCAAGCCAGACACCCAAATACAGTCAGACACTCAAGACAGACACCCAAAAACAGTCAGACACATCCCTGCAAGACAATCATGTGTGCTCACTGGACAAAAAAGAAAGAAACTAAATAGAATAGGCACGGCACACATTAGGGTTGGTGGAGGACATTAAATGAGCTCAAATTGCACTTTAAAGAATCGTGCTTTACAGCATAAACTATAGCGTAATAATTAATTAATGCTTAAAAAATTATGTGCACACCATATGCAGTAAAAGTTAAGATATCACGTGAGCTGCTAGAGGAGATTGTACTGGTTGCATATAAGAAAGCATTAGGCAGAAAAAACGGTAAAAAATCTTTTTGAAATTTTGTACCACTATAGGCAAACAGATTTTTCTGAGGTATTTCACTCCGAATTAACAAACCTTGAGTATCTGAAAATTGAAAAATAAACGATCAAGCGATTTTGCAACGTTAAGACTTATGTGCTATTTTGTATTAAAAGATTTGCAGTAGAATTTGGCTATTTAATTTATACTTATATTCTACAGAAGTCTTACTCAACAAAAAGAATGCATTTTAAGTGCCTTTAGATGCTAATTTACAGTGTGTAATTTTCTAATTCACCTCACATATTGATGATAGCGCCCGACACGTCTGAATATGTCAGAGGCGAAGATGGACAGATTGGTTGAGTGATGGCAGATTTACAGCAGAGAGATTTCTTAGCTCTCTCTGCTGTGATTTTTCAACAGATTTTTTCAACAGAAAACAAAAAATTCTTATTGTATCATTTACGGAGTGCCAGAGTGATAAACTGACAGACTGACAGAGTGACAAAGTGATAAAGTGATACAAAAACAGGGTGATAAAGTGATAGAGGGACAGAGTGATAAAGTGATAGAGGGACAGAGTGATAGAGTGATAGAGTGATAGAGTGACAGAGTGACAGAGTGACAGAGTGATAGAGTGATAGAGTGACAGAGTGATAGAGTGATAGAGTGATAGAGTGATAGAGTGATAGAGTGATAGAGTGACAGAGTGACAGAGTGATAGAGTGATAGAGTGACAGAGTGATAGAGTGATAGAGTGATAGAGTGACAGAGTGACAGAGTGATAGAGTGATAGAGTGATAGAGTGATAGAGTGATAGAAAGACAGAGTGATAATGTGATAGAAAGACAGAGTGATAATGTGATAGAAAGACAGAGTGATAGAGTGATAGAGTGATAGAGTGATAGAGTGATAGAAAGACAGAGTGATAATGTGATAGAAAGACAGAGTGATAATGTGATAGAGTGACAGAGTGATAAAGTGATAGAGTGAAAGAGTCATATAATGACAGAGTGACAGAGTTATAAAGAGATAGTAAGACACAGTGATAAACTGATAGAAAGACAGAGTGATAAAGTGATACGCTCGTAGAAAGACAGAGTGATAAAATGATGGAGTGACAGAGTTGTTTATCTCATCCCCAGGCACTGTCACTCCACAGCGCAATCAGTAATAAGAAACAAAAGTACTTTAATCGGCTAACCGCTCACCTATCGTGGATGATATCCGGCGAACGGTTTTCGCTGGACGCAGCGGAGGTTTTCATGTAGGCAAAGAACATGTAGCGCAGGAAGGGCCGTTTCAAATGATTTTCAATGTCCGGATCGTTCAGAATGCTCAGAATCTCCTCGGCGCCGAGTATTGTCTGGCAGAGTGACTCGATGTAGCGGTTCTCACCTTCGGCGCAGGTGGCCAGCAGGTCGATCAGGCTCACCAGGTATTGACAGTGATTTGCGCCGCGATTTCCGCTGAGCACCTCCATTCTGTTGGGCGGGTGTGACATTGGTGTGACAATGGTTGGTGTGACATTGGTTCGTGTGACATTGATTGGTGGGACATTGGTTGGTGTGAAAACGGTTGGTGTGAAAACGGTTGGTGTGACATGGTTGGTGTGACATTGGTTGGTGTGACATTGATTGGTGGGACATTGGTTGGTGTGAAAACGGTTGGTGTGACATGGTTGGTGTGACATTGGTTGGTGTGACATTGGTGTGACATTGGTTGGTGAGATATTGGTTGGTGTGAAATTGGAGGGACATTGGTTGGTGTGAAATTGGTTGGTGTGAAATTGGATTGACATTGGTTGGTGTGACATTGGTTGGTGTGAAATTGGAGTGACATTGGTTGGTGTGAAATTGGATTGACATTGGTTGGTGCGATATTGGCTGGTGTGACATCGGTTGGTGTGACATTGGTTGGTGTGACAATGGTTGGTGTGATATTGGTTGGTGTGACATTGGTTGGTGCGATATTGGCTGGTGTGACATTGTTTGGTGTGACAGTTGTTGGTGTGATAATTGTTGGTGTGACATTGGTTGGTGTGACAACACAAAAAAGAAAAAGTGACAGGACAATCATTAACTATCTAACCTATCCTTGGCCGTGCACTGCTCAAGAATGTAGGCCACCTTGCTGTAGTTCTGCATGATGTACTTCATCACCAGAGTCTGGTTGCGCTTCAGCGCCAAGCCCGGTCCGTCAACTTTCACAATGCAGGCGAGCAGCTCGAGAAACTCCGGCGCCTTTTCCTGATTGTCGGCCACAAGGCTCACAATTTTGGAAATTTGCTTCGGCAAAATTTTCAAGCACAGCTCCTGATTGTTGGCGAACACCTCCTTGAGCGCCAGAGCCAAATCCGGTTCAACCAGTCGGACTCGAAGTAAATTGTCCAAATTGTTGAACACCTGATTCTGCACGTCCTCGTAGCGCATAGTGAGGGCTTTGAGCAGCTTGACGGCTTTCTTGAGCACGCCGACAGTCTGGTGGTATTTCTCTGATAGTTGCACGTCCGTCTCGGTTGACAGGATGTCAAATACGACGCTTAGTACGTCTGCACAGATGGGAAAACTTACTGAATCAAACTACGAGGGGTGATAAAAAATTCCGCAATTTTTCTACCTAGCGACTGATCACACATAAAATTGACGAAATGAAAGAAAAATTAGTACTTTATATTACTATCGAGTTTCAAGTCATTTCCTCGATCCGTTCCAACTTGGCTGACAGTTTACAATAAGCAGTTTTAAGCTTGTTCGTCACACTGTGAAAGTGAGTTTTTGCTTCCGAATATTTTTTGTCACTGTTTCTGCGAATTCTGCTTCGTCATTTGACACCATCGCCAGGCCCATGTGTCATTTGGTTGATGCGCAGTCGAGTTTTAATGACAAGTGACTGTCTGGTCAAACCTTGACATCAGTGACCGAGACATCCATTCACAATTATTCTCGCTTTTTTCAACTTTCAGGGAGATATGGCGGTGGAAAATCTTCCTTAGCAAGTTACTGGGGACTGCTAAATGCTTAAGTGAAGTTTCTTGCCAATGCTTCCATAGGGAAGACATGAAAGGGCAAAAAAACGGTGACAACAGTTGCCTCGAATGCTGCTCCTCACACAGCGGGGAAGATGGGAATGCTTATGGAGCAAAAAAGGGTTTAGCTGGTTCTACATCCACCTTACTGGCTGGGCATTGATCCATATGACTCCAGTGTATTCTCAAAACTGAAAGCTTCTACCCCTGCTAGACCTTTTTAAGAGAGCTCAAGAACTGAGATAAGTGTTCAAATCAGAGTTGCGGACACTGCTTGCAATCGATTATTGTAGCTACTTCCAGATGTGTCAAAGGCGACGGAACCAGTGCATAGAAGTTGATGGGAGATGAGCTTGAGCGAATGTTATGCTGATTGTGTGCACAATTTTTCTTCGAGTAACATTATTATCTCACTCGCAGAACTTTTTGATCACTCCTCGGTGCATGTACCATACGAGCGCAAGAAAATTGTCTCCCAAGAAAAAAAGTTCAATAGAAATTGATGTGTTAAAACAGCTCAAGAAAGAATAGGATGTCGACTCAAACTCACTGTGGCTAATCATCAGCCTCTGATTCATCGGATGCGGCTCCTCCTCAGCCTTGGGTAGGTGGCACAATTCGTACAATTCTCCCAGGATGGTCTCCATCTTAGTGGCCTGATCCGCCGTCCATTTGCTCCTGGCCATCATCTTCAACAGTGGCACCTGTTTGCCAACTTCTCGGTGAACCCGACACGAGTCCGGCGTCACCAGTACCAGAGAGTTGATGGCCAGCGTGAACATGCTGCTCTTGGCCGAGTACAGCTTGTTGAGCAGCTGCAGTGACAGTTGGATCATCGGGTCGTACTCGTAGTGTGCCAGGTCCTGCGTTTTATTGTCGTGTTTTATTATGTTTACTATTTCATTTTGTATGGTTGTTCATTGGTTCAAGCGTATTGCAGATGGCCCTCTCCCTGTCTTAAGCTGTTCGCTTTTAAGTGTTTTAAGTTAAAAAAGGGGATATCTGGTTGGCTGATTCACAAAGTTATTGCATAAACTGATTTTTTTAAGCCTTAAAGAAATGGACTGTGCTTCAAGAGTGTCCTCTATACGCTCTCGAAAAGTCGATATTTTAGAAACTCGACTTTTCGACCAGATGTACACATCCGAGGGCTGTGTACAGCTATTCAGTCCTGACGGGCCGCAACACCCACTCTAAAAAATCCCAGCTCAAACTGGTACCCGATCCCAGCTGTGTGGACTGATTGCCTGGGCCTTGCCCAAGAGCAGAGCTGCCTTGTATGGCTGGGGATCGAACCCACAACCTTCCGGTGAAAGGCAGACGCCCTAGCTACTAGCCTGCAACTAGTTTCAACAAGAATTTCAAAATCATCGCACCATTAAAATCGAAGTCAACGTTTCGTTGTCAAGGTAACCCGAAGACTCGTCAAACATGGCGCGTAGCTCTTTTCGCATTGCATTCTGCAGTTTTTTGCTGCTTCTGAAAGCAAGAAAAAGCATTTCTATTAAAGGCCCAACATTCATCTGCTAAATTACTGATTCACAAATTAATAATCGTACTTCTTTCGGTCGAACGGATCAAAAGTCTCGTAGAGCGCCGGCACTAACAGGTGGAAGTTCCTTTTCTTGCCGGAAGCTTCGCTCACCTCGCACTCCTTGAACTTTTTGATGAACGACTGAAATTGCAGCATAAAAGAACTTAAAGTAGAGCTAAAAATCAATTTAATTTACAGAAAGCATGTGTAAATTTTTTTCGAATCGTAAATCGATTGGATCATTTAAACAAATATCGAAAACATTTTAAATTTTACCGCCAAGCGAGCATTTTCCTGGAAAGTCATCACCAGATCCAGGACCTCCAGGGCGGCATGCTTGGCACAGACGATGGCTTGCGTCTCCGGGCTGCGTTTGAATCTGTCTGTTGATTTGAAACGCTGCACCAGCTTCTTGCGGTCCTTGGAGTCTGCGTCGGTTGGATGGTGGTGGATTGCGGAAGTTAAATTGCAGGAAGCAATATAAACCACAATAGAGGGAAATAGGGTTCCATTCGACGAGCGATAGTCAGAATAAATTTGCGCGTAAAAGTACACCAGTTTCAATAATTGCAGTTTGATATCCATGGTAACAACCTCTTCCAGGAATTCGCTCTGGCGGATAAGGCAAATCATTCTCCCCATCAAGCAGATTCCTCAGCGGCGGCAACAGCTGGGCCAGATCCTGAATGTCGCCATAGTAACCGAATTGTACTAAATAGTGCAACAGTTTGAGCACCTGCTCGATTAAAATATTGTTGGCGATTTGAGACGCAATCATGAACTTGTTCTGGTCCAGGAATTGCGTTATCCAGTCTCTGATGACAGGAAAGATGGTCACGAGGTCCTTGGCCGCCTAAGATAATTTAAATAGACATCGACAAATATTTTACTTTAACATTCTAACCACTCTACTTATTAAGTAGGATAGAGAGAAAATCATTTTAAAGAGAAAAAACTCTGCAAACACTCAGTCCATAATTCGCTGCTTACGTAGTGCTCAGCCGAGCTAGAATTCTGGCCGAAATCCTTGGTCCCAACGTATTCGTAGATAAATGACAGCTGCGGATTCTCAACCACCGAATAATTGTTGCCAACGTTTACAAATAGGCCTGTGTTAAAGAAAGCATTATAAGTAGTATGTTGCAGCATTGAAGTAGCGAAGTAAATTTTTTTAAACTCTAATTCACCAGTAAGAAAATGTCATTGCTATTCATTTCTTGGAAAAGCATGTTTTTTTATTTATGCGCAATAAAACAATTCTTCATAGAATGTCCCATCGTGAACCCTTTCTAACACAAACTTGTTCGATAAATATACATCATACCGTAAAGTTAGCGAACAAGTGTGATTAGCATATTTATCTATAATTTGTTATATTGCTTTGAGAAAATGAATTCCACAAGTCTCACTAGTTGAGTGCAGAATGCCTGTTCTATGCATTACTCTCTTGTTTGCTTATCTATCCATCTATATATTTTTGTCTCCGCAATGTCCAACCAGCAGATTTCAGCCTTTCTGAGACGCCTGCTGCTCTAAGAAGTCCCAGTCTGCACCCGTCCTCAATCAGAGAAATCAGATCATGCCGCTTGTTTTCGCGGACTTTCCCTGCCTTTAGAAATAGCGAGCGACTAGAGCGAGGCTAACTTACTCGATTACGACAGCTGCATAACACAAACGGCGGCAGGAGGTTCTAAAGAAGGCTGCTGACCCTGGAGAAAAGAAATGTCTGCATGGGGGGCAGCACAATTCTTTCTAGACGAGCGAAACGTCTTTACGGATCTTGCTGCAGAAAGACCTACTTAGATGCTGTTTTTTACGATGCAATGCTTATTATGTCCGCTCCATAAGGCATTACAGAGTTTCTATACATGAAAAATACTCTTGTGTGAAAGAATGAGACAGGCAAAAAAACTTTTTAAAAGTTCACAATATGACCTGCTGAGATCGAGTACCAGTTTAGGCTGGGAAAATTCATGGTTGGTCTTCCAGCCACTCTCTCTTCCGTTCTCAATTGCCCCCCTTTGTCAATCCCATTCGATTATCCCCGAACTCACCGATAACAATTTCACAATATTTGGCTCGAAAAGCGTGCGGCAAACTGTCTGAAGACAGGCCGAGGTACGCCTCCTCCCAGGTTAGGTAGCTCAGATCCTTGGTGATTAGTCGGATGCACTCCTCGTTTCGACCCTGTATATCGGGATTGTTAATCAAATTAAAATTTTCAGTCAAAAAATGGCTTCCACCGTAAACTTGTTAAAGTTGATAAAAATTTTCGAGTAGTAAAATCCTTAAAGGGAATTTAGAAGATTCACAAACACGCAGCTCACGTGACACAAAGCGATGAACAGATCCAGCTGAGTCCTCAGGAACAGGCAGCGCTCCATGCCGTCCGTATCTGACTCATCTGGCTGGACAAATTCGACCAGGGGTATCCAGCTCTTCATCTGGTCGCAGCTGACGTACGTCTCATTCGGCTTCTTGTCAATGTTCTGACCGCGCTCGGTGACGTACACACCGCGCTGCAGTTGTGGAGGCGATTTGAGTTTGATGGCGCCAAACTGTAACTAATGGCGCTAAACTGTATCTGATGGCGCCAAACTGTAACTAATGGCGCTAAACTGTATCTGATGGCGCCAAACTGTAACTAATGGCACTAAACTGTATCTGATGGCGCTAGACTGTATCTGATGACACCAAAATTACTGCATTCAAGTCCTCTTTGAGGATCTGTGTACAGCCCGATTAATTTTAACAAGTTAGCAGACAAATAAATAACTCCAGGCAACAAACCGTATCCTCCAAAAGCCACTTCTGCGCAATGAAGCACTGATTCTCTGTGATGGCAACTCCATTGCAAACGCACAGAACTTTCAACAGCTCCAGGTAGCTGTAATGCTGAAATTTTTTGTAGTCGAAATTCTAGTGAGCAACCTTAGCGCACTCTATTAAAAGTGCATAAGTTAAAAGTGCAAATCAATTTAAACTTACCTCATTAGTACGCAGCAATTCGACAAACACTTCCATCTGTTCGTGGCTGATTCTGTCTACTATCTTTCTATTGTCCTTCATCAGTTCCACCAGCATCTTCGTCACTTTGAGGGCTAACTCTGACTGTAAAATAATTATTTTTTTCTGTAACCTGTGCAGACTGAATCGACGAATTCATGAAAAACAGGAAGAGATGATTTTTTGGGAGTCTCCAGATGAAAACGTAATAAAGGGGTGTTAGGACTCCCTGGAGGATAAGGAATAAATGGGATTAGGACTCCCTGAAGGGTAAGGAATAAAGGGGTGTTAGGACTGCCTGAAGGATGAGGAATAAAGGGGTGTTAGGACTCCCTGAAGGATGAGGAATAAAGGGGTGTTAGGACTCCCTGAATCAAAAGGAATAAAGGGGTTTTAGCAATCCCAGAATCAAAAGGAATAAAGGGGTTTAGGATTCCCTGAAAGGAAGAAACGGGTGCTGAGGATAGGTCGAAAAGATTATTGTAATAGCAATCTACCTTGTCAACCATTTGAGTCTGAAAGAACTCAATGTACTTGGCAAAGTACAGCGCATTCTTCCGGCTGCTGCCCATCATGTAGGTGTGCAGGATGTCGTAGGCTTCCAGGAAAACTTTGGTGAGGCTGTGCTCATCAGGGGCGCCTTTCAATGGAAACTTCAACAGTGTCACCAGCAGATCAATGATCTGAAAAGTGAAAGAGTGTGTCTTTTAGCTAACTGATGAAGCTCGGTAATCAAACCCCACATTATTCGAAAATACCCTGCTTTATAGCTTTGTAATTCAGTGAACACTGAAGCTTTATCAATTTTTTAAGTAGACAGTTGATTTCTAACTTTTCTCTTCTACCAAAACTCTCTTCCTTCCATGTCTCTATCTCTAGTGCCCGTCTGCCTGTCTTTGTTTATTTGCCGGTAAAGAAAATTTATTATTAGAAAATTCTGATCCTAATAAATATTGCCTTCTATGCCTTCTTAAAATTCTTATGCCCCGTACTCACCCTCTATCCTCCCTTTTTCGCTATTTCCCTATCTCCCTCTCTCCAATTCTCTCTGTCTCTCTCCCTTTCGACCTCTCTCCCTTCTCTCCCTCTCTCCCTTTTCTTCCTCTCTCCCTCTCTCCCTCTCTCCCTTTTCTTCCCCATTTCTGCTCGTCAATTTCTCAACGTTTTATGTCGTTTCTTTTTATTTTTCCAGTCGTTCTTTCGCCTTCTCACATTCTTTGTTTTTATTTTTTATTACAGAAATAAAAAAAACTTTTTCTCGCCTTATTTAATTTGAACTGAAATTATTCACTCTAGATATGGGGCAAAATCGATGATATTTTTTTTCATATTTCTTTAATATTATCAGTGTTCTTGCAGTTGGCACCTCACAAGTTTTCTCAACTCTCCACATCCGGCCATTAAAACCGAACGGCAGACGCTGATCACCATTTATCAACTGACAGGGTCCACGGAGAATGTGTGTGATTAGCGGCTTTACAGACGTCACTCTGCACCTTGTTTTCGTTCCTAGTAATTTTGCAGGCGGCAACCAAGCCCAACCCAGACGCCCAGATGGATACATACGAGTGGAAAGTTCGGCTAGGCAATACAATCTATGATTGAACACTGATCGCGTAGTGTGTGTGCTACACGTGTTTTCTGCACGGGATCCCCCGTTCTGCCAGGGTCGAACTGCCTCCGTTTAACAGTTTCTTGTTGCAGCCATGTTCTTCTGCTATATGGACCAAAATGACCAGCAGTTTCTTCAATTGTGCGAGCGGTTTTTTGAATTAAAAATTTCAAGAGAAAAATTTCCTCGTTGCAGGTTGAGGCCTCCTTTCCGCTGTGCAAAATGTTTTGTTGACTCAGCTGTTCGATTAATTTCTAGCCCAGAATCATTAGATGAAAAGTGTTAGAAGGATTAGAAATTCAAAGGCGATTACTACTTTAGCATTACTATACTATGTGTGCATAGGGAAGGCCATTTTTCATTTTTTTCCAATCTATTTCTTTTACACGACCTGCTGATCGAGGTTGAAGCTGGGCACATACAACTCGTGAGATTTCCTCACCCGCAGATTCCTGAGCAGTTTCTGCTTCGCTTTGCACGGCTCGCCATTCACCATCATAAAATTCCTCAGCTCCCGCAGGGCGTAACAGATTTTAAAAGTCTCCTTGCCGGCCAGCACTTTGCCGTGGCGTCTCTGCAAATATACGAAATGGATAATTCTCGTAGCTACTGGCATTTATTTCCCAAACACCCGATTTGTCGATACTCACTCCATCAATTAGGCTTTGTAGAAACGGTACAACTCCGGCTACAAAGTTAAAGTTGACCACGTGCTCCATTTCCACTTTTTGTATTGTATAGGCGTCGTCGTAGCGTCTGTCTGAGCAGCACGTGACCTGGTTGGAGAGGAGAATCGGCAATGTACGCATCTTATTTTGATAAGAGGGAGTGTACATGCCTCAACGCTCATAATATCTATCTATAGGGGAGAGCGAGAAACCGCTATGTACATATTTGTACATCTCCTGATTATAATGGAGGGAGACTGATGGCCGTACGTACACCGTACATTGTAGGTACATGCTTAAAAGGAGGCAACACCCAAAAGGATTTCGTGACTTGCACTAATATAGAGCCTGACGAATTGAAGGAACATTTCTAGCAAGGGAGTAAAAAGACAACCAGCTCTTGGTCTGTAAATTGCTAGCTGCAGCAACATTTCACAATCATTCGATCGAAAAAATAACTGCTAAAGACGAATGAAGTGCCGCGAATTCCCTTCAGAAATTTATTGCTAACTAACATTTTGTAAAGCCTGATATCGCTCGGATCAAAAGCTGTGCAATTAAAGGCTTCATAAAATACAAATCCCTGTCCCATTGATAAAAACAAAGTGCTAAGTAATAAAACACCCCGTTAGTGTCCTGATCTGGGGAAGCGGATACGAATATCGAATACTCGTACAAAAAACTGCGGTTTATATAATTTATTGATACAAAATATATTAAAAATTTAAGAGAATTCTTAATATATTTATCGTTCTATTTTAATTTTGTTATAAACATCAAGACAATATTCAATATAATTAGGCCACCTTACAAGCACTTCAGACTAATTTACCACTATGACAAAAAAGTAAGTCAACCACTACTTGAGAGGGGCATTCCGGTAAACTTAGGGGGTTTTTTACCTCCCGCAGCTCGCCACCGTCCCAGCGCAGAGCTTGCATTGACTTCTCGTCCTCAGTGTTGAGAAACTCCTTGCGCTGGTAGGACTTGTCTGAAATTGATGGAAACTCACTGATGGTCGGTGGATTCTAATAAATTAGCAAAATTTTACAGAATTTTCACTGGGTCCGTTTCTGTCACTAACATCCAGCTACACATTCTTCAGGGGGTTTCCGAAAATCAGAGCCTTCATTGGGTTGCTGCTAGCCTCAAGCACTTCAAATATCTGGGACACCGTCAGATCCTTGATTATGTACGTCCACATCCTTGACTGGGTACCCTCAGTTCCTTGATTGTGTACGCCCAGATCCTTGATTGGGTACGCCCAGATCCTTGATTGGTTACCTTCAGATCCTTGATTGGGTAACTTCAGATCCTTGATTGGGTACCCTCAGATCCGTGATTGAGTACCCTTAGATCCTCGCTTGTGTACCCACAAATCCTCCTTGATTGGATACCCTCAGATCCTTCATTGGATACACTGAGATCTTTAGTTGGGTACCCTCAAATCCTTGATTCGGTTTCCTCAGATTCTTTATTGAATATCCACAGATCCTAGGTTAAAGATCCCCAAAGATGGGATTAACTATCCCGGCATTCGGAAGCAGGCAATAAATCAAATCACCTTTAATAGCGTGCAGCCAGCTGCCAGTGATGACGTGCTCAATTCTGGCATAGCTTTCAAACTTTAACTCGGGCGTTTCCTGCAGCACGGGGTGCATTTTGAACACCGTGTGCGGATCGGCGCTTTCATCTGACAGGGTCACGGCCAGGCCCTGCGAGTCATGGCGGACGCACAGGTACTTCCTAGTACTGGCGTGTCTAAACCTGAACTGCTGATCCCAGGTGAGAATGTCGCCGTTTAGTACGGTCTTTTCAGACTCGATTTGCCAGTAGGTGACGGCAGATGTTGACGGGTGAAGCGTCCGAGGATTGAGCTGGTCGATCTCGCGGATGCGGAGATGGACTGGGGGTAGAAATTTTGACATTTATTATTATAATTATTGAGTCCTCAGCTCAATGGCAGTTCAATTTATCTGATGAGGTGTGTTGGAGAATGAAGGCTTCTCCACGCAGCTATAGTAGGTCTATGAAATTCATAATTCAGTAGCTACGTCACTATTGGATTATTCGGCAACCTTACGCGCGATAGTTTAGTAAGACTGTAAAATTGGATAAGGGATGAGTAGTTGATTGAATGCAAATTGAAGGTTAAGGCGTAATGCGGTTGATTATGACAGCGTGGGAGGTGGAGGGTAGAATCAGAGGGATAGAGTGTGAGGGATAGAGTGTAAGGCATAGAGTGTGAGGGATAGAGTGTGAGGCATAGAGTGTGAGAGATAGAGTGTGAGGCATAGAGTGTGAGGGATAGAGTGTGAGGCATAGAGTGTGAGAGATAGAGTGTGAGGCATAGAGTGTGAGAGATAGAGTGTGAGGCATAGAGTGTGAGGGATAGAGTGTGAGGCATAGAGTGTGAGGGATAGAGTGTGAGGCATAGAGTGTGAGAGATAGAGTGTGAGGCATAGAGTGTGAGGGATAGAGTGTGAGGCATAGAGTGTGAGAGATAGAGTGTGAGGCATAGAGTGTGAGGGATAGAGTGTGAGGCATAGAGTGTGAGAGATAGAGTGTGAGGCATAGAGTGTGAGGGATAGAGTGTAAGGCATAGAGTGTGAGGGATAGAGTGTGAGGCATAGAGTGTGAGAGATAGAGTGTGAGGCATAGAGTGTGAGAGATAGAGTGTGAGGCATAGAGTGTGAGAGATAGAGTGAGGCATAGAGTGTGAGGGATAGAATGTATGGGATAGATTGTGAGGGATAAAATTTATGGGATGGAGTGTGAGGGATTGAGTATGAGGCATAGAGTGTGAGGGATAGAATTTATGGGATAGAGTGTGAGAGATAGAGTGTGAGGCATAGAGTGTGAGGGGTAAAATGAATGAGATAGTAAGAGTTTAAAAGTTATGAGTACGTTATCGAATCCATCGTTACGGAGACACACCGTAAAGGGTTAATGTAATGAGCTAAAAACAAAGGTTAATTTGTCGATCAATATCGGTTTAACCCTAGAGACTTAATAGTCGATTTTTTCGACGCAGGAACTCACCATCCTCAGTGACTTCATCGTCGAATAGGCCCTCGGCAACAACGTAGGCCTCGAGCTCCTTGTGAAACAGCTGAACAAATTGGCCTCCCTGAGTTGCCGTAACAAAATAAATGCTTATAAATTTTTTATCAAGATTAGAACAATCAAAAAAGCGCCCTACCCTGGCAAAGAGTTCGTGGTCACCAATGAAGCCGTGCGACTTGACAATTGTGAATCCGGTTTGGTCCACGCCGAGGTTTAATTCCGATCTGGTTTATGCGCAGTGGGTGGGCGAAGTGAGGGTGAGTGGGAATGATGAGTGGGAGAGGGTGAGTGGGAGAGGGTGAGAGCGAGAGGGTGAGTTGGAGAGGGTGAATGGGGGAGGGTGAATGGGGGAGGGTGAGTGGGAGAGGGTGAGTGGGAGAGGGTGAGTGGGAGAGGGTGAGTGGGAGAGGGTGGGTGGGAGAGGGTGAGTGGGAGAGGGTGGGTGGGAGAGGGTGAGTGGAGGGTAAGTAAGATAGGGTAAATATAAGGAGTTTTATGATTAATGCTGAATTTTAGAAGTTAAATTAGGCTTGTAGAAGTACAAACAGTTAAATTAAGAAACTCACACGATGCGCCCCGTCTCAATGGGAAATCCGTGACTAGCGTGGAAAAAGTGCCCAGGACTTTTGATTGATTCCAACGAGACTTGGTCGAATAGTTGAACCTGTGCAAATGCATGGCTTCGTTATTTTAATTCAACGAGAACAAGGGGAGTATCACCCGCTAGGCAAGGGGAGTATCACCCGCTAGGCAGGGGGAGTATCACCCGCTAGGCAAGGGGAGTATCACCCGCTAGGCAAGGGGAGTATCACCCGCTAGGCAGGGGGAGTATCACCCGCTAGGCAAGGGGAGTATCACCCGCTAGGCAGGGGGAGTATCACCCGCTAGGCAAGGGTAGTATCACCCGCTAGGCAAGGGGAGTATCACCCGCTAGGCAAGGGGAGTATTACCAGCTAGGCAAGGGGAGTATCAACATAGGCAAGGGAGTAACACCCGGAGAAGAAAGTATTAAAATCCTTCCCGTTTCTAGAAACATTCGGACTTACAAATTCACCCTCAGATTTGACTTTGTAACGGGGCAGTATTCGAAATTGCGCATTCTTCGAGTTGTACTCGTGCAGCGATAGCTGAAACGAAATTTATGAAATTTAGAAGTCGGCTAGCTAATCGAAGTTAAATTTGCCAGCCTGGTTGGGGATTTTGATTCAAATGCACTCCCCAGCAGCTGAAATCTCCGAGCAAAGGAAGCAAGACGACTGATTGCGGGCATGGCTTTTGGTTCGATGCGGATTTAGGGTAGGCAATTATTGCCTACCGCATGGGGCGCAGTAAGTGAATAGCTCTCCTTCCCCACTGGGCGGGGAAAGACCAATGCGTAATTGTAGCTTATCAGAATATCCGCTTCATAGCAGACGGAATGAAGGGCCATTTACTGCCTGCGTCAAATAAACATGTTTAATAGAGTTCCAACCAAGCAAAGATCGATGCAGACATACAAAGAGATATATAGATAGATAGATAGATAGATAGATAGATAGATAGATAGATAGATAGATAGATAGATAGATAGATAGATAGATAGATAGATAGATAGATAGATAGATAGATAGATAGATAGATAGATAGATAGATAGATAGATAGATAGATAGATAGATAGATAGATAGATAGATAGATAGATAGATAGATAGATAGATAGATAGATAGATAGATAGATAGATAGATAGATAGATAGATAGATAGATAGATAGATAGATAGATAGATAGATAGATAGATAGATAGATAGATAGATAGATAGATAGATAGATAGATAGATAGATAGATAGATAGATAGATAGATAGATAGATAGATAGATAGATAGATAGATAGATAGATAGATAGATAGATAGATAGATAGATAGATAGATAGATAGATAGATAGATAGATAGATAGATAGATAGATAGATAGATAGATAGATAGATAGATAGATAGATAGATAGATAGATAGATAGATAGATAGATAGATAGATAGATAGATAGATAGATAGATAGATAGATAGATAGATAGATAGATAGATAGATAGATAGATAGATAGATAGATAGATAGATAGATAGATAGATAGATAGATAGATAGATAGATAGATAGATAGATAGATAGATAGATAGATAGATAGATAGATAGATAGATAGATAGATAGATAGATAGATAGATAGATAGATAGATAGATAGATAGATAGATAGATAGATAGATAGATAGATAGATAGATAGATAGATAGATAGATAGATAGATAGATAGATAGATAGATAGATAGATAGATAGATAGATAGATAGATAGATAGATAGATAGATAGATAGATAGATAGATAGATAGACAGATAGATAGATAGATAGATAGACAGATAGATAGATAGATAGATAGATAGATAGATAGACAGATAGATAGATAGATAGATAGATAGATAGATAGATAGATAGATAGATAGATAGATAGATAGATAGATAGATAGATAGATAGATAGATAGATAGATAGATAGATAGATAGATAGATAGATAGATAGATAGATAGATAGATAGATAGATAGATAGATAGATAGATAGATAGATAGATAGATAGATAGATAGATAGATAGATAGATAGATAGATAGATAGATAGATAGATAGATAGATAGATAGATAGATAGATAGATAGATAGATAGATAGATAGATAGATAGATAGATAGATAGATAGATAGATAGATAGATAGATAGATAGATAGATAGATAGATAGATAGATAGATAGATAGATAGATAGATAGATAGATAGATAGATAGATAGATAGATAGATAGATAGATAGATAGATAGATAGATAGATAGATAGATAGATAGATAGATAGATAGATAGATAGATAGATAGATAGATAGATAGATAGATAGATAGATAGATAGATAGATAGATAGATAGATAGATAGATAGATAGATAGATAGATAGATAGATAGATAGATAGATAGATAGATAGATAGATAGATAGATAGATAGATAGATAGATAGATAGATAGATAGATAGATAGATAGATAGATAGATAGATAGATAGATAGATAGATAGATAGATAGATAGATAGATAGATAGATAGATAGATAGATAGATAGATAGATAGATAGATAGATAGATAGATAGATAGATAGATAGATAGATAGATAGATAGATAGATAGATAGATAGATAGATAGATAGATAGATAGATAGATAGATAGATAGATAGATAGATAGATAGATAGATAGATAGATAGATAGATAGATAGATAGATAGATAGATAGATAGATAGATAGATAGATAGATAGATAGATAGATAGATAGATAGATAGATAGATAGATAGATAGATAGATAGATAGATAGATAGATAGATAGATAGATAGATAGATAGATAGATAGATAGATAGATAGATAGATAGATAGATAGAGATAGAGATAGACATAGATAGATTTCTTATTGCAACTCGAGAACCCTTTCCCCAACCTTTGCCAACCAAATACTATCCTATTTGTTAGCCATTTGTCCGCCTATCCCCAGCCGTTGGTGCATTAGCATAAATTATGCATCAAGCTGCCCTAGGCGCGCCGCCGGCCAACTGACTCCACTGGAATATTTATCGCAGGCATTATCAATGGGCCGGTGGCGGGCTAGCAACTACAATGGCCGAATTCCATCCGGGGGGTTACAAATTGAATGCGGAAACGGGCGGTGTGACAGTCGGCACCAGCCTGTCAGCAGGACGCCTAATTAGTCCATTCTTGTGAGCTCCTTGCGAGCTAAATTCGATCTGCGCCGAATTATCAATCATTCGATTTGTTTCGCCGTGTGGAAACAAGCTTTGCGACACCATAGCGGCCGCATTGTTTATCCCATCGCTACTTTAAAGTCATGCAGCTGAGCATTAAGCAATCATTCTTCGGTTTCGCTGGGACAAAACCTTTTCCGCCTATCCATTAACTCTTATTGAAGTCTGGGATTCCAGCTCTGCAACTTACTTTTCTCATATACTCACAGCTTCATTCTCCCCAACCTGATCTCTCCCATTCTCCCCTACCCGATCTCTCCCATTCTCCCCTACTCGATCTCTCCCATTCTCCCCTACTCGATCTCTCCCATTCTCCCCTACTCGATCTCTCCCATTCTCCCCTACCCGATCTCTCCCATTCTCCCCTACCCGATCTCTCCCATTCTTCCCTACCCGATCTCTCCCATTCTTCCCTACCCTATCTCTCCCATTCTCCCCTACCCGATCTCTCCCATTCTTCCCTACCCGATCTCTCCCATTCTCCCCTACTCACCTCTATCTATCACCTCTTCCCCCACTCGATAGATCGATTCTTCCCGACTAGACCTCTCCCATTCTCCCCCAATCGATCTCTCCCATTCTCCCTTATTCTCCCCAACTCGATATCCCCAGACTCACCAGCATATTGTTCTTGTCGCACTGGCTAGTCTGATTTGTGTTCACGTGAATGTACTTGCCCGTGAACTGGTGCCGCAACTGTAATAACGATAAACCAATGCAACCAGAGTAGGTTCGTGCGTTTTAATACAGCAGGCAGTCGCATGGGGCGCTCACCTGCACAATCTCCCCGTAGCGAAGCCGTTTGCCCTGATTCCGTCTCTGCTCAGCCATGTTGTCCACGTTTTCCGCGCTGGCAGCATTTTTCGCCTGCTCCAAGTGCTGCTGATGGTCGAAATCTCCCATGGCCACTTCCGGCGGCGGTGGCGACGATGAAGACGGACTTCCGGCAGCTATGACGCCTGCTGACGATGTGGAATTTGCAGCTGCCGAGGCGGCCAGGTCCGCCGAGCTGACGATTTGAGCGGCTGCGGTTTGGGCCGGCTTTGAGTGGCCGACAAGCTTTCTGTACTTTTTGTCCAGCTTGTACCGGTTCTGGATGCACACCTGGAACAGGAGAACTGGTTTGGGTGGGGAGAGATACCGGTTGTAGGAACAGGGGAACTGCAAGTAGACAGAGAGGAGACACCTGTTCTAAGAACAGGAGAACTGCAAGTAGACAGGGGGAGACACCTGTTCTAGTAACAGGAGAGCTGCAAGTAGACATGGGGAGACACCCCTGTTCGAGGAACAGGAGAACTCCAAGCAGACAGGGGAGACACCTGCTCTAGGAACAGAACTGCAAGTAGACAGGGGAGACACCTGCTCTAGGAACAGAACTGCAAGTAGACAGGGGAGACACCTGCTCTAGGAACAGAACTGCAAGTAGACAGGGGAGACACCTGCTCTAGGAACAGAACTGCAATTAGACAGGGGAGACACCTGTTCGAGGAACAGGAGAACTCCAAGTAGACAGGGGAGACACCTGCTCTAGGAACAGAACTGCAAGTAGACAGGGGAGACTCCTGTAAAGCCTGTAGACAGGCTTTAGATGGAAGTCGGGAACAGGTGAACTGTCTCTTCTTTGAGTCACCCATAAATCTTGATTTAGAATTGGCCGTTGTGAAGCAAAGCAACTAATATCTCATTTATGTGAATTGAATTCAGACTATTCAAATGGACGCAGAAATCCTGAAGGATGTTCGCTACTAACTGATGGCCAAATTTCGTGAGAACCTGGCTGGCTCTTTTGGTGCAGAGCCCGGAAAAAAGAAATCGAAAAAAAACTACTTTCGTTGCTGCGCCGGTTTTTTTGAAAAACGACATCCGCCTCAATGAGCACGAACGAATTTGCATGGGAGAAAAATGAGATAGCAGAATTTAAGAAGCCACATTTTTATCGCAGCGAAAATGATCAGCTAACAATGTTGGATAGCGTGTGCTCCAAATCCCCGGGAGAATATTTGTTTGAAACTGGGGTAATGCGAGATAATAAGGAAATTTTCTGTTTTTTTGCTTGTCCTGTTTCTGTTTAGGAGCAGCAAACGGAATTTCATTTCTGGGTCGAAGACAGCTCCTCAATGTGACCTGTTGACTGGGGTGTTAACTTTCCCTTACCCCAGAGCCTGCTAGTCTTTTTCAAGCTTGATGGGGAAATTGCTTGGGATCTTATTCTGCTTGCTGTTTCTTAGAAAGTGTATCCAATTTCTGTTAATCATGATAGGGACTGGTGGCCTAGAAGGAGCAACTGGGGTGAAAAAAAGTTGACGGGTTTATAGAAAAGGATTTAATTGGTGAAAGAAATCCAAAGAGTTAATGGGAAATAACTAACGATTTAAAAAAAATTAACGGAGGAATTGAGTGAAGAGTGAATATTGCGGTGAACCTTGTAGAAAACAGGGTCTGTTGCTAAACAACATATCGAAATTCATTATAAAAATAATAATGATTTATTATTCAGCTTATCTAATGAAATTCAGAGCAAGAGAGATTATCGAAAATCATCAGACATTCAGAGGCCAAGTTTATTTAACACAGCTAAACTCGATGTTAAGAGAGCAGACAGCTTAAGCTGTATCCATTTTTCTGCTCGTATTTGAATAATTAATAAGGTCTCAACTTAACTACGGAAGCCACTGCTAGCTGATATCTAACTGAACATTCAGAACTCACCCTGCGGATCTGGGACATTCTCCGGCCGGTCCCTGTCCATGCCGTGGTACACAAACAGGCCATTGTGGGCGGCGCTGGCGGGGTGATTATCAAAAAGTGATAGGGGCTTAGTAAGTTCAGTTTATAAAAATTTTATAGAGTCAGGCTGACGGTGAGGGAGTCAGAGAGACGTTTAGAGAGTCAGAGAGACATTGAGAGAGTCAGAGAGACGTTAAAGAGTCAGAGAGGTGTTGAGAGAGTCGGACAGACGTTGAGTGTCAGAGAGACTTTTAGAGTCAGAGAGACATTGAGAGAGTAAGAAAGACGTTTAGAGAGTCAGAGAGATGTTGAGAGAGTCAAAGAGACGTTTAGAGAGTCAGAGACGTGTTTAGAGAGTCAGAGACATGTTTAGAGAGTCAGAGACATGTTTAGAGAGTCAGAGACATGTTTAGAGAGTCAGAGACATGTTTAGAGAGTCAGAGACATGTTTAGAGAGTCAGAGACAAGTTTAGAGAGTCAGAGACATGTTTAGAGAGTCAGAGACATGTTTAGAGAGTCAGAGACATGTTTAGAGAGTCAGAGACATGTTTAGAGAGTCCGAGACATGTTTAGAGAGTCAGAGACATGTTTAGAGAGTCAGAGACATGTTTAGAGAGTCAGAGACATGTTTAGAGAGTCAGAGACATGTTTAGAGAGTCAGAGACATGTTTAGAGAGTCAGAGATGTTTAGAGAGTCCGAGAGACATTTAGAGAGTCAGAGACATGTTTAGAGAGTCAGAAAGACGTTTAGAGAGTCATAGAGATGGTGAAAGAGTCAGAATGACGTACTTATAGATTGAATGAAGCAATAAATGTATTGAAAACAATTTTACGAAGCCCTCACCAGGAATTGCTGGAATAGACGTGTCCGTCAGTGTCCTCGCAGTACAGACTGACAAAGTCACCAACGCACACAAACCCGGAATTCATTTTCCGAATTTGATTAATTATTCAGATATTTATTACGGTTGCTTAAAGAGGTCTTGTTTTAAAAACTAGATTAGAAATTTACTATTCAAAGTATGCGCCTGATTCCATTTGGAATGCCATGCTCTTTTAGGTCTCGACCCACGTCAGCAGCTGATCTGTCATTGGCTGGAAGCCAGCCAGCTAATCAGAGACGCAGGGCGCCTGGTAAATAGAAAATTTTGATTTTTTCCCTTCGACTTTGATTAGCGTTTCCCGTTTCATCTCTTTGAATAAGCTGCACGCTAATTTGAAAATTTGATAAAAAAAGAAATTATATTTTATTCTTTTTAAAGAAACCCACCTAGAGAATATGGTACACTTCTAAACGATTGGTAGCTAGCCAAAATTGAAATGCTTTTTATAATTCTTAGAAATAACAAAGCAGGCAGTTTTCTTTTGAATACGGAAATTAATGGCTTCATTTCGTTTCAGTGGAGAAATTTCTGCTTTGTTAAAGAGTTTGCTTTTTAATTCAATGCTATGAGACTCTTGACTTGAACAGTAACGGATTTTTTTTGTTTTTTTTTTCAGGGCATGAGTTTTTTTAAAGAAAGTACAGTAAATAGTCTACTATTAAGGTGGTCCTGAAAAAATGAATGACAATCTAAGAAAGGGGCTTCTAAGAAATCCCTAACTTAAAATTTTGGAAAAGTCATCAATGAAATTTCACAAACATTAAATTTCATGAATTTTAGCTACTTTTATTTCGAAAGTTGAAACAGAAGTCTAATGAATTTTTTGCATGACTTTTCGACGAGTTGCATTCAACAGCCTACCGATATGTATCGTATTCATCGTAGAATGCGTATGCATATAAAGTAACGTGTGATCTTTGATTCTGAGAAGTTGCAAAAGTACTAAAAACTTGAAAAGCACTGTCTTAAAGAGCTGCTTCGAAAGACAAGACATGCGAGAAAACTTCCAGCTGTCTGTGCCCGATACGGGATCGATCTTTTCCAAACTGGACTCTTATCTTGAGTTGGCAGATTTTGCTTTCAATTTCTGCTGCTAAGGCTTAAGCTTGAGTTTCATTGGCTTCCTTTAGGATCAGAGAATGACGGCCGTGAAAGATAAGTCAAATCCGCGCAGTCTCCCACAACTTTTTTTTACTAGCGAGGATTTCTCTTACAAAATCGAAGTGAAGTGAGCAATTAGAGGTCAAGTTAATATTTACTATCAAGAAATCGGACCAGTTGTTGACCTGCTCGAAGCTCGGTTTCTCAAATAGAAGTCAGATGGTTGAGTATATTATTTAAACCAAGGTGACATTAAAACCTTAAAGTGACAGTCACGGATTTCCGCTTGACATACCATGAAGGTGTCAATCATATAGGAGGAAGCTAAGGCGGCACTAGAGCACGATCAGCCAATTTCTTGATGGTACTCAAAAAGGAGCTTCCTTGTTCTACCTGTTTTTTATCACGTTGATTATCACGAACTGTTCGTGACTCTATAGCTTCACCAAATTAAGAATTCAACCTAGAAGCTTGTTTTTTGCACTACTAATCACACGAGTTAACTAACATGGAATCAAATGTTTTTATTTTCGTGTCTTCCATGCGCACGTACTAAACTACCAAGGCCTAGCAAACCTTCAACGACACCCACCGTTTAGCACTACTTAGCAGAAATTTCATGTAGAAAATCCCAAAAGAATAGCAAACCATTTATGTTTGTTTTTCTTTTTTTCTCTTTATACCGACACTCTAAATTGAAAATTTTTCTGCATGCATGCATTCGGCCTACTCATAGTAGCCAAATTTGTCAGATTTATGAAAAAATCGAAAGATTTTCTGTCTTTAAACGAGATAAGTAAAGCAATCAGTTAAAATACGCTTAAGCATGAATTTTTTGGCTCTCACATGCTGCAGTTTATGCTAAATAAATTTGATTAAATCTGCACCAAAGCGACCCACGGAATATAAAAGAAACTATTGTAAAGACAACAAAAATAAAAACGAAAATTGGTTGTTCTGGGAGATGAAAACTTGTTTATTTCATGAAAGACTAAATCAAACAGGCTTACGGTATAATATGGTATGTAGTTGGAAAAATATTAATCAGTAATCTTATAGGTAGAAGGTTAAAATCAATGACAATTCAAACAGAGGAACTGCTCTCACACAAGCTTAACTAACTGGTGCTCATAAAGTGACAAATTTCTACATTGATAACAATTTCATAAGCATGGGAAGCATAAGGAAACACATAGCTGTCAATTCAAACTTAACAGCTGGTGCAGAAAGTGCTAAACCGCTACCAACTAATCTCATAGTGATGTAGCTTTGTGTCCCGTTTGTCGAATCGGTTGAAGTTGTTGTCATGGTGACGTTCTCTAACCACTCATCGAACGTTGGCGTTGTTGAAGTTGTTGGCGTACTCGTCACAGCTCTGTTTGAGGTAGGGGTTGCTGATGAGGCTGTGGAAGAGCTGAAGCTGAGGCGGTTCGGGAATTGGGATTTGATAATTCTTATCGTCATTTTTATGGTTGCGATGTTGATAATAGTTTCTTCCAGAACGTCTTTTTTTAACTTCAGAATCACAGAAAAACTTGAAAAATAGCTCACCTGCTTTGAGCAGTCGATTGGCTGAAATCTTCAACGAGTTCGCAAGCCAGACTTTGGTTATCAATTCTGGCCAGCACTGGATGACAGCTCACTGTGAAGATCCACATGCACCCGGGTGGTGAATTCTCTGCCGAAGGCATTTCGGGTAAAGGGCTGTCCAAGCTGAAAGTTTTCATTAGGGAAGTAGTGAAGGGCTCATGTGTCACTGACACTCACACACCCACTGGCTTATGAACTCAATCATGAACTCTCTCATGAACTCACTCATATACTCACTCATGAACTCACTCATGAACTCACTCGTGAACTCACTCATGAACTCACTCGTGAACTCACTCATACACTCACTCATGGACTCACTCATGAACTCAAATATTAAGTCACTCATAAACTCACTCAAGAACTCACTCATGAACTCACTCATACACTCAATCATGAACTCAATTATTACGTCACTCATGAACTCATTCTATCCGCTTACTCTCTGCAAGTCTGCTTCAGAGTCTGAAAGCTGGACCCAGGCCGGTACACCGCCCGACACTCGTGCAGGCAGTGCCGCGACCAGCCGAAGTACCTGCGATAGATCAGGACTCTGGCCGTAACGCCGCCTTCCAGCAGCGTCGTCTCCTGGCGTACGAGGCTGATGCGAACTGGCCACAGACTGTTGATGATGGCGTCCGCTAGGAAGCTGACGTAACGGCTTCCGTTGAAATCTATGATAAATAATTTATAGTTCAGGAACCAGTGAGTAGACAAAAGATTATTGGAATCAACACGAGGACACTTTCTCTAGAAATGCTAATGATTGGATCTGTAATCTACTCATTGGATATCTAATCTACCGATTGGATATCTAATCTACTGATTGGATCCCCGATCTACCGATTGGATATCTAATCTACTTATTGGATCTCTAATCTACTTATTAGATCTCTAATCTACTGATTTGATCTCTAATCTACTGATTTGATATCTAATCTACTGATTTGATATCCAATCTACCGATTTGATCTCTAATCTACTGATTGGATCTCTAATCTACCGATTGGATCTCTAATCTTCTGATTGGATCTCTAATCTACCGATTGGATCTCTAATCTTCTGATTGGATCTCTAATCTTCTGATTGTATCTCTAATCTACCGATTGGATCTCTAATCTTCTGATTGGATCTCTAATCTTCTGATTGGATCTCTAATCTTCTGACTGGATCTCTAATCTACCGATTGGATCTCTAATCTTCTGATTGGATCTCTAATCTACCGATTGGATCTCTAATCTTCTGATTGGATCTCTAATCTTCTGATTGGATCTCTAATCTTCTGATTGGATCTCTAATCTTCTGATTGGATCTCTAATCTTCTGATTGGATCTCTAATCTACTGATTGGGTATCTAATCTACTGATTGGGTATCTAATCTACTGATTGGGTATCTAATCTACTGATTGGATATCTAATCTACTGATTGGATCTCTAATCTACCGATTGGATCTCTAATCTACTGATTTGATCTCTTATCTACTGATTTGATCTCTTATCTACTGATTGGATCTCTAATCTACTGATTGGGTATCTAATCTACTGATTGGGTATCTAATCTACTGATTGGGTATGTAATCTACTGATTGGGTATCTAATCTACTGATTGGATATCTAATCTACTGATTGGATCTCTAATCTACCGATTGGATCTCTAATCTACTGATTTGATCTCTTATCTACTGATTTGATCTCTTATCTACTGATTGGATATATAATCTACTGATTGGGTATCAAATCTACTGCGGGTACTTTGCTTAATGTTTTTATTGGATTCGATAAGGAATATCCCCGATTCAGCAAGTCGAGCATTAATCTTTCTGTTGCACAATCTTACACTGCACAACTGTGTAGCTGTACTTTATAAATAACGTGTTAGCGGAGCCAAGACTGCCGCTGACTGACGGCTGTTTGGGCCAGAACAGATCCGGATTGTTCACTGACATGGTGCGCCTGTCTAAACAGCTCAGCCGGGTGTCGGTTCCATCCGTCTCCATTAGCAAACCGCCGCTAGACAGATGCCAATGGCAGGTGTCCATTTCCGGCCGAGGAGGTTCGGGCAATGCGAAACTGAAATTTGGATAAAAATTTGACAGCCATGCATGTGAGTTGTGGTTGACGATAGAAAATAACTCTCTTTCTAGGAGTTGTAGCCCTAGTGGCTAGGGCGCCTGCCTCATGACCGGAAGGTCGTGGGTTCGAGTCCTGGCCCTGGGAGACAATTTTTGCCCTTGAGCAAGGAACTTAATCCCGCATTGCTTCAGTCCACCCAGCTGAGATCGGGTACCAGTTTGAGCTGGGTAAATTTAGTGTGGGTGTTGCGGCCCCTCCAGCCCGTCAGGACTGAGCAGCTGTACACAGCCCTCGGATGCGCCGCGCAACTAGCTGCGGCTGTGCCATGGGCTGTACATCTGATGGAAAGGTCAGGTGTCTAAATTTATTATTATTTTTTATTTATAGAAAATAACGCAATTTTCCTACGTACTACTTTAAGTACACTATCTAAAAGCTGACTTTTGTCTTATATTAATTCCTCTTTCTCTACCATATTTTATCTGTTCTCGTCCCCCGCTTCGTCTAGGTACCTTTTGTCCTAGGAGGTTTTTTTAAAACTGCCCACTTTCCCATACTACTTCTACTTACATTTTTAATTTCGATAAGGAATTTTTAATACATTTAATAAGCGGCTTACTCGAAACATTCGCCAAGATATTCGCTAGTATTGAAGTTGCACAGACACCTCTGGTCAGTCAAATTTAACAACAATAAGTGCGAACTGAATGATGAAGAATTTGCCGCTGTGATAGCAAGTTGGTCCGGACCGGTCACTGGGTGCAGTCCTGGGACACCGTCTATGGCCAGGGCCCCTCTGCTGTACGGCATCAGGGAGCCAGCGACGTCTGTGAGAGGTTCGGATGAAGGATTTCTGTTGAAAAATTTTCCGCCTAAAGCCGCTTCTATTTATCTGTGTAACTCTCTACCAACCAATCAGCCAGTCAATCAATTAATAAATCAATAAACCAATCCATCAATCAGTCAATTAGTTAATCGGTCCATCAGTCAATATATCTATCTATCTATCTATCTATCTATCTATTTATAGATAGGAGTTGGAGTTGTAGCCTAGTGGCTAGGGCGCCTGCCTTATGACCGGAAGGTCGTGGGTTCGAGTCCCGCCCCTCTAGGAGACAATATGTGCCCTTGAGCAAGGCACTTAATCCCGCATTGCTTCAGTCCACCCAGCTGTGATTGGGTACCAGCTGGCAGTGGGGGTGCCTACCATGCCCAAGAGTGTTTCAGGTGCAACGGGTGTGCAGTCTTCACCTGCATCAGCACCCGCGCTACAGGTTTACCTGTCAGCGTCTGTTATTATATTATCTATCTATCTTTCTACCGGTATCTTTCTGTAGTTTTACCCACGACATGTTTTTAATGTCTTTTATCGATTTAGCGAATTTTCAAAGAATTCAAAAAAATTCTCATGGAGACTTATCGAATCGTTTTGCCCTATCGTCATGCCTCAATGTGCGTCAGTCCCCGTGAAGGCTCCGCTAGTACCTGCAACTCAAGGGTGCTTAAGCAAAACCTGCCACTCCAGGAGGTACAACTGTCCATCCATCTAAGAGCTGTCTCCCCGCATCCAAATGACATTTTCCTCTTTTCTCTCGATGCGTGTAGTTTCACAGCTTTAACTACGATATCGCTAATCTCAATATTGAAGTTTCAACGCATGCAAGCTGAAAATTGACTGACAGACTGAAACACAAACTGGAACTGGTGGGAACATTTTCTAGCCAACCAAATTCACAATTAGTGGCTAGATTCCGAAGGTTCACAATGCGTAAGTTGATGTAGCCGAGAGGCTGAACTCAGTATTCCTAGAATGATGGACAGCTCATTCTCTGGGCTGAGAGGAATAGCTGTAACACGCGGCGTTTGTTAGTTAGTAGAAAATCCGATAGCCTCGGGAGGCAGCGACTCACTTTATTTATATTATCGAGTGAATCAATATCAAACGATGTACATTCATATTTAACAGCGAAGCGAAGCGTACATTAAAATCAAACGATGATTTAGCAGTCAAGTCACGATAACATGACTTGCCTGCTAGCAATAAAATATTACATTTCTCCCATATGAGAGGTCAAAAAATGTGTATAAAATTTCCTGCAAAGAAAAAATTGGAATTAAAAATTAACGGGCAAACAGTGTTTAAAAAGAGAAATATATGAGAACGAAACCACCGCATTGATGCAGTCTATCTTTAAGTCTCTAACAGTCTCTAACAGTCTCTAACAGTCTCACAGTCCATGGCCCTCACATCAATCACCGCCCGCACTGTAGAAGTCCGGAGGCCGCCGCTCACGCGCCGGGTAGCGGCGCTCGGCTTGGCTTGGCTGAGGCGCTGCCTGCTCGTGCGTCACTGGCAGCTGGCGGAGCTGCTCTGCATCCGGCTGGGCAACGCATCGCCTGCGCAGCCGGTTCACGTGCACCCAGCGGACCGGCCGGCTGCCGAAGTCGCGGCGGATCCGCACCGAGTGGCCTCGCTGCTCCAGCACCGTCCAGCCCGGCTCCCAGTAGGGCGCCAGCTTCGAGCGCCGCATCTCGATGCTGAGCAGAACCTCTACGCCTGGCGGGAACTGCGGCAGGTTGGACGCCTTCTTATCGTGAGCCGCCTTCTGTTGCTGACCGGCGACTACCAGGTTGTCCTCGACGAACTCGCGGATTCTCGCCAGCCGCTGCTCTAGCAGTGCCGAATAGGTGCTGATGTCGTACTGCCGCTCGCTGTTCTGCACTGGCGGCGGCAGCTGCGGGTCGCGGCCAGTCATTACCGTCAGCGGCGCCACCTTGGTCGAGCTGTGGACCCTGGAGTTGTAGGACAGGACAACCAGCGGCAGCTGCTCCTCCCAGCTGGACTCGGTCTCGGCGAACAGCCTCAGCAGCTGCAGCAGCGACTTGTTGCCGCGCTCCACCAGTCCGTTTCCTTGTGGGTGGTAGGGCGTGGTGCGGGTCCTCTTGATGCCCAGCGCTCGCAGCGTCTCCTTGAAAAGCTCGCTCTCGAAATTTGCGCCCTGGTCAGAATGGATGATCGACGGAGAAGGAGGGAGAAGACTTTCACAGCGGCGTCCGCGATCGTCTTTGCAGTCTGGTCTGGCATTGGAGCAGCGGTCAGGAACTTTGAAAACTGGTCCTGCATCACTAGCAGGTAGCTGTTGCCTCGGTCTGACGTCGGAACCTTCAAAACGTCGATCGCCACCGTCTGCCATGGCTTGCCGATCGGCATCTCTCCGAGCGGGGCTGTTGGCCGCTGCTGCGCCTTCTTCTCCTGGCAGGTCGGACACTCCTGGCAGAACCTCACGGCGTCGCTCTGCAGTCCTGGCCAGTACGCGGCCTGTTTCAGCGTGTCGGCCATCTTCTCGGGCCCAAAGTGGCCGCCGATGCCATCGTGGAAGTCGGCGAGAAACCGCTGCCGCAGAGACTCCGGAATCACTGGCACCTCCCTTGGTCCCGCAGCGTCGTTGTAAGCACGGCAGAGAAGGCCGTCCTGAAGTCGCAGTTTCCGCCAGATTCGCCCGAAGTGTCGTAAGCAGGTATCGGACCATTTAGGTGGGGCATCGGCGTTGTTCTTCAGCGCAGTAATGACCAGCTTGAGCTTCGGATCCGCGACTTGCGCCCGCCGCATCTCCTGATTGGTCAACTCCGACTGCAGCTCCGTTGCTGATGCTTCGACAGACTCGCAACGACCTTCGTGCTGCCGGGACAAGCCGTCCGCCTCCACATTGTCGGCACCCTTGGTGTACTTGATGGTGAATGCAAACTCCTGCAGTAGCAACCGCCAGCGTCCGAGCCGGCCATGACTGTCGACCCGCTGGGAGTTCAGGAACGTGAGCGGGCAGTGGTCGGTGAAGACCGTGAAGTGCCTGCCGAGCAGGTAGTGTCGGTAGGTCTTCAGCGCGTGCAGGATGGCCAAGCACTCCTTCTCAACAGTCGAGTACCCTCTCTCCGGAGCCGTGAGTGACCTGCTGCAGTACTCTATCACCTTGTCGCCTTGCTTGAGTACGATCCCGACTCCGGTGTTGCTAGCATCCGTGTACAACTGGAATTCCTCGGAAAAATCTGGATGGCCGATGATCGGCGGCTGCTGCAGGGCCTCCTTGAGTCGCCGGAATGCCGTGCTGCACTCGCTGGTCCACTCGAACTTCTCCGTCTTGCTGGTCAATCTGTGCAGCGGCCCTGCGATGTCGGAGAAACTCGGCACGTACTTCCTGTACTGGTTGCAGAGGCCCAGGAACTGGCGCACTTGCGTTGGCGACTGCAGTATTGGCCAGTCCCAGATGGCGCGCACCTTCTCTGGACTCACGGTCGCGCCCTTGGCCGAGAACACGGTGCCGAGAAACGTGACCTCCGGCAGGCCCAGCTGACACTTGCTGCCGCGGACTGTGAGCCCAGCGTCCCTGATCTTCTCAAACACCTGTCGCAGGTGCTGAAGATGCTCGGCTTTCGACTTCGAGAAGCACAGCGTGTCGTCCATGTACGTGAAGGTGTGCTCGGCGCCCTTGAAGACACGGTTCATCAGGATGGTGAAGGAGCTCGGGCCACCGCAGACACCTTGCGGCATCCGCTTGAACTGATATAGCGGCATCCCAGGTCCCGGGCTGAATGCCGTCTTCTGCCTGTCTTCTCGCTTCATTGGGATTTGAAAGTAGCCGCCGTTCAAGTCAATTACGGAGAAGATCTCGTTGCCGGCCAGCTTTTCCTTGACGAAGTCCCTCTGTGGAATGCCTTGAGCCGACCGAACAGTCTTCTTGTTCAGCTCGCGGTAGTCAATCGTCAGCCGCAGGTCACCGTTCTTCTTTCGCACGTAAACCGGGGGCGCCACGTAAGGACTGTCGGACTGCTCGATGATGTCATTGTCCAGCAGCTCTTGGATCAACTTCTTCACCTCAGGCTCCCAGTGAACCGGCAGCTTCCTGGGTGGGATTCGCACAGGGATATCGTCGGTCAGCGGAATGCAGTGCTCGTGCTGATCTGTCAGCCCCGGCCGCCTGGTAAAGATGGCGCTGAACTCGTGCACCAGGGCTCGAATATCGGGGTCTTCAACAACAGGCAGGTTGATCTCCTCCTTCGAAAAGTCTGGCACCAGCTTTTCTTCCAGGTCCTCCCTCTGACTGTCGGCATCGAGGTGACTCACGCCATCAATCACGCATGAATTCTTGGTCTGCGTCTCCACCGCACCGTCGCTAAAGTCCAAGCACAGGTTGCACGTCTTGATGAAGTCCAGGCCGATGATGACGGCAGCCACCTGGCCCTCGGACACATAGAATGGGTGCTGCCGCTCGATGCTGCCGAGAGAAACCTCCAAGCTGGCCACCTGCTGCACTGGCACCGCCTGCTGATTGACCGCCCGGAGCTCCACGTGCACGCTCTTCAGATGAACTGCCTGCATACTCTGCAACATCCGCTTGTCAACGATTGACACCTGGCTGCCTGAGTCGATGAGCGCCGTAACTTTTGCACCTCCGATTTTGCACTGCAGCTTCGATGTCGACGGATTCGGCCTGACGACAACTGCTGCGCTGCTGCTGGCTGGATCCCTCACCTCACCACCCAGGAACAGTCCGCTTACGCTTGGGCCCGCGCTCAGTACTGGCCAGGGTTGCGGGCTTTGCCCCGGCCGCTGCCGTTTCCCGACGGCTGGTTGCAGTTCTTGGCGATGTGGCCGCGGCGGTTGCAGTTCCAGCAGGTCACCTCGCGTAGTCGCCTAGCACTGCGGACTGCGCAGGAGTCCGACGCTTCCGAACCCAGCTTCGCCGCCAGATCTTTGACCGTCGCCTGCAGCGAGCTGACCGCCGACCTCAGCTCTGCAGTCTCGTCGCTTCCACTCGCAGCTCCAGTCGCTGCGAGAATCTGCTGGCTCCGCTCCGTGGTGGCAGAAGGCAGCTCCAGTAGCAGTTGTGCCCGCGCCAGTGCGTCGCTCACCGTCTTGACTGATGCGTCGGCTCTGATCTGTCTGCTGATGTCCGCTGGAAGTCCACGGATGAAGTGGTGAGTCAGCATGGTCTCTGTTGCACCTGCATTGCTGATGCCAGCGTCCTTGAGCAGCTGCTTCAGGTGGTACAGGAAGAGCCGAGGCGATTCGCCGGGCAACAGCTTCCGGCTCTCGAATGCATCCAGCGCTGAGAATTTCTGGCTTTCGGGGTGAAATGCTTCACTCAGAGTTTGTACCACCACGCTGTAGTCGCTCTTGTCCTTGTCGCTGAGCTCGAGGAAAACGGCCAGAGCCTCGCCATCCAGAAATGTTGGCAGATGCAAATGCTTGTCATTTGTCCACTTGTTCGCTGCTGCGCATAGCTCAAACCGCTGGAGCCACTCCTTAAAGTTTCCAGAGCTAAACAGCCTTGGAATCGCGCGGTGACTGCCCTCTGCCATTGAGCGCTCTGCTACCACTTGTAACACGCGGCGTTTGTTAGTTAGTAGAAAATCCGATAGCCTCGGGAGGCAGCGACTCACTTTATTTATATTATCGAGTGAATCAATATCAAACGATGTACATTCATATTTAACAGCGAAGCGAAGCGTACATTAAAATCAAACGATGATTTAGCAGTCAAGTCACGATAACATGACTTACCTGCTAGCAATAAAATATTACATAGCTATACTAAAATAAACATGCTGCTTGAATGACGCAGAGAATTTTCAGGCCTTTGATGCCAATTTGTAAGTTCTTTTAGTCACAAAGTGAATGACTAAAGTGAGCGAAGCTCAGAGTGAATAACTTAGGTGGCAAATGCCTACAGAAAACATCAAAGTAGAAAATATTCCTTGATGAGGGGTTTGGGACTAATAGTAAGGCTCTATATAATTTAAAAAAATTAATTTTGGCACCTAAGATGTGACAACATAGGCAGCCAACGGCACAGCCGCAGCTAGTTGCGCGGCGCATCCAAGTGCTGTGTACATCTGCTCAGTCCTGACGGGCTGGAGGGTCCGCAACACCCAAAATTTTCCCAGCTCAAACAGGTACATGATCTCAGCTGGGTGGACTAAAGCAATGGAGATTAATTTGCATCGTAGAGCTGGGATTCGAACCCACGACCTTCCAGTCATAAGTCAGACGCCCTAGCCACTAGTTAGCTATCTATCAGTTCTTCAGAGGAAATTGTGGGACATTCAGAAAGGGATTGTCCCAAAAATTAGAAGTTAGAAGCTAGAGGAGTTGTAGCCTAGTGGCTAGGGGCTAGTGGCCTCCTGACTTATGACCGGAAGGTCGTGGGTTCGAGTCCTGGCCCTTGGAGACAATTGTGCCCTTGAACAAGGCACTTAACCCGCATTGCTTCAGTCCACCCAGCTGAGATCGGGTACCAGTTTGAGCTGGGTAAATTTAGTGTGGGTGTTGCGGCCCCTCCAGCCCGTCGGGCTGAAAGCTGTACACAGCCCTCGGATGCGCCGCGCAACTAGCTGCGGCTGTGCCGAGGGCTGTACATCTGGTCGAAAGTTCGGGTGTCTAAATTTATTTATCATTATTATTAGAAAGGGATTAAACACCAAGAAACTGCAAACAGCAATTAACAAGTGAGAACTTGAATTCAAACAAAAAGCTACCGCACAGCAAAACTCACACTCCATAGCCGAACTAACTGAACTGAGTCGAGCAACCCTGCCCGATGCAGCTGAGCATGCCCACTCCGACGAGGCGTTTATCCCAGTTCCAGTCTCCTCAGTCGCCGAAAGTGCAGCCGCAGCTACGCCAGACTGACTGCAGAGGCTGTAAACGAAACAGCTGACTGACACAATTGTAGCTATGCTGACGAGAGATTTTGTTGCTGCGGGTAGCAACGGCCTAGCAACAGTAACTAGCATCGACCTCATGGTTGGCAGCACCTGTTAGGGTGAAAATAAGTTAGCTCTGGAATGATATCTTACAGCATTTAAATAGCTATAGTTTCTCTCAGGACAACGGAAGCCAACTGCATGGCTTGGCTATTGGCTTTTGCTAGAGGGACTGCATGGGATAGAGAAATGCAGAGAGAGAGACAGGCAGATAGGGTAGAGAGCAAGTCATAGATTATCCGGAGTCCATTGTTTAAGTAAGCACTTGCACAAACCAAACCCATGCGAGATGGCGAGCAGCCAGAAAAAAAAACTGTGGAGACTGGAACAAAGGCTATTGAGGGAGAATTAAAAAACTTTCTGCGGAACTGGGAAGTGAAAGCTTTGGTAATATAGTGCAGAATTTCCTCCGGCTGAGATGGAGCTTGGCGGGAGAAAGTGAATTGTCCCCCGGGGCCCAGCTGCCGGTGGTGGCCAATTAATCACGCCAGGTGAGGACTTGAGCACGCCTGAGGTTGGCGGCGGGAAAGCGGTTGCTAGGGAGCCTGTCATATTTAATGACTCAGTGGAGAAGGGGGAAATTTAACGATGAGCGATTCCTTCGTGTGAATGCACCGGTTACTAGGGAAGTCATTTTAGATACCGGAAGTAAAGGTTTGGAAATATCCGCACGATAGACATTTTGATATATAGATGAGTTTAAAAAATATAGATGGAGAGATAGATAGATAGATAGATAGATAGATAGATAGATAGATAGATAGATAGATAGATAGATAGATAGATAGATAGATAGATAGATAGATAGATAGATAGATAGATAGATAGATAGATAGATAGATAGATAGATAGATAGATAGATAGATAGATAGATAGATAGATAGATAGATAGATAGATAGATAGATAGATAGATAGATAGATAGATAGATAGATAGATAGATAGATAGATAGATAGATAGATAGATAGATAGATAGATAGATAGATAGATAGATAGATAGATAGATAGATAGATAGATAGATAGATAGATAGATAGATAGATAGATAGATAGATAGATAGATAGATAGATAGATAGATAGATAGATAGATAGATAGATAGATAGATAGATAGATAGATAGATAGATAGATAGATAGATAGATAGATAGATAGATAGATAGATAGATAGATAGATAGATAGATAGATAGATAGATAGATAGATAGATAGATAGATAGATAGATAGATAGATAGATAGATAGATAGATAGATAGATAGATAGATAGATAGATAGATAGATAGATAGATAGATAGATAGATAGATAGATAGATAGATAGATAGATAGATAGATAGATAGATAGATAGATAGATAGATAGATAGATAGATAGATAGATAGATAGATAGATAGATAGATAGATAGATAGATAGATAGATAGATAGATAGATAGATAGATAGATAGATAGATAGATAGATAGATAGATAGATAGATAGATAGATAGATAGATAGATAGATAGATAGATAGATAGATAGATAGATAGATAGATAGATAGATAGATAGATAGATAGATAGATAGATAGATAGATAGATAGATAGATAGATAGATAGATAGATAGATAGATAGATAGATAGATAGATAGATAGATAGATAGATAGATAGATAGATAGATAGATAGATAGATAGATAGATAGATAGATAGATAGATAGATAGATAGATAGATAGATAGATAGATAGATAGATAGATAGATAGATAGATAGATAGATAGATAGATAGATAGATAGATAGATAGATAGATAGATAGATAGATAGATAGATAGATAGATAGATAGATAGATAGATAGATAGATAGATAGATAGATAGATAGATAGATAGATAGATAGATAGATAGATAGATAGATAGATAGATAGATAGATAGATAGATAGATAGATAGATAGATAGATAGATAGATAGATAGATAGATAGATAGATAGATAGATAGATAGATAGATAGATAGATAGATAGATAGATAGATAGATAGATAGATAGATAGATAGATAGATAGATAGATAGATAGATAGATAGATAGATAGATAGATAGATAGATAGATAGATAGATAGATAGATAGATAGATAGATAGATAGATAGATAGATAGATAGATAGATAGATAGATAGATAGATAGATAGATAGATAGATAGATAGATAGATAGATAGATAGATAGATAGATAGATAGATAGATAGATAGATAGATAGATAGATAGATAGATAGATAGATAGATAGATAGATAGATAGATAGATAGATAGATAGATAGATAGATAGATAGATAGATAGATAGATAGATAGATAGATAGATAGATAGATAGATAGATAGATAGATAGATAGATAGATAGATAGATAGATAGATAGATAGATAGATAGATAGATAGATAGATAGATAGATAGATAGATAGATAGATAGATAGATAGATAGATAGATAGATAGATAGATAGATAGATAGATAGATAGATAGATAGATAGATAGATAGATAGATAGATAGATAGATAGATAGATAGATAGATAGATAGATAGATAGATAGATAGATAGATAGATAGATAGATAGATAGATAGATAGATAGATAGATAGATAGATAGATAGATAGATAGATAGATAGATAGATAGATAGATAGATAGATAGATAGATAGATAGATAGATAGATAGATAGATAGATAGATAGATAGATAGATAGATAGATAGATAGATAGATAGATAGATAGATAGATAGATAGATAGATAGATAGATAGATAGATAGATAGATAGATAGATAGATAGATAGATAGATAGATAGATAGATAGATAGATAGATAGATAGATAGATAGATAGATAGATAGATAGATAGATAGATAGATAGATAGATAGATAGATAGATAGATAGATAGATAGATAGATAGATAGATAGATAGATAGATAGATAGATAGATAGATAGATAGATAGATAGATAGATAGATAGATAGATAGATAGATAGATAGATAGATAGATAGATAGATAGATAGATAGATAGATAGATAGATAGATAGATAGATAGATAGATAGATAGATAGATAGATAGATAGATAGATAGATAGATAGATAGATAGATAGATAGATAGATAGATAGATAGATAGATAGATAGATAGATAGATAGATAGATAGATAGATAGATAGATAGATAGATAGATAGATAGATAGATAGATAGATAGATAGATAGATAGATAGATAGATAGATAGATAGATAGATAGATAGATAGATAGATAGATAGATAGATAGATAGATAGATAGATAGATAGATAGATAGATAGATAGATAGATAGATAGATAGATAGATAGATAGATAGATAGATAGATAGATAGATAGATAGATAGATAGATAGATAGATAGATAGATAGATAGATAGATAGATAGATAGATAGATAGATAGATAGATAGATAGATAGATAGATAGATAGATAGATAGATAGATAGATAGATAGATAGATAGATAGATAGATAGATAGATAGATAGATAGATAGATAGATAGATAGATAGATAGATAGATAGATAGATAGATAGATAGATAGATAGATAGATAGATAGATAGATAGATAGATAGATAGATAGATAGATAGATAGATAGATAGATAGATAGATAGATAGATAGATAGATAGATAGATAGATAGATAGATAGATAGATAGATAGATAGATAGATAGATAGATAGATAGATAGATAGATAGATAGATAGATAGATAGATAGATAGATAGATAGATAGATAGATAGATAGATAGATAGATAGATAGATAGATAGATAGATAGATAGATAGATAGATAGATAGATAGATAGATAGATAGATAGATAGATAGATAGATAGATAGATAGATAGATAGATAGATAGATAGATAGATAGATAGATAGATAGATAGATAGATAGATAGATAGATAGATAGATAGATAGATAGATAGATAGATAGATAGATAGATAGATAGATAGATAGATAGATAGATAGATAGATAGATAGATAGATAGATAGATAGATAGATAGATAGATAGATAGATAGATAGATAGATAGATAGATAGATAGATAGATAGATAGATAGATAGATAGATAGATAGATAGATAGATAGATAGATAGATAGATAGATAGATAGATAGATAGATAGATAGATAGATAGATAGATAGATAGATAGATAGATAGATAGATAGATAGATAGATAGATAGATAGATAGATAGATAGATAGATAGATAGATAGATAGATAGATAGATAGATAGATAGATAGATAGATAGATAGATAGATAGATAGATAGATAGATAGATAGATAGATAGATAGATAGATAGATAGATAGATAGATAGATAGATAGATAGATAGATAGATAGATAGATAGATAGATAGATAGATAGATAGATAGATAGATAGATAGATAGATAGATAGATAGATAGATAGATAGATAGATAGATAGATAGATAGATAGATAGATAGATAGATAGATAGATAGATAGATAGATAGATAGATAGATAGATAGATAGATAGATAGATAGATAGATAGATAGATAGATAGATAGATAGATAGATAGATAGATAGATAGATAGATAGATAGATAGATAGATAGATAGATAGATAGATAGATAGATAGATAGATAGATAGATAGATAGATAGATAGATAGATAGATAGATAGATAGATAGATAGATAGATAGATAGATAGATAGATAGATAGATAGATAGATAGATAGATAGATAGATAGATAGATAGATAGATAGATAGATAGATAGATAGATAGATAGATAGATAGATAGATAGATAGATAGATAGATAGATAGATAGATAGATAGATAGATAGATAGATAGATAGATAGATAGATAGATAGATAGATAGATAGATAGATAGATAGATAGATAGATAGATAGATAGATAGATAGATAGATAGATAGATAGATAGATAGATAGATAGATAGATAGATAGATAGATAGATAGATAGATAGATAGATAGATAGATAGATAGATAGATAGATAGATAGATAGATAGATAGATAGATAGATAGATAGATAGATAGATAGATAGATAGATAGATAGATAGATAGATAGATAGATAGATAGATAGATAGATAGATAGATAGATAGATAGATAGATAGATAGATAGATAGATAGATAGATAGATAGATAGATAGATAGATAGATAGATAGATAGATAGATAGATAGATAGATAGATAGATAGATAGATAGATAGATAGATAGATAGATAGATAGATAGATAGATAGATAGATAGATAGATAGATAGATAGATAGATAGATAGATAGATAGATAGATAGATAGATAGATAGATAGATAGATAGATAGATAGATAGATAGATAGATAGATAGATAGATAGATAGATAGATAGATAGATAGATAGATAGATAGATAGATAGATAGATAGATAGATAGATAGATAGATAGATAGATAGATAGATAGATAGATAGATAGATAGATAGATAGATAGATAGATAGATAGATAGATAGATAGATAGATAGATAGATAGATAGATAGATAGATAGATAGATAGATAGATAGATAGATAGATAGATAGATAGATAGATAGATAGATAGATAGATAGATAGATAGATAGATAGATAGATAGATAGATAGATAGATAGATAGATAGATAGATAGATAGATAGATAGATAGATAGATAGATAGATAGATAGATAGATAGATAGATAGATAGATAGATAGATAGATAGATAGATAGATAGATAGATAGATAGATAGATAGATAGATAGATAGATAGATAGATAGATAGATAGATAGATAGATAGATAGATAGATAGATAGATAGATAGATAGATAGATAGATAGATAGATAGATAGATAGATAGATAGATAGATAGATAGATAGATAGATAGATAGATAGATAGATAGATAGATAGATAGATAGATAGATAGATAGATAGATAGATAGATAGATAGATAGATAGATAGATAGATAGATAGATAGATAGATAGATAGATAGATAGATAGATAGATAGATAGATAGATAGATAGATAGATAGATAGATAGATAGATAGATAGATAGATAGATAGATAGATAGATAGATAGATAGATAGATAGATAGATAGATAGATAGATAGATAGATAGATAGATAGATAGATAGATAGATAGATAGATAGATAGATAGATAGATAGATAGATAGATAGATAGATAGATAGATAGATAGATAGATAGATAGATAGATAGATAGATAGATAGATAGATAGATAGATAGATAGATAGATAGATAGATAGATAGATAGATAGATAGATAGATAGATAGATAGATAGATAGATAGATAGATAGATAGATAGATAGATAGATAGATAGATAGATAGATAGATAGATAGATAGATAGATAGATAGATAGATAGATAGATAGATAGATAGATAGATAGATAGATAGATAGATAGATAGATAGATAGATAGATAGATAGATAGATAGATAGATAGATAGATAGATAGATAGATAGATAGATAGATAGATAGATAGATAGATAGATAGATAGATAGATAGATAGATAGATAGATAGATAGATAGATAGATAGATAGATAGATAGATAGATAGATAGATAGATAGATAGATAGATAGATAGATAGATAGATAGATAGATAGATAGATAGATAGATAGATAGATAGATAGATAGATAGATAGATAGATAGATAGATAGATAGATAGATAGATAGATAGATAGATAGATAGATAGATAGATAGATAGATAGATAGATAGATAGATAGATAGATAGATAGATAGATAGATAGATAGATAGATAGATAGATAGATAGATAGATAGATAGATAGATAGATAGATAGATAGATAGATAGATAGATAGATAGATAGATAGATAGATAGATAGATAGATAGATAGATAGATAGATAGATAGATAGATAGATAGATAGATAGATAGATAGATAGATAGATAGATAGATAGATAGATAGATAGATAGATAGATAGATAGATAGATAGATAGATAGATAGATAGATAGATAGATAGATAGATAGATAGATAGATAGATAGATAGATAGATAGATAGATAGATAGATAGATAGATAGATAGATAGATAGATAGATAGATAGATAGATAGATAGATAGATAGATAGATAGATAGATAGATAGATAGATAGATAGATAGATAGATAGATAGATAGATAGATAGATAGATAGATAGATAGATAGATAGATAGATAGATAGATAGATAGATAGATAGATAGATAGATAGATAGATAGATAGATAGATAGATAGATAGATAGATAGATAGATAGATAGATAGATAGATAGATAGATAGATAGATAGATAGATAGATAGATAGATAGATAGATAGATAGATAGATAGATAGATAGATAGATAGATAGATAGATAGATAGATAGATAGATAGATAGATAGATAGATAGATAGATAGATAGATAGATAGATAGATAGATAGATAGATAGATAGATAGATAGATAGATAGATAGATAGATAGATAGATAGATAGATAGATAGATAGATAGATAGATAGATAGATAGATAGATAGATAGATAGATAGATAGATAGATAGATAGATAGATAGATAGATAGATAGATAGATAGATAGATAGATAAATAGCTATAAAATAGAGTATTTTCATCTAAAAAGTATATTTGCAGAGACGAAGAAACCCAGTTTCTATAAGATTTTTTTTGTTAACGTTCCCTCTCACAAGATTAAACATCAAGTGACAGGAATAAACCATTTATAAAAGCCTTAACTCAAATGCTTTGAAGTAGTAGCAGTGAAGTTGGCTTTCGGAATCGCATTTGACCAGTGCAAATACAAGTTAGAACTCAAACAAGATTTATTTGAGAAACCAAGCGAAAGGATAAGTAAAGAAGAAAATGAATGGCAAACTGTTATTTAAAATCGACAGAAAAGCCAATTAAAATCCGAACTATTCAGATCTTTCTGAAATTTAATCATTGACTGAAATGGCACCTCATTCAACATAGACGGGATAATCATTCACTGAAATGGCGCCTCATTCAACATTAGACGGGAAATGGCGCCTCATTCAACATTAGACGGGATAATCATAGGCTGAAATAGCGCCTAATTCAACATTAGACGGGATAATCATTCGCTGAAACGGCGCCTCATTCAACATTAGACGGGATAATCATTCGCTGAAACGGCGCCTCATTCAACATTAGACGGGATAATCATTCGCTGAAACGGCGCCTAATTCAACATTAGACGGGATAATCATTCGCTGAAACGGGCCTCATTCAACATTAGACGGGATAATCATTCGCTGAAATGGCGCTATGACGAAAATTTACTCTCGTTGCAATCCAGTGGCACAAAAGTACAGTTTGAATATTTCTCCGTTTTGACAGTTTACTTACCCAAGGCTGCAGGAAAAGATATTTATAATGCTGCTAATAATGGAAAATCTGGTACCAACTAAAAAAATGAGTCGCTTTGGGTGAGGATTTTTATGGTCCGGAGGGTACGTATAGCTTTTGAGTCAACTGACACCTCTACAAAGGGATTGGTTGGGAGGTTACTGCAGCCAATAAAGTCGGTGACTAATGCACTGGCTACACAATTACTATGAGCTGCAACGGGCTATATGCCTAAGCATTAGTTGTAAGAACTTGATTAATGACTTTACTTAATATGTAAAATTAATTTTTAATGGCACCGTCTGACTTGAGTTTTATAGTGTTTTGATCTTACTGAATTCAATTATTTGGGCTAGATGTCCTTTCATGTCACAGTCGGAAGTTAAATATGACATCACTGGTTATTTTATGGTTTTAAAATACAGCAGTTACTTGAAAGATCATCAAGGATTTCTAAAAATAGCATCTGGAGTGGAAAGAAAGAAGCGCTCCCGCGAAATCGTTACCACACGAGGCCAATATTTTATGCCTTAGTAAGATTAGGAACTTACAAGAAACTTTATGGCCTCATGGTAAAAGACATCAAATTATTTCCGCTCCAGATGCTATTGTTAGAAATCCTTGAATGAATCTCTTCAATCCACTCGATTGCAGTCGAAGTTTATTATTGTAAATTCGACCTGATGCAAGAATCCTACGCTCGTATTTGACTCTGCAGGAGTTAAACATTCAATAACCCTTCGGGAAAAAAACCTGTACAAAGGGCTCATGGCGATTCGGCCTATTCCCCATCTAGAAGTCTTTTTGAAAAGACTGAGCTTTAAAAACTTCATTCGCCAGGCCTCCTGCAGTTCCCTTCATTCCATTGTTCCCAACATGTGTGGACGTCAAGAAGATCCCACGCAGTTTTTTTAACAATCTCTTTTCCGACTGTCTCTCTACCGTCGTGCGTTTTTCTCTGGCTTATGCTCCCTATCTCCCTCTGTCTCATCGGCAAATGAATTATTCAATGAGAAAACTAGCACAGTCACAGCGGCTTGGACGGAATTCAAAGCGGGCATTGTGTGTGCAGCCATGGAGGTGGCATATGCTAATGCTGCAACTGTACATCCTGCATCATGGAATACTCCCACGCTCTCTCCTGATTCTGTACAGGCTTTACATTTTTTCAATGCCCTTTTGATGTCGCCCGACGTTTGTTAGACAGACTCTTAGCGTATTATTTCAGCTTACTATTGTCGTTGACGCAGGCTTATTCCATTATTGTTATCCCATGCAGGTATAGTTACGTCCAGTTCCCATAGTGAGGCTCCTATATAGAGATTGAGGTTGATTGTTACATAATTTGATGTCTGTTTACTCTGTATTGTTAATAAATTACCGTCTGAATATTATATAATGTTCATAATATTCAGTCAATGTATTTATACTTTATATGCGTAGCGGGTAAATAATTGATTGAGCGAAACTGCATAATATCAATTTAAAATGAGAGGACTCCACCGATGCAAGTGCAAATAAAAATGGACGCTACTATTGGAGAGGAAGAAGAAGTGTCCTGGTACGAGGTTACGTTTCTTTCTCGTAGCAGTCTGCCTGTAGGTCTTACAGTACATAAAGTTTGTCTTTCTGCTTGCAACTCATATTAGCAGTCTTTCTGTGTGTTTATTTGTCAGGATGTCTTGCACGTAGGTTACGTTTCTTTCTGTATGTCGGACTGATGTGCCTTAAATGTAGTTTTGAATGTCTGTCAGTCTTCTATACACAGTAACATGCTTATTCTGCATTTAGAAAACGATTGGTGACTACAGAATGTCACGTCACATAAGCGCAAGAATTAGTGAGTGCCAACTGGCACACAAGAACTCAACATTATTATATAAAGCAGCACTCCACAGCCTTAATACTTAAGCTCTGTGGCGGTAAAGAGCTTTCTTTATTCGAATGAAGATCGAGTTTTATGCGTGCGCTTACGAGTATAAGCCTACAGGCGAGAGCACAATGCCAAATGGCTCTGACCAACGTGCCATTAGCTGAGCTGTACCACATGCAGCGTACAATCAACTAGATAACAAAAGGAGCCGTTCGAAAGACACCGCACACACTGCAGCCAGATAAAAGGCTGTGCGTGCGAATCTTGTCTCCATGCATTGTATGAAGCTCTTAGCTTATAGCTTTCAAAACTATATCAAGCCAACTAAAATCCGCAGAAGAAAATGAGCAGCCAACAAGGATTAAAAGATTCTCAGCAGCAACTGAAGCACAGCACCGATCGCCAATTGCAGATGTATCTGGAGTACAGGCGCAGTAGGGAGCGAGTGTCGAAAACTCTGCGACACACGGCCGCCTGGGTGATCCTATTCTGGACGCTCATCACTTTCCCAACCTTCTTGGACGTCTGCAACGGGCGGGGCCGCGGAGCCGCCTGCTTCGACTGGTACCCGGTGGTGGTGCTGGTCGGTTTCTGCCTGACGGCGCCACCCATTCTGTTGTTGAAGTTCCAGCTAGACAAGCCGCTGAGAGACAGCTGGGGCCTGCTGAGATTCTCGTGGAGAAACGGCGCACCAAAAGATCCGAGGAAGCGATGGTCGCAGGACTGACTGCTGATTGATTCTTTTTTTTAACATTTCTGCCACAAGAAACTTGACCAATAATTATAACGATCGAATGTAGAATGTCGAGTAGCATTTAAGTGTACGTGCGTGCCAGATTCTGGTTTTTGTAAATTTTTATAATCTTGAGATATTATTCGAGATATTAAGAGACTTTCCCGGCACTTCATTTTCAAAGGCATGAATCAGCACACAAGTTATTTTGTATTGTGAGCAACTAACTTGCACTAACAATATAGCAACTAGCTTACCAGAAAAGTACAAGTCTAACTAGGATTTTACATATCGAATAGAAAAAACGAACGAGTTGACAAAAATGCTATTGCAGATTAGGGACAAAACGTTTTAAGCCTGAAAGTCTTTGTCTTGATCAATCATTATATTCAATAAGTTAAGGTCTTTGTATCCAGACAAAAAATAAGTTTTTAGTTTTTTGACCAACCCATCAAAGAATCCCGTTGTTTTTTATCTTTATTTTGACCTATACTATAATCCCGTCGAGGTCTTTGTTCTGACCTATAAAAAACCCGACGTAGTCTTTGTTCCGAACCAAAAATGCTGTGAATGTCAGAGAACAGTAAAGACAAAAATACTAGTCTTTGTCCCCAATGCAACAGTCTCAAAAACCAAACAAAAAATCTCCAATTAATTCCACAATTTAGCTCGCTTAGAATCGCCGCCAGCGGCCGCGTCGTCAGCCGAATCGACGGGCTCGTCGGCCGGTTCAACTCGGCCGTCGGCATTCCTGATCCGCTCGTAGCAGAGCGGACAGACGACGCCGCGCTCGTGTCGATTGCCGCAGGCGGCGCAGGTAACCACCCTGGCCGTCGCCATCATCGGCACGACAATGTTGGCGTAGCGGGTCAGCCGTCTGGTAGCCCGAGATTCGATGGTTCGCCGACGCTTCGGGACGGCCAGGCGGATGTGCAGGTCGCTGATCAACTCGGCGACGCTTGGCCACGACGTCGACGTCGGCGGCGCGGTAAAACGGCCGGCGTCGATTGAGGCCAAGGCGAGGCCGGGCGAAGGCGGCGGGAACAGTCGGGTTGACAGCCGGCTGATCAGCTTGGCCACCGAGTTGGCGGCGCGACCGAGTGCGGACAGCGACATCGGCGAGGGCGGCGGCTGCAAGGCCGATTGGAGGCGATTTTTTAGCGAGAATTAGTCTGAGGATGGGGAGGGGTCAGTCTGAGGATGGGGAGGGGTCAGTCTGAGGATGGGGAGGGGTCAGTCTGAGGATGGGGAGGGGTCAGGCTAAGGATGGGGAGGGGGCAGTCTGAGGACGGGGAGGGGTCAGGCTGAGGATGGGGAAGGGTCAGTCTGAGGATGGGGAGGGGTCAGTCTGAGGATGGGGAGGGGTCAGTCTGATCATTAGGATGGCCAAGGGTCAATATAGGGAACAAATAGGTCAAAGATAGGAAAAATTAAAATCAGACTAAGGGATTTATTCACGGACTTATTCATAGACAAATAAGAATGAAACTTTAAAACTATGAACTATGAATTAGCTTCACTCAGGTGCCTTTTCTATTGTAGTTACAAGCACAAGCAAACGCCCAGTTGCATGATCTACAAATGACATAAAAAATCGAGTGAAATACACAGCAAAAATTGGTGAAAAAACGCCACAAAGATGAAATAAGAGCCCACGAAAGCCGTTAAAAAGTTTATGAAGCGCAGATATTTAAAGAAAATCTTTAATTTTCATCGGCTTGGAATGTTTATTTCATTACACTAAAAAACTGACGCATAAAAGTACGTTGCGTACTATAACAATGCAGTAAGGCTCAGCTTAGCAAGATAGGAATGTTTTAGAAAAAATAAATAAAATCAGAATCAGATTGATTTAAAATATTACTTTTTATTACGCTTTTTTGTGTTATTAAAACAAGAAAGCTTCCTATATACATTTTACTAAAAACCAGAGCATAAGGGGTGTCAGCTAAACTATAAGGAATTCATAGGATGTCAGATAGCCTGATGATTTAGGAGGGTGTCAGCTACAGCCTGATGATTGGGGAGGGTGTCAGCTACAGCCTGAGGATCTTTGAGGGTGTCAGCTACAGCCTGAGGATCTTTGAGGGTGTCAGCTACAGCCTGAGGATCTTTGAGGGTGTCAGCTACAGCCTGAGGATCTTTAAGGGTGTCAGCTACAGCCTGAGGATCTTTGAGGGTGTCAGCTACAGCCTGAGGATCTTTGAGGGTGTCAGCTACAGCCTGAGAATCTCGGGGGGTGTCAGCTACAGCCTGAGGATCTTTGAGGGTGTCAGCTACAGCCTGAGGATCTCAAGAGGGTGTCAGCTACAGCCTGAGGATCTCAAGAGGGTGTCAGCTACAGCCTGAGGATCTCAAGAGGGTGTCAGCTACAGCCTGAGGATCTCTGACGGTGCAATTTACTATTTCTGAAAAAGTATCTTGCACAATTGGAGGATTAGAGAGAGTGATATTCACAGACAATGGGGATGAGAAGATCAAGAATCTCCAAATAACAGATTTACGTCAATAAAAAAATTTTGTACTACAACTTTAACAAAGCGGATCATAAAAAGCGTCATTGAATTTTGTACAGTTACTATAGACGCAATATTTAATTTAAGGATTAAGGATATCAAATAACAAACTTATTTACACGAACAAGTCAAAATAAAAATTTGGATTTTTTCTATCAGCACTACTTACAATTGCGTTAAGTAAGTAGTCTATTGAGGATAGGCAAAATTTCAACACAAATCAACAAAATCAAATTTGACTTTCATTCTTAGCCGATATGAAATCTTGTCTAAACGCATCAGAGAAAGCGTCCTCAGGCGGCACGTACGTGTCTGGATCGTAGCGCTGGGTGCGCACTAGCATGACAATAATGCCAATCAGAGCGATCAGACAGATAAATAGCGCACAGCCCAACACGTAGGTGACAATCTGAGCCTCGTACAACGGGTAGGGAAATTCAGTTGGCACTGGTTCAATTGGCTCGGCAACTAAAGCGTAGCGCTGACGCCAGAAAGCCATCTGATTGGGTCGGTAGGCGCGCCTATTCGAGGCATTGATGAACAGGTGAGCGTAGCTCTGCTCGTGCAGAGTATACGGCAGCCAGGAGAAATTCCTATTCTCGTAGGGCGTGGGATTTTCGTAGCGCATAAAATTCACCCACATCTGCATGACAAACTCGCTCATATTGTAGTCCAGTATCCGATCCCAGGGGAACAGAGTTGGCGGCGGTTGCGGCATCAACAAATCGCGCCACCAGCTCGTATTCATAAACGGCAAACCAAATAGAAACTGAGTAGTGGTGCCCTGATAGATGCCGAGCGCCTGCGGTGTTGTGTCATTCATGCCGCGATAGGCGAACTCGTAGGCGTACGTGATTGGCTGGCGCTGCGAGTGCAGCTTGATTGCGTAATCAAGTCCGGACCGGACGCCCCAGTCGGAGATCAGAGCGACGAATTGTTCGCGTCGGGCCGTCATGTTGTCCGGCTGGCTCCACCAGTTGTAGCGGAAGAATACCTCTTCGTAGGTGTCGTTCATGTGGCGCACCTGTCCGGTTTGGGCGATTTCGGCCAGTGGGGAATTATTAGAGTGGGAGATTCAAAGTACGGGAAATAGAAAGATTTTTAGGTATTTTGGAGAATGGGAAGATTTTGGAGAAAAGGGAGATCGGGGAAGGGGAAGATTTTGGGCAAAAAAGAGATCAGGGAATGGAAAGATTTTGTACAAAGGGAAGGTAGGTGAATGGGAAGATTTTTTACAGAGGAGAGATTTGGGAGTGGGAAGATTTTGGACAAATAGAGGATCAAGGAATGGAAAGATTTTGGAGAAAGGGGAGATAAGTGAATGTAAGAATGGGGAGAATGGGAAGATTTGAAGAAATCGTTGATGGGAATAAACAAAGTGCAGAATTTATTAGTCAGAAAGTGAAGAACAGGCGAATCAAACACAAAACCGAGCACAGGTAGCGTTCAAAGACCAATTAGCAGCCCATACTAACCTTCAAATAGTCGAGAAACTTTTCAATAGCCTTAGCAAAATCGCTATCGGTAAAATCGGCCCCGGAACTAATCGGCGTGATGCCCCATTCCTTGAGCCGCCTGTCCGCCTCCTTCGCCAGCTCGTCGTGCGTGAATCCCATGATAGCCGGCGGGGCGGCGAACCGGCCTTGGGATCGCTCAACAAGAGGATCGCGCGGTATGAGGCCGACCTCGCCGTCAACTACCGGCGTCCAAACGTACGGCGAGGCCGGATGATGATGCGCCACGGCGGAGGCTGTGCTGAGTAGGGCGTTCGAGTCCGGGTGCAGGTATCTGCCGGATTAGAAGGGGTAGGGCGAGCTAAATAGCTTGCTGGGATGTTACTGGTTAAAGGCGAAATAGAACTTTAGGAGATTCTATAGGAGATACAGAGGGAGATTCTCAAGGAGATGCAGAGGGAGATTCTCAAGGAGATACAGAGGGAGATTCTCAAGGAGATACAGAGGGAGATTCTCAAGGAGATACAGAGGGAGATTCTCAAGGAGATGCAGAGGGAGATTCTCAAGGAGATACGGAGGGAGATTCTGAAGGAGATGAAGAGGAAGATTCTCAAGGAGATGCAGAGGGAGATTCTCAAGGAGATGCAGAGGGAGATTCTCAAGGAGATGCAGAGGGAGATTCTCAAGGAGATACAGAGGGAGATTCTCAAGGAGATGCAGAGGGAGATTCTCAAGGAGATGCAGAGGGAGATTCTCAAGGAGATACGGAGGGAGATTCTGAAGGAGATGAAGAGGGAGATTCTCAAGGAGATGCAGAGGGAGATTCTCAAGGAGATGCAGAGGGAGATTCTCAAGGAGATGCAGAGGGAGATTCTCAAGGAGATACGGAGGGAGATTCTGAAGGAGATGAAGAGGGAGATTCTCAAGGAGATGCAGAGGGAGATTCTCAAGGAGATGCAGAGGGAGATTCTGAAGGAGATGCAGAGGGAGATTCTCAAGGAGATGCAGAGGGAGATTCTCAAGGAGATACGGAGGGAGATTCTGAAGGAGATGAAGAGGGAGATTCTCAAGGAGATGCAGAGGGAGATTCTCAAGGAGATGCAGAGGGAGATTCTGAAGGAGATGCAGAGGGAGATTCTGAAGGAGATGCAGAGGGAGATTCTGAAGGAGATGCAGAGGGAGATTCTCAAGGAGATGCAGAGGGAGATTCTCAAGGAGACACGGAGGGAGATTCTGAAGGAGATGAAGAGGGAGATTCTCAAGGAGATGCAGAGGGAGACTCTTAAGGAGATACGGAGGGAGATTCTGAAGGAGATGCAGAGGGAGATTCTCAAGGAGATGCAGAGGGAGATTCTCAAGGAGATGCAGAGGGAGATTCTCAAGGAGATGCAGAGGGAGACTCTTAAGGAGATGCAGAGGGAGATTCTGAAGGAGATGCAGAGGGAGATTCTCAAGGAGATGCAGAGGGAGATTCTCAAGGAGATGCAGAGGGAGATTCTCAAGGAGATACGGAGGGAGATTCTCAAGGAGATACGGAGGGAGACTCTTAAGGAGATGCAGAGAGAGACTCTTAAGGAGATGCAGAGGGAGACTCTTAAGGAGATGCAGAGGGAGACTCTTAAGGAGATGCAGAGGGAGATTCTCAAGGAGATGCAGAGGGAGATTCTCAAGGAGATACAGAGGGAGATTCTCAAGGAGATGCAGAGGGAGATTCTCAAAGAGATACAGAGGGAGATTCTCAAGGAGATACAGAGGGAGACTCTCAAGGAGATGCAGAGGGAGATTCTCAAGGAGATACGGAGGGAGATTCTGAAGGAGATGAAGAGGGAGATTCTCAAGGAGATGCAGATGGAGATTCTCAAGGAGATACAGAGGGAGATTCTCAAGGAGATGCAGAGGGAGATTCTCAAGGAGATACAGAGGGAGAGTCTCAAGGAGATACAGAGGGAGATTCTCAAGGAGATGCAGAGGGAGATTCTCAAGGAGATACGGAGGGAGATTCTGAAGGAGATGAAGAGGGAGATTCTCAAGGAGATGCAGAGGGAGATTCTCAAGGAGATGCAGAGGGAGATTCTCAAGGAGATGCAGAGGGAGATTCTGAAGGAGATGCAGAGGGAGATTCTCAAGGAGATGCAGAGGGAGATTCTCAAGGAGATACGGAGGGAGATTCTGAAGGAGATGAAGAGGGAGATTCTCAAGGAGATGCAGAGGGAGACTCTTAAGGAGATGCAGAGGGAGATTCTCAAGGAGATGCAGAGGGAGATTCTCAAGGAGATGCAGAGGGAGATTCTCAAGGAGATGCAGAGGGAGATTCTCAAGGAGATGCAGAAGGAGACTCTTAAGGAGATGCAGAGGGAGATTCTGAAGGAGATGCAGAGGGAGATTCTCAAGGAGATGCAGAGGGAGATTCTCAAGGAGATGCAGAGGGAGATTCTCAAGGAGATACGGAGGGAGATTCTCAAGGAGATACGGAGGGAGACTCTTAAGGAGATGCAGAGAGAGACTCTTAAGGAGATGCAGTGGGAGACTCTTAAGGAGATGCAGAGGGAGACTCTTAAGGAGATGCAGAGGGAGATTCTCAAGGAGATGCAGAGGGAGATTCTCAAGGAGATGCAGAGGGAGATTCTCAAGGAGATGCAGAGGGAGATTCTCAAGGAGATGCAGAGGGAGATTCTCAAGGAGATGCAGAGGGAGATTCTTAAGGAGATGCAGAGGGAGATTCTCAAGGAGATGCAGAGGGAGATTTACACGGAGATGCAGAGTGAGATTCTCACGGAGATGCAGAGCGGGATTCTCATAGAGATACAGACAAGGGTTCTTAAAAAACCATCTATGAAAGATGCAATTCCCAGAAAGTCCCAAGAGGAAAATTCGAAAGGAAACACGAAGAAAGACAAAGGAAGATTCTTATGGAGCACAGTGTCAATCTCAGAGAGTAGACAATCTCCATGCCACTCACCTGATACAGTAGACCATATAGTAGGTGTCCCTAGTGCCGCAGCCAAGCCGCCTGGCCAGCTCTTTAGCGTAGTCCATAGTGCGCACAATGAGGGGATTAGCGACGCTCCAAGCTCCCAGATCGCTTCCAGACATCAGGGCCACCCGGTGGAACAGGCCGAGCTCCCTGGTGACTGGCGACACCAGATGAATGCCAACTGAGTCCGCGCCGCTGCCCTCGCCGGTTAGCGTTACTGAACCAGGGTCGCCGCGAAAATATCTGTGCGGTGGAGAAGAATAATTCGATAAGTAATTACATACCTGTAGACTTCCACAAGATCAAAGGAGATAATCAAAATGAGTGAAGCATAATTTAAAATAAGTAAGGTCAATCTTAAACTTCAATTACGTCATAACTAAAAGTACTTTTATGTTGACATAAAAGTACATAATAATAATAATAACAGACGCTGACAGGTAAACCTGTAGCGCGGGTGCTGATGCAGGTGAAGACTGCACACCCGTTGCATCTGAAACACTCTCGGGTATGGTAGGCCCCCTCACTGCCAGCTCCATTTTTTTAACATGCCTTGCGAACAGTGAATCTTCACTCACAAAGCCGCACAGTGACAGGGTAAGATGGACCTGCTTCAGGAACAGTTATTACCCAGCATATGCTGGTACCCAATAACAGCTGGGTGGACTGAAGCAATACGGGATTAAGTGCCTTGCTCAAGGGCACAAATTGTCTCCTAGGGGCCGGAACTCGAACCCACGACCTTCTGGTCATAAGGAAGGCGCCCTATAGCCACTAGGCTACAACTCCCTTGTACTAAAAGTACATACGATAAAGATTAGAACTAAAAGTGGACATATTTAGTGACGTAAAAGTACAATCAAGATACAACCTAAAAGTACAATAAAGGAGGTACGAGCGTAAAGCCAAAAATGCAAAAATTTTTATTCCATATTCCATGGAAATAACATGGAAAATCAAACTAAAAAACTGTGCTAAAAGTACAATCAGGAATACCTATTAAACACAATAATTAAAATAATTAGTTAAGATAAAAAGACATCAAACAGAAGCCAAATCTCACCTAATATTATCACGGACCCATTTCATAGCTTCAATCTGATCCCATAGGCCGTAGTTACCAGTCGAAGCGAAATCCCCAGTGCTGAGGAAGCCGAACACGCCCAGGCGATAATTAAAAGTGACAACCATAACGCCTTGGCTAGCCAGCGCGTGGCCAGGGTAGAGATGCGCGCTGCCGTGTACAAAATCGCCGCCGTGAATGAAAATCAACACTGGATAGAGCATAGTCTGCGGCTCGTAAGTGTTATTGGGATAAAACAGATTCAAATAGAGGCAGTCCTCGCTAAAATCGTTGAAGCCGGGTATTCGCTCCTGCATGTAGCCGGGATTCTGCATGCACGCCGAGCGGTAGCGCTTTGCCTGCCAAGCATGCCTAGGGAAATAACATTGGGGATTGGTGGCTTAACTACTATTGAAATGCTTGCGCTTCAGAATTGGACAAGGATGAAGGAACTTCACTTCAGGTCTTTACTTCAGTGCCTTTAGGTGTCCCTCAGCAAACACACGCTACCTTAACTTCAGGTCCTTACTGAGTGCCTTCAGGTGTCCCTCAGCAAACACCCGCTACCTTAACTTCAGGTCTTTACTAAGTGCCTTCAGGTGTCCCTCAGCAAACACCCGCTACCTTAACTTCAGGTCTTTACTAAGTGCCTTCAGGTGTCCCTCAGCAAACACCCGCTACCTTAACTTCAGGTCTTTACTAAGTGCCTTCAGGTGTCCCTCAGCAAACACACGCTACCTTAACTTCAGGTCTTTACTAAGTGCCTTCAGGTGTCCCTCAGCAAACACCCGCTACCTTAACTTCAGGTCTTTACTAAGTGCCTTCAGGTGTCCCTCAGCAAACACCCGCTACCTTAACTTCAGGTCCTTACTTTAGTGCCTTCAGGTGTCCCTCAGCAAACACCCGCTACCTTAACTTCAGGTCCTTACTTTAGTGCCTTCAAGCTTAAGGTGTCCCTCAGCAAACCTCCACCCATCTTTGTTGATCACTACAACAAATTAATTTACCTGACATCCAGAAACGCAGGCCTGCTAATCCGAAATCTCTGATCATTAACAGGCGGCGCTGCGTATGGTATTCCTAGAAAATAATTGACAAATCGGCCCTTGGGCGCCGGCCACTGAGTCCAAGTGTAATCGTAATCCACCCAGCCTGAGTGTCCAATGTAGGCGCCCATACCGGCCTTGGGCACATTCACAATAATGTCAAACTCATTGGGCGGCAGTGTTGTCAGGTAGGGCGTGTGGGTGAACAGCGAATTCGGGACTGGGGTGAAGTATGGCGTTATGAATGGCCTTAGGGCGGCCTCCCAGTTCCACCAGTACTGGGCTAGTGGGGCCTGCGGTTGAGTGGCCAATAACACCAAGACAACTGGGATTAACTTGGAAGCTAGTGATAACACACTGTCTCCTCTGTGTAAATGGTTTGGCAGTGGCATTTTTCTGGAAAATAATTTGGATTTAGGATTTCATATTATTATTTACTTAAAATGGACAGAAAATTAATTTTTTTTGATATTATAACCATTGTAATTGCCATTAAAAAGCTTTCACACTTTAAAAGTCCATCAATATAGCTGATAAGTATATTTATAAACAAAGTCTAGATAAAGACATATCTTAAAATGTATTTCTTAAAGTTAAAAAAAAAGTCTAGAAATAATATATATAGTATATTTGTATTTAAACATGGTCTGAAGCTTTGCAAAAATAGTAATGATTGATAGGGCTCTATTATACTTACAGATTAGTAATTTATTGTCAATACAATATTTTCTTAATTTACAAACTACAGTTCTAATTTAACTACTTGCAAAAACTTGTGAAGATGCAAAATTAAGATATGTCTAAAGTGAGATTCAGGGTGCCTACACCCTTAATAATAGGTAAAAATAAACAGAAAATACAGGAAAAATAAAAAGAATTTTAATCAAAACTTAGGAAATTTTAAAAGTTTATATGGCTTCCAGTAATAAGTACAATGGACAAAAATAGAAAAAAATTTCTAAATTTCTAGTTTTCATAAATAAATGGAGAGAATATACGATAAAAAGAGAATTTTAACCTAAAATATCTATTTTTCCAATAACTTAAATATTAGACTTTAAATTCCTATAATGGGCTTAGTAAAGTTTATAAAGACTAAAAATAAGAACCTAAAAATTAGGCCTGCTTAAAATTAGACCAAATCTGAACACTTTCCTTCTTTTGATATTAATAGTTAGTTTAACAAATTAGACTTCAAACACTCAAAAAATATTCTATAATATATAACTATGACACTAGACCTATCTATGGGAACAATTATCTAATTAAGCTAAATTTAGACACTAGCTAGGTCCATTATAATTTTTTTTAAAATAAAAATATGACAAGTGTAATTATTATTTACAAGCACAAGCATCAATTTTTTGTAAAAGTATCAACATTTTTATAGATGCTTTAGGCTAATACTAGAATGTTTAAAGCAAGTGTAATTTAAGGCTTAACTTAAGTTTTGACATAAGGGTCTAGCCAATTAAAAATATGTTTCATACAGAATGAAAAGTTAACGCTGTAAACTGAGAAAAGTACAATTGTAACTTTGTGACTAATTAGGCCTATATATAGGTCAAAATTTTATGTTGGAAACTTTGTAAGTTATTAATAATTTAATAATAATACTTGATTACACTTGTCCCAATCAGGCCAGATATGCAGCCAACAGCACAGCTGCAGCTATTGCGTGGTGCTTCTGAAGACTGCGTACAGCTGTTCAGTCCATGGACTGGGGGGACGCCACACCCACCTTTCAATTACCCCAGCTGATGCTGGTACCCATTTAACAGCTGGGTGAACTGAAGCAATGCAGAGTTAAGTGTCTTGCTAAAGGACACAAATTGTACCAGTGGAGTCGGGAATCGAACCTCCGACTTTCAAGTCATGAGTCCGACGCTCTAACCACTAGGCTACAATACAACCCCCCTTATTAAACAAATCTAAAAATGCAAGCACTTATTAAATATAGGCAGCCTTCAGACAGCACAAGGTTGGGGGACATTAGCCTAGCTTTACATTAGGGTAAAGCTAGCTCAGCTAGGCTCAGCAAAATTTTATATTAAAATTTAGGCCCCTAAAACTAGGCCTGTAACTAGGCCTCTCAAGTCGTAAGATATTATTGATATAATTCACTTGGAGCGCTAGCGCTAAAAAGAATTTATTTGTAAGGTCTTGAAGTGGGCATCTCGTATCTTGTAAGCAGTATTTTTGAGTCAAAATCAGGTTAAGGCAGGTAGGCAGCGGAATCTTCGCAAATTAATTTTTTATTCTGCTAATTACGATGCCTACAAAAAGTCTGATCTTTTCCGCGTAGTTGTTCTAGGAACTCAGTAGTTCAAACTCTACTAAACTTATTTTGAACTAACAAAATATTATGTTTTTCATATAGTTTAGAAAATTTATTTGTTTATTATTGTTATTTTATTATTAAAGTGGTTATTTCTGCTCTGGATCTCTTTTTCATAACTTTAGGTCTACCTACACCTAGCTTCACTGGACGATTTCAACAGTATTATTTTTGGCCTTTAAATTTTGCTCAAACTGCTGCGTAGATTATTGTTTCTTTCAACAATTTTAGAAATTGAGCGATATTTCATATTAAGTGCTGCACAATTTTACATTTTCCTTACCTATAGTTTTTTTCTATAATACTGTAGCTAAATAACTTTTAATATGATTTGATATTCCGAGCTTGCTGTTGACCGTCTTTTAGAGAAAAAATAAGTTACAAGAAAAAATACTGTGTTGCAGAAAAATAAAATATAAATTGTTATTCTTAGCTAAATCTTACCTTGTGCTAAGTATCAAGCACACATCCTACACCAACCTATCATTTCTTGGTCTTTTACCAACTCTATTTCAACCAACAATAGGTATTATTTGTTAGCGGAAAGTTCCACATCATTTTGCTCAGTGTTTTAATAAGTTGTTTAATAAGTTAGTTGAAACTCAAATTAAACGTTTGCTAGTTAAAATATAAGGAGAACGTCTCCTAGTAGGCTTTTTAAAAAAAGTTATTTTACCATTTTTTAATATATCTTTATAGTCCGACTGACTTAAAATAACTTTACTCTATTGCTTTATTTTTGGATCATGATATTTGTTGCAACGCTATCCCATCTTTTATTTATAAATCAATGAAATTTTAGATGTTATATTGCATTTACTTGATAAAATAATCAAGTAATTTATCATACGATAGACATTTTAAGAAAGGTACAAACTGACCCTTGCAATTGATTGCTGTTCCGATAAGGAATAGCGTGCGTTTATGATAAGATGGGTCCAAAATAGGCAGTTTACAGGCATCAATTTTCTTTCGCTTCAATTTTCAAGCGACTCGTTTTGTCTAAAAATAAAGTTTTCTTTCACAACTTCAGCGTTTTAATGGCTACCGCTGCTGCTGCCGACGCGACTACGGGGGACTCAACCACTGGTGGCATTGTCCGACCCAAGGCCTGGAACGAACAGGTTGAGGACGCCTACCGGTTCCAGCTGGCCGGTTACCGGGACGCTCAGGAGTACCGGTCAATCCTTGGCGAAGAACCCGAACGCTGGGGCGGCTCGGGATTTGTAAAAAAACTGGTCCGACGCGACGGCAGTTTTTATTATTTTAATAAAGTGCGCGAGTGCACAGACAAGGATGTTCACCAGTGCAAATTGTACAAAGAAACTGTCTGACTCCAAAGTGTAAAATTCACCTAGACAAAGCGCCTAAATTTGTCTGTCTATGTACGCGTGAGTAGTGGGAAAATAAAGAATCAATATGAATACACCTTAATACGCGTATGAGACAAGTAGTGCATAAATTTTTAATTGAAGCGAAAAAAGGGCCATATAATCTAAGAATCTCTCTTAAAACACAATTGGCTTCAAACCTTTCCTTTTTCCTCTAATTCTGGTTTACGCGCATAATGATAACAGAAGTAAAAATATATTGTTTGAAATGAATTTGTATCAAAGAATTCATAAATCTAGTCAACCCGCCTGACATGCTACTCTAGACCAAAATTTGTACTTTTACTTTTTCATTTTTTTATGAATTAAAAACACGAATGAAGTTCTTAAAGTTTCTACCATAGAAAAACAGTCCCTAGCTAGCTACTGAAAACAGTCTCGCTCTAAGCAATACATATCGCAAAGGATAATCCGCTTAACCAAGCTAGTAAAGATTGAGCTCTCTTTGTCTAGTCAAAAGTACAACGCATAACAGAATGGACACTAAGCGTGTATGCCTGTGCAGCTTCACTGCCAAAGAGCTGGAACTGTACAGTCGGGATCCTTCAACAAGACCAGCGCACCTTTCTAGTCAGACAGTTGAAGCACTGATGCTTGGCCATCCACTGACGCACATGCCTAAGGAGGCCTTCCGACTCAGCGATGATGGTGAGAAAATTATTCTTTAGAGTGCAGATTTAGTTACCAGGGGTAATTCCATTAAATAAATTGTTATACAATCCCCAATGTAAAAGATACGCTCGTACAATCGGCTATTTTTGCGTGTCATTGAAATATTTGACGACAGTAGTTTCTCAAAGTTATGGTATGCCCTGAATCCTTGCTTGATTAGGGAGGCGTACTATTATTCACTTTCGTTACAGGATCATTTAAATGGAGGGACTCTATTGAACGGTATGGTATAACGAAACTTGACGGGTTTTCTACTTTCGAAACAAAATCTTCTGAATGACGAAATCGCAATTAAGTAGGGGATCGTCTTTCCGTCCCCACGACGTTGGCTGGGATCCTCTGATTGGACCTCCGATTCGGTCAGACGACAGGCTCTCTGACGTCAATTGGGACGCCGTCATCATTAAGTGACTGCGATAAGCTGGAAGATCAAAAGTTGAACTTATGTTCACGTTAAACTCACTTTCTTTATACACGATCCCCGCCAAATGAATTTTACACTTGGGGAATCGTAATTCGAAACTGATGAAACCATCAAGTTTCGTTACACAGTCTCCTACAATACAATTCCTCTATTTAAAGTATCGTGTAACGAAAGTGAATTATCGATTCCCTTAGCCGGAAGCGAGGCTTTCATTATCAATCCCAGTAGCCGGAAGTGAGGCTTTCATTATCAATCCCAGTAGCCGGAAGTGAGGCCGCCATTATCAATCCCAGTAGCCGGAAGTGAGGCTTTCATTGTCAATCCCAGTAGCCGGAAGTGAGGCCGCCATTATCAATCCCAGTAGCCGGAAGTGAGGCTTTCATTGTCAATCCCAGTAGCCGGAAGTGAGGCCGCCATTATCAATCCCAGTAGCCGGAAGTGAGGCTTTAATTATCAATCCCAGTAGCCGGAAGTGAGGCCGCCATTATCAATCCCAGTAGCCGGAAGTGAGACTTTAATTGTCAATCCCAGTAGCCGGAAGTGAGGCCGCCATTATCAATCCCAGTAGCCGGAAGTGAGGCCGCCATTATCAATCCCAGTAGCCGGAAGTGAGGCTTTCATTGTCAATCCCAGTAGCCGGAAGTGAGGCCGCCATTATCAATCCCAGTAGCCGGAAGTGAGGCTTTCATTGTCAATCCCAGTAGCCGGAAGTGAGGCCGCCATTATCAATCCCAGTAGCCGGAAGTGAGGCTTTCATTATCAATCCCAGTAGCCGGAAGTGAGGCCGCCATTATCAATCCCAGTAGCCGGAAGTGAGACTTTAATTGTCAATCCCAGTAGCCGGAAGTGAGGCCGCCATTATCAATCCCAGTAGCCGGAAGTGAGGCCGCCATTATCAATCCCAGTAGCCGGAAGTGAGACTTTAATTGTCAATCCCAGTAGCCGGAAGTGAGGCCGCCATTATCAATCCCAGTAGCCGGAAGTGAGACTTTAATTGTCAATCCCAGTAGCCGGAAGTGAGGCTTTCATTATCAATCCCAGTAGCCGGAAGTGATGCTTTAATTGTCAATCCCAGTAGCCGGAAGTGAGGCCACCATTATCAATCCCAGTAGCCGGAAGTGAGGCTTTCATTATCAATCCCAGTAGCCGGAATTGAGGCTTTCATTATCAATCCCAGTAGCCGGAAGTGAGGCCGCCATTATCAATCCCAGTAGCCGGAAGTGAGACTTTAATTGTCAATCCCAGTAGCCGGATGTGAGGCTTTAATTGTCAATCCCAGTAGCCGGAAGTGATGCTTTAATTGTCAATCCCAGTAGCCGGAAGTGAGGCCACCATTATCAATCCCAGTAGCCGGAAGTGAGGCCACCATTATCAATCCCAGTAGCCGGAAGTGAGGCTTTCATTATCAATCCCAGTAGCCGGAATTGAGGCTTTCATTATCAATCCCAGTAGCCGGAAGTGAGGCCGCCATTATCAATCCCAGTAGCCGGAAGTGAGACTTTAATTGTCAATCCCAGTAGCCGGATGTGAGGCTTTAATTGTCAATCCCAGTAGCCGGAAGTGATGCTTTAATTGTCAATCCCAGTAGCCGGAAGTGAGGCCACCATTATCAATCCCAGTAGCCGGAAGTGAGGCCTTTATCACTAATTTGAGTAGCTAGAAAATCGGGCTTTCATTATTAATACCAGCCGCTTCAGCTCCCACGAGAGCTTCATCTGTTGAACTCTTTCCCCATCCCACCACGCAACTCGCCACAGGCAACGCCGCTAAACAGATTTCCCCGTTGAGCCAGCTGGGTCACTCGTTGCTACGCCTGACCTGGCGCATTCTGCTGCCATTCACTCTGGCCCTGGTTTCTTGCACTTTTCTGTTTCGATTTTACGTTCACGCGGTCAAACCAGACAAATGGATCCTGCACGTCCGGAACCAGAGGTTTGTGATTGACTTCTATTGCGAAATTTTCACCATCTTGCCCTCCGAAACTCTGTGCTACGGGGGCACAGTTTTGACCTGCCTATTCCTGGCCGCAATGGCCTGGCTATCCAAACTCTTAGCCATTCGGGTGACGGATTTTATTGCTGGTCGCACCATCGCTATGGCAACGTGTCATATAATGCGTCGAATTAGGCATTTGTACGGCCTGTTGCAGACTACCGATCCCAGTGGTGAGTCGTATTGCCAATCGTATTGCCAATTGGCAGTACCGAAATAGTGCCTGATACAAATTTCCATCAACAGATATAAGGGACAGAAACCAGCCGACTAGCTATCGAATCTGCTGTCTGTTCGAAGCAATTCTACGAAGCCGCCTGCTCATGCTAATCTGCAATTGCATGACAGCTTTGTTGTGCGTAATCTGCATCTTCGTAGACATAAAAAGTGATGTCCTACTCCTGAGATGGCAGCTGGCTATTGGTGAGTCGTGCTCCATCCGATGTACATAAGTGCAGGGTGTTGTTCCATCTGATGTGCAGTGTGATTTTCCATCTGACAGCGTACTTTGTTGTTTGTTGTTGTTGTTGTTTTCCATCCGATGTGCAGTGTGTTTTTCCATCTGTTATGCAGTGTGTTGTTCCATCCGATATGCAGTGTGTTTTTCCATCTGTTATGCAGTGTGTTGTTCCATCCGATGTGCAGCGTGTTGCTCTATCTGATGTGTAGCTAAAGCTAAATCTGCAGGAGGGCTGCAGGCACCTTGACGCTTGAAGCGACATCGTCCCACAACCAGCGACTGGGCATGACTGTCCATTGCGCTGACTCCTGAAGCGCGTTCAGTCACACTAAGTACGGTATGCAGGCATAGACACACACACACGGTGCGCAACGGAATTCCAGTATAGCACCCAGTCACGCACTCACATAGGGTGTACAAGCGGCGGTTCCAGGAATGTACACTCTCTATGCATTTGGGGGGTTACCCTCATGGGCGTAAATTGTACAACTGGCCCATAGCCCAACCAATTCATGCACAAGGCCCCAAATTAATGTAACCCTGCACAGGCAACCGCGCTATGGAAAATAAACGACCTACAACGCGGGGTCGAACCTGGACCAGTGGCACAAAAGGTAGACGCGCTAGACCGCCGAGCCACTCGCCCTCCCCCCCTATCTGATGTGCAGTGTGTTTTTCCATCTGTTATGCAGTGTGTTGTTCCATTTGATCTGCATTGTGTTGTTCCATTTGATCTGCATTGTGTTGTTCCATTTGATCTGCATTGTGTTGTTCCATTTGATCTGCAATGTGTTGTTCCATCTCATGTGCAGTGTGTTGTTCCATCTGATCTGTATTGTGTTGTTCCATTTGATATGCATTGTGTTGTTCCATCTGATCTGCATTGTGTTGTTCCATCTGATCTGTATTGTGTTGTTCCATTTGATATGCAATGTGTTGTTCCATCTGATATGCAGTGTGTTGTTCCATCTGATCTGCATTGTGTTGTTCCATTTGATATGCAATGTGTTCTTCCATCTGATCTGTATTGTGTTGTTCCATTTGATATGCAATGTGTTCTTCCATCTGATCTGCATTGTGTTGTTCCATCTGATCTGTATTGTGTTGTTCCATCTGATCTGCATTGTGTTGTTCCATCTGATCTGTATTGTGTTGTTCCATCTGATCTGTATTGTGTTGTTCCATTTGATATGCAATGTGTTGTTCCATCTGATATGCAGTGTGTTGTTCCATCTGATCTGTATTGTGTTGTTCCATTTGATATGCAATGTGTTGTTCCATCTGATGTGCCGTGCGTCGTTCCATCTGATGTGCAGTGTGTTGTTCTATTTGATCGGTAACCAAAATTCTTCAACGCAAAAAGTAATTAGAAAATATGAAACAATTTATTTCAGGTTTGCTTCACATAGTACTTTTAAGCTGCATATTTTCCAACAGTCTGCTCGACATTCGCTGGTTTAAAGCTTTCCATCTGATCACGCTGGCATTTAGTATTCTGTTTATTAACAAAATTAACGGAATCAACAAGTGGATAGTGAACATTTGGCAATTGCCAATAGGTTTCTTTCAAGAAGCAAGGTATGATGTTTATTAGTGTCTTTTAAGACTAAAAAATGCAGGTTGGCGATATAAATCGACATGAGCTATACAATCGCTTTCAGATGGGTGAAAGTTTTCAAAAACATGGAAGAATTTTATGTTTTCGTACTAAAAGAGCAAAATTGTTTATTTAACAATATCTCGCACGTGGTTTACATTCTGATTATCAGCTGGTTCCTACGGCTGATCAATTTCCCTAAATATCTAAACCTGGTCCAGATGCTGTTCAGGTGAGCTAATTTGTACTGCCAGTGCTGGTGGTGGAGTAGATAGACATAATCTATAAATAGATTTATGGATAAATACGCTCGTACAGTTGGTTAAAATTATGACTCTTTAAGGATTTCTAATTGAATACAATGTCGTCATTTTTGGCGTAAAGGAATTAGTTGCTTTCGTCGATGTGTATTTTCGGCGTTGGGATTGCACCAAAACACATCGCCACATCGAGAAGACACATCGTCGAAAAGACACATTGCCGAGAAGACACATCGCCGAAAAGACATCGCCGAAAAGACACATCGCCGAGAAGATACATCGCCGAGAAGCACATCGGCGAAAAGACACATCGCCGAAAAGACACATCGCCGAAAAGACACATCGCCGAAAAGACACATCGCCGAGAAGACACATCGCCGAGAAGATACATCGCCGAGAAGCACATCGTCGAAAAGACACATCGTATAGAAAATATTTTTAACGTTCCCCGACACATTACCGAAAAGTTATCGTTCTTTGACACAAAACAGAATATGTACATCACTGAAGAGCTTAACTAGGGGTGGGGGGCGTGTCACAAACGTTGAAATGCACAATTTCTTTCCCAAGTTGAAAATTTCCTAAGTACACAAGCATAGATCTGGGTAGCTGCCAAATTGTGGATATTGATCTATCTCACCGAGCAGTTTCTTGAAATCATGCTACGTCAGGCAGTTTCTGTCCGAAACTCCTTCCACTGAGTTTCTGGTAGTGAGTACATCTTATCATTTAGGTCTTTTAGTGTTTTAGGCGTTGTGGAACGCCCTCATTATTTTTTTGCTATGGGCAGTAAACTCTATAAAAATGGGTAGAGAATCTAGGGAAAGCTTGCTGACGATCAGCAAGGAATAATAGATAGGGCTTTGCTATAATAATGTACATAATGTACAGTATAATAGACAGGGGTTGGTTGAACTTGCTGTACGAAATGGACACTAGAGGGTAGAGAGAGACGCAATGAGAAACAGAGGGAACGAGAGAGGTGGGTTGCAAGTGACAACCAATCGGAAGCCAGCTAGGGAAGACTGTGGTAGAGAACCGGACGGAGAAGTAGAGATGTACATTAAAAATTTAATCTCAAAGCGTAAAGGAATTTTTTTTCAAAAGTTTGAATTTATTTAAATAAAAAATGACACCCGCAGATTCAGCTTCCTGATGGATCCGGTTGAGTCGGTGCTATTTCTTGTGTCGCTGTGTCAGCTGCCACCTATGACTAGCATCATTATGCTGAGACCGCAGCTGTCCAGATTCACAGAGTCTGAGATGCACAGTCTCCTCCTGATTGGCTCTGTGCAGTGCCTGTTGACTAGTGCCAGGCCGTATTACAAAACGAACGCCGATTTTATTATCAATTCGAAAGTTATTTGCACTCTAAGTTAGTGTCCGAATTTACAATCAGGTTTCTGATTTGTTAGGCTACATTTAAGGATGGGGTTTCGCTTATTTGGGGGGGGGGTGGCGAATGTAAAATTATTAATCATAATTTTTGTCGAATCGCAACTGCATGATCCCGAACTTTTTTTCAAGCTCCATTGGCCACCGTGTGTGCCACGTTTATCTCGACTCTGGTTAACTCCAGTCTGAAGCAGAAGTCCACTCTGCTGCAGCACAGCCAGGACATGGTTACTCAACGGCGCCGGTGCTCGCGCGGTCTTCGCCACATGCTGGTGAATCAAACCAGGATGGCCTGCCGTCTATTGCTGCTGCTCATCGTCGCTCATAGTCTCTACGACCGGCTGTTGTATTACTTTCGAATGGCACTCAGCATTACGCTGCACAAGTGAGTCTATTATATATATTTGAATCTATTGGTTACCTAGGAACCAGTTTTGAGAATAGTTTGCATAGCAACGATTTCCATAGCAATAGTTTCGTTAACAAACGTTTTTATTCATGTCAGTCTATAATGATATTCACGCAAAAAAGAAATATTGAGGGTTGTATACCAGCGTAGTTAGTTGTTTAGCAGGTTATATAGAGACATAGCAACGCATAGAGTCACATAGCAACATAAAGAGTCGCATAGAGTCGCATGGATGCATAAAAAGTCGCATTGAGTCGCATAGCAACGTGTAGAGCCGCATAGCAACGTGTAGAGCCGCATAGCAACGTGTACGGTAGAGTCGCAAAGCAACGTATAGGGTCACATAGTAACGTATAGCGTCGCATAGCAACGTATAGCATCGCATAGCAACGTTTAGACACGCATAGCAACGTATAGAGCCGCATAGCAACGTAAGAGTCGCATAGCAACGCAGAGTCGCATAGAAGCGTCTAATCGCATAGCAACGTAAAGAGTTGCCTAGCAACATATAGAGCCGCATAGCAACGTATGGAGTTGCATAGCAACGTACAGAGTCGGATAGAAATGTATATACAGACGCATAGCAAAGTTTAGAGACGCATAGCAACGTACAGAGTCGCATAGCCACGTACAGAGTCGCATAGCAACGTACAGAGTCGGATAGAAACGTATATAGAGTCGCATAGCTACGTATAGACGCATATAGCAATCTATAGAGCCGCATAGAAACTCATGGAGTCGCATAGCAACGTATAGAGTTGCATAGAAAAATAATCGTATCTATAGCAACAGTGAGCAGCTCTCACAGTGCCTCATTACCAGTCCAAACTCGAATTTCAGCACCTCAGCCTCAGTTCGCACCACCGGCCTAACCAGTGTGAACTTTTTCCTAATTGGCACAGGCAGTTACCTGCGCAAGTCGAGCAGCTTCTTTAATAATCTTATAACCGGTCACGTGCCATTAGACGAAGTCCTCAACCAGGAGCTGCTGCTGGAAGACGTTTATCCCAGACTAATTAGCTCGCCAACAAATTTCATTCGCAAGGTGAAAGACTGCAACGTGTCCATGTGGCACGCAGCCACGGTGAACTTAGAAAGTATGCTAAGCAAAAACCTGGCGCCATTATTGAGCTCAGACATAGCTCACAAAATATTCCTGCTGCTACTAAGAATCATGGAGAATGGCCGGCAAGAGATCATGGTCTTTGTCGGTCTGCTTTTGGTGAATTTGCGACGAAGAGAGCAACTAAACCTGCTGATGTCGCTCCCTCGACTAGCTATCTGTCACGTGATTGCCCTGGCCTTGGTGTTTATTATTGTCAACTTTGTCACCTCTGTTAGTTTTTTCTAACAAGTGAGAATTGTTTCATTGCCTGTTATTTAAAACGATTGTTTCTGAGACACCTATTGTTACGAGTTCGTGTAATTCGGACTTAAACTACATGTAACTCTGCCAGACAAATTCAAGCACACGCTCGTAGCTTCATTGGCTAATGGTAAATTGTATGCTTGAGGTTAACTCGTTAATTCAAACAAATGTTTTTAATCTTGGTTAGAGATCGATTTAATCATTTCGGAGAAACAGCAGCAGCAGCAACAGCACAAGTTACCGGATGTAGGCCCTTAGCTAGATTTTTCCTCGCTTTGTTTCTTCGTTTTGAGAAAAAGCCAGGAAAAAGAGCTGCACTAACGCGGCAGAAACGAAAAAACAACAAAATTGGAATCAACAGCTGCTCAATGGTTTCAGTTTCTTTGATACTCGCCAGAAAACTACCACCCCTGTTTGATGACGCAGAGTTAAGCTACCAGCAGCTGCTATGTAGTCTCGAAGGAGCTGCTCAGGACAAAAGACAGATGTAGATTCAGCATAAAAACACCTGAGTCTTCAAAGAGCGTTTCGCTTTGATCCTCCATCTGTTTTATACAGCAGGTGCGCTACGGATTCTTTGAAAAACACCTGGACAAGTGTCGGCAGCAAGCTCTGAACCGGCTATATAAGCACCTTAGGAATATGATGGAAAAATATCATTGACTCTGGGCATACATCTTCGTTGGTATCTTATTCGACAAAAGACTAAATTCTTAAGCAAGCAAGAATGCATAAATTCTGTTGGATGAAGTGTTGGACACTGCTTTGTCTTCTGATGGCCTCGTTTAATGGTAAGCAACTATTCCAGTGAATAAGCATTTTATTACTAGTTCATGAACAGTCAATATCACTAATCAAATCGCACTTTGCAGAACGCTGTTCCATAGCGCTAGCCAAACCGGAGCGGTTGGAAACTGAGCTGGAGGAAATCGAGTCCGAGTTAAAAGCCATTACGGACAAAGTGGCTGCTATAAAAGAGAAATTACTACTAAAGCAAGAACGTCTTCCAACTCCAAGCACTACCATGGCAACTAAAATTGTTGCCTACAAACATAAACATCCGTTAGACAAAGGAATGTCAGCTAAGCGAAGGATGATGTTTCCTAGGCTGCGAATCTAGACGCTCCACACGGCTAAAACTGAACACAAGTCGTTAAAAACAGTGGCGTATGTTATAAGACAGACTAAATGCGTTAGTTACTAAATGTAGAAAATACGACACAAGATGCATACTTAGTGGAGTGGATGCAAATAATAATTTCAGATTTTAATACCCTGCACTGCTGCTTTTTGCGAGTTTAAAATTTGTTTTTGTGCTTGCTTGGTTTATTAGCGAGCAGCAACTAATTAATTGCTTTTCTGTCTTGTTTATTTTCTTTTTAAAACCTGCTAAAAGTACATAAACATAGGGCGGGTAGAGACGCTCTCTGAAGGATCAGGGACGGGTAGAGACGCCCTCTGAAGGATTGGGGGCGGGTAGAGACGCCCTCTGAAGGATCGGGGGCGGGTAGAGACGCCTCCGAAGGGTGGGGGCGGGTAGAGACGCCCTCTGAAGGATCGGGGGCGGGAAGAGACGCCCTCTGAAGGATCGGGGCGGGTAGAGACGCCCTCTGAAGGATCGGGAGCGGGTAGAGACGCCCTCTGAAGGATCGGGAGCGGGTAGAGACGCCCTCTGAAGGATCGGGGGCGGGAAGAGACGCCCTCTGAAGGATCGGGAGCGGGTAGAGACGCCCTCTGAAGGATCGGGAGCGGGTAGAGACGCCCTCTGAAGGATCGGGGGCGGGAAGAGACGCCCTCTGAAGGATCGGGGCGGGTAGAGACGCCCTCTAAAGGATCGGGAGAGGGTAGAGACGCCCTCTGAAGGATCGGGGCGGGTAGAAACGCCCTCTGAAGGATCGGGGGCGGGAAGAGACGCCCTCTGAAGGATCGGGGGCGGGTAGAGACGCCCTCTGAAGGATTGGGTTTAAAATATTAAAATATTAAAGGATATTTTAATTAGCTAAATATTTTTTTGATTGCTTTGCAACAAATTTAGCTCGAATTATTTATAAAAAAACAGTAAAACGTAGAGGCGAATCTTTTTTTACTAAATTAAGATAAAGAAAATTGTTTGACCGAAAAAATGTTTTTTAGTTGTCGAAGCTGACAAAGTACTAAATAGATACTTGCGTGCTAAATAATAAATTCAGAATAATTTCTAATTAAATTGTAGGTTTTCTTAGACTAGGTAGATAGGTAATAAAGTTTTGTAGCGTCAGATATTTTTATTAGAATACAAAAAATCATTGCTGATAGTAAAATGCTGAGGTAAACAAAATAACTATAGGATCAACTTGAGCACTTAGAAATTAAACGAATAAAAAAGAACGAATGAGAGATTTTGAAATATAATTATGATAAAATTGACAAAAAAACGATTGTAATTTTGGGATTAAATAATGCAGTTACGATTCATGATTAATTATTGCAGGTTTAAAAGCTAATAATTCAGAGGTGGGAAAGTTGTCAATAGCGCAACTTAACAGCAACATAGCGCAGCTCACACAGTGGGGTAGCTAGCCGATGACGCAATGCCGCACATGTTGCCCTTGTCGCGAGCGATTCTAACGTAGCCAGATTCGCCCCAGTGCGTGTTCCAGCTGTTCTTCACCAGCCAGTACTTGGACTTGGTGGCCGGGTCGGTGCCGTAGCCAACTAGCAGGACGCCGTGGTCCAGGTTCGATGGCGAACACGCCGGCTCGTCGTACACACCTGCGGCGGCATGGGGAAAGGGAAACTGTGCGCCTCATTCTCTTAGTCTAACATCATCATCTTACTCTCTCTACTTGCTCTCAAATTGCGGACTGTCACTCTCTCTGCTTGCTCTCACATTGCGGACTGTCACTCTCTCTACTTGCTCTCACATTGCGGACTGTCACTCTCTCTACTTGCTCTCAAATTGCGGACTGTCACTCTCTCTGCTTGCTCTCACATTGCGCACTGTCACTCTCTCTACTTGCTCTCACATTGCGCACTGTCACTCTCTCTGCTTGCTCTCACATTGCGGACTGTCACTCTCTCTACTTGCTCTCACATTGCGGACTGTCACTCTCTCTGCTTGCTCTCACATTGCGGACTGTCACTCTCTCTACTTGCTCTTACATTGCGGACTGTCACTCTCTCTACTTGCTCTCACATTGCGGACTGTCACTCTCTCTACTTGCTCTCACATTGCGGACTGTCACTCTCTCTACTTGCTCTCACATTGCGCACTGTCACTCTCTCAGCTTGCTCTCACATTGCGGACTGTCACTCTCTCTACTTGCTCTCACATTGCGCACTGTCACTCTCTCTACTTGCTCTCACATTGCAGACTGTCACTCTCTCTACTTGCTCTCACATTACGCACTGTCACTCTCTCTGCTTGCTCTCACATTGCGGACTGTCACTCTCTCTACTTGCTCTCACATTACGGACTGTCACTCTCTCTGCTTGCTCTCACATTACGGACTGTCACTCTCTCTGCTTGCTCTCACATTGCAGACTGTCACTCTCTCTACTTGCTCTCAAATTGCAGACTGTCACTCTCTCTACTTGCTCTCAAATTGCAGACTGTCACTCTCTCTACTTGCTCTCACATTACGCACTGTCACTCTCTCTGCTTGCTCTCACATTACGGACTGTCACTCTCTCTGCTTGCTCTCACATTGCAGACTGTCACTCTCTCTACTTGCTCTCACATTACGCACTGTCACTCTCTCTGCTTGCTCTCACATTGCGGACTGTCACTCTCTCTACTTGCTCTCAAATTGCAGACTGTCACTCTCTCTACTTGCTCTCACATTACGCACTGTCACTCTCTCTGCTTGCTCTCACATTGCGCACTGTCACTCTCTCTACTTGCTCTCAAATTGCAGACTGTCACTCTCTCTACTTGCTCTCACATTACGCACTGTCACTCTCTCTGCTTGCTCTCACATTACGGACTGTCACTCTCTCTGCTTGCTCTCACATTGCGGACTGTCACTCTCTCTACTTGCTCTCAAATTGCAGACTGTCACTCTCTCTACTTGCTCTCACATTACGCACTGTCACTCTCTCTGCTTGCTCTCACATTACGGACTGTCACTCTCTCTGCTTGCTCTCACATTACGGACTGTCACTCTCTCTACTTGCTCTCACATTGCGGACTGTCACTCTCTCTGCTTGCTCTCACATTGCGCACTGTCACTCTCTCTACTTGCTCTCAAATTGCAGACTGTCACTCTCTCTACTTGCTCTCACATTGCGGACTGTCACTCTCTCTACTTGCTCTCAAATTGCAGACTGTCACTCTCTCTACTTGCTCTCAAATTGCAGACTGTCACTCTCTCTGCTTGCTCTCACATTACGGACTGTCACTCTCTCTGCTTGCTCTCACATTGCAGACTGTCACTCTCTCTACTTGCTCTCAAATTGCAGACTGTCACTCTCTCTACTTGCTCTCACATTGCGGACTGTCACTCTCTCTACTTGCTCTCAAATTGCAGACTGTCACTCTCTCTACTTGCTCTCACATTGCGCACTGTCACTCTCTCTACTTGCTCTCACATTGCGCACTGTCACTCTCTCTACTTGCTCTCACATTACGGACTGTCACTCTCTCTACTTGCTCTCAAATTGCAGACTGTCACTCTCTCTACTTGCTCTCACATTGCGCACTGTCACTCTCTCTACTTGCTCTCACATTGCGGACTGTCACTCTCTGCTTGCTCTCACATTGCGGACTGTCACTCTCTCTACTTGCTCTCACATTGCGGACTGTCACTCTCTGCTTGCTCTCACATTGCAGACTGTCACTCTCTCTACTTGCTCTCACATTGCGGACTGTCACTCTCTCTACTTGCTCTCACATTGCGCACTGTCACTCTCTCTACTTGCTCTCACATTGCGCACTGTCACTCTCTCTACTTGCTCTCACATTACGGACTGTCACTCTCTCTACTTGCTCTCAAATTGCAGACTGTCACTCTCTCTACTTGCTCTCACATTGCGGACTGTCACTCTCTCTACTTGCTCTCACATTGCGGACTGTCACTCTCTCTGCTTGCTCTCACATTACGGACTGTCACTCTCTCTACTTGCTCTCACATTACGGACTGTCACTCTCTCTACTTGCTCTCACATTACGGACTGTCACTCTCTCTACTTGCTCTCACATTGCAGACTGTCACTCTCTCTACTAAATCATCACCCTCCAAGCAAGCGAGTCACCCCTCCAACCCACCGCTCTGATAGAGCTGAAAGCTATGATGCGAGGCGTCAATAGCCACGGAAACTGGGCCGAAATTGGCCACCGCCTCCAGCAGTTTGGCCTCGGAGCCGGGCGGCAAGTCCACAAAGCCGGTGCAGTTGGCTGCCACCATGGAGGCGTTGAACTGGCAGGCCGGCTGCTGCTCGGCCATGTACGGATAGCTGGCCTCGGACTCCAGGCCGAATTTGCGCGCGTATTGAAAGGCTTCGTCCATCAGGCCGCCGTTGCAGCCGGCGTTGCCGAAACTCGCCGAGCAGTCGACCAGCTGCTGCTCAGACAGGGACACGAGCTTGCCAGTTCGACGAAAGTGCTGGCCTAAGGGATCAAAGGAGACCAAGTTTTATAGCGAGAGTCAGTCAGTCAAGGGTTTTAAGGGTGCATTTCTTACCTTCCAGAGCTCCAGTAGCCGAGAAGGACCAACAAGAGCCGCAGCGGCCCTGATCTTTCACTGGAGTTACAGCGCCCCGCTCGCGCCAGTCAACGGATTCCGGCAGCTTGGTAAAGTCCACCGCAGCCGGAGAGAGGTAAGTGATGGAACCGCGCAAGCTGAGTAAATCAAGGGTTACATGTGGTTACTGAATGCAACCACTGAGACCCGCTAGATAGCACAATCATTGAACATCAATAATTACACTCACAATTTCCTTTTACTACCGACAGAAAAGCCATTCATAAGCCGACGATACTCAGCGTTGCTCAAATCGGTAAACTGATTGACACCCAACCGGTAGGACTTGCCGCCTCGATCGGCCAACCTGTTGTGCCTCTCAATCAGGCCCAGATTGGCGGCGAATATTTTCAGCCGATGAAGCTCTTCCTTCGTGTCGGAGTAGACGCGTTTGAAAACTGCCTAGCAACGTAATATAGATAAGACCCCGAGTTAACTAATATTTGAACTCGAGGGGAATGAACAAAACTTTCACGGGAAATTTAGCAACACACTTTAAAATCTTCCCACTGGTAGCCAAACTTTCGATACAGTCGAAGACCAGCAAACGGTGAGGATTCGTCGGTTACATCAGCAGCCGGTTGATGATTGGCTGGCTTAGCCGGTTCCACTAGTGTCATACGCACCGTGCCTTCCCCCACTTCGGCACTGCTCGATGGAGCACCAGCGGCGGCGCATGCCAGCAGAAGCAAAATTATTAAGCGCGCCATTCAATTTAGCAATGTTTTCTTTCTGGAGAAATTCGGATGGCTTCAGTGACTGTCAGATAAGCATTTAAATTATTTTAATAAATCAAAGATAATGTAAATTCTGGCCTGAAAACCGGGTTGGATGGCAATGGGTTTGGGGGACATCAAAGGATTGGAGGTGTTTGCAGGAAATCAAAGGATTAGAGGTGTCGGCGGGAAATCAAAGGATTAGAGGTGTTGGCGGGAAATCAAAGGATTGGAAGTGTTGGCGGGAAATCAAAGGATTGGAAGTGTTGGCGGGAAATCAAAGGATTGGAAGTGTTGGCGGGAAATCAAAGAATTGGAAGTGTTGGCGGGAAATCAAAGGATTGGAAGTGTTGGCGGGAAATCAAAGGATTGGAAGTGTTGGCGGGAAATCAAAGGATTGGAGGTGTTGGCGGGACATCAAAGGATTGGAGGCGTTGGCAGGAAATCAAAGGATTGGAGGTGTTGGCGGGACATCAAAGGATTGGAGGCGTTGGCAGGAAATCAAAGGATTGGAGGTGTTGGCGGGACATCAAAGGATTGGAAGTGTTGGCGGGAAATCAAAGGATTGGAGGCATTGATGAGACATCAAAGGATTGGAGCTGTTGGCTAGAATTATTATTATTAAAGAATGAGTGGTTGCATTCAGAAAGATCTAATGGGGATGACGGTAATTCTTTATTAACCTGCAACTATACAATCTAGAAATATTTAACATAAGAATATTAAATGCAGTAAGTCTGATACTACAAAAAATGCGTCAAATAGCTTCTTTAAATAAAATCTTAAGCTTACATAAAAAGTAAAGGCAACAAAAAAGTAATACAGGCCCCATAAAGCTGATAACTCCATAAAAATGCACTAATAAAATAAAAAAATATCTGCTAGTGCTAGGAACTGAACAAAATAAATAGGAAATAAAGCTGCCTTCTATTCAACAATAGAATATTTTACTACTTAAGTTAGTCGCCAATTGAATATTTGTTTTAAGTTCGTCAAAGCAAATATTATAGCGAAACTTGCAATGTCAGTGAGGCCAACAGAGCTCAGTCAATAGCCAGATTGGAGTCGTCAGCCTCGCTAGTAGTAGCGAGCGGATCCTCCTCGTCCAGCAGATCGGCCAGCAAAGACTCCGCACTAGCCTCCAGCCTATCCAACGAGTGCAACAAATTTCTATAGCGTTCGTTGGTCCGGTCGGCGAATTGTCGAGTTGACCGGCCCAATAGGGCTGTCAGGCTGTTCCTGCAGGACGCGGCGTCGGCTGTCAGAGCCCCGGCGCGTTTAGTCAGCGCCTGTAGAAACACTGGCCTCAAATCGGCCGGCACAAAGCCTTGACAATAGTCGGAGAATTCTTCGCGAATTTGGTCGAGACGAATTGAAAGATCGGCTATGGACTTTTCAACTGACTCGAAGCTGGATAGAGCGTCCGCTTCAGACTGGTCCATCGTCTTTTAAAATTAAAGATTATTTATTACTTTATGATAGTAGCGGTTCAATTTAACAATCGCTTATCTCAGGCACGAGGCACGTGACTGTGAAATTCTAGGCGATGTACACAATAGAATGTACATTTATTTTGGCCAAATCTGACTGGGGTAGATAAGATTGTATAATGCCCGACCTTCATTCTAGCCTAGACTAAGGTCATTGTTTTTCGTCCAATAGGCTACACGAAGGTGATTGCATCATACCACAAGATACATGTAGATTTGGAATATTGATATAATTTCACATAAATTTTTTTAAATTTCCAACCTGCCATCGCTTAAAAGCTCGTTCAAACTGCTATATCAAATGAGTTGAATTTTGCATACATTTCCCGTGTTTATCAAATGAATAGTCAGAGAACTCAGTGTACATTCGTGCGATTTGGTGACGGTGTGAATGAGCCCTAAGAACCATTTAGCTCGCCACTAAATAAAGCCTAGTCACAGGCATGTGCATAAGAAGTTTTCTTAAAACAATGAACATTTGTTTAAGAAAACTTCTGAATGTCACTGGAGAGTTACTCTTAAGATTTAAGGGTAAATAAGCATTTGGCTGATGTGTTTGATCCGAATTTGAATGGCTGGCTGGGTATGAATACACAAAATCACCAAGTATGATGACACCATGCTCTATAAATGAAGGTAGTCTACATAAGATGCTTCTACTTGTAGGTGAATGAATGATAGGGGCAAGCAAAAACACAACTTTAAATTATCAACTGTAAATTAAAGCAACAAGTGCTAATAACAGAAAAAACTAAGAACTGCAATTTAGAACTATACTTCAAGTATATTACTCTAAATGTGACACCTAATTATAGAAATTTACAAAGTAGAGCCAGTTTAAAATTCAAGCTTAATTCTATAATGTATATTTTTATTCTAATATAATTTTTAAATCTTATGTGCTACAGGATACTTTTAAAAAGTTTAAAAAATTTTACAAGAAAATATTCTAATATTTTGCTTTTCATTATAAATATGTTCACTATACACATTTCTTTAAAATAGCTAGCATATGTAGAACTTTATTACAGTAATAATTAGAAATTAATGCTGCAGATAATTAAAAAACAAATTTGAAAACTTGCACGTAAAAGTTTTACCTTGCTTCCAATTAGCATGATCTTTTCATTGCTTTTCAATCCTTGCTCAGATAGACTACCTGAATGTAGAGACTTCCCTAAAATGAAGGCACTTATATAGGAACCTACTCTTATTAAATTGCTATTTATTATTTATATGATCCAGATTAAAAATACCTTTATAGATCAACTTTTGAAAAATGATTGGAACTCCAATTTCTTGTGCAACTTTAGTAGTAAGTGTTTCAAATGAGTCATCTGGACAATCAATAGACAACTTCTTGCTCACTGAAATGAAAAGGTGCGATTTTGATGGATTATCCTTGGTTGTATTTTTTATTCCCAACCTCCATAAAATACAAGCAGACAAGTATTAATAGAATGTAAAAACTTTATTACCATAAAAACAAATATTTTTGCAGATTATTTTACAGTAATTTATCAGTAAATATTATGATTACTACAGAAAAGTTAATAACTAGCCTTAATCATTAAAATATTGTAAATGATTTATTTTTCTACATTTACTCACATTTTGTGTAATTTGAGATTAATAAATAACATTATCAGTTAATTAATACTTCGAAAAATAACCTCGCATTGAAAGCCCGTAATTAAAAATGATTTGTTGATCATGTTACTTACAGTACAAAATAATAAGCTTCATTAGCTTTTAGCTGTGATACGATTACTCCGCTAATGTACAGAAAATGCTATAGCGCGTTTAAGCATATAAATTACTTTTAGTTCTAAACAAAAAAATTTGCCGTCAGCTACAACTAAGAATCTGTACTAAACTCACGTGCGTGCATTGTAATTACAAATTGCCGCCATTTCGGTCCCGTAGCGCTATTACAACAAAGATCACCTTAAAAATATATTATTGTACCTAGTCATATATTTTTATTGTAAAATATTGCTTCTAATTTTATATTGACAACATATAATCCAAAAAACTTTCAGGCGTGGTACGGTAATAAAGGAATGTCTACTGACTCAAACGTGCATTTAACATAGTATTTTCAGCTATTTTTGTGTTAATTTTTTACCATAGGATTTGTCGCTATCTACTTATTACTACCGTAGCGACGCGTTCTTCAAAAAAATGTCATTCAGGGACATAAGAAGCTTTACAGAAATGATGAGAGCTTTAGGTTATCCTAGGCTTATCAGTATGGAAAACTTTCGATCTCCAAATTTTCGACTTGTCGCTGAAATTCTTGTTTGGCTTGCAAAGCGCTTCGATCCAAGCATGGACATTCCAAAGGAAATAGACAGTGAGCAGGACAGAGTAATTTTTATTAAGATGGTGGCTCAAAATATGGCGCTTAAGGCACACGTCAAGCTTAACACAAAGAAGCTCTATCAAGCAGACGGACATGCTGTGAAAGAGCTGCTGAAGATGACATCTCAGTTGTACCAGGCGATGAAAAATGTAAACTCTGGCTCTGCAACAACTCAGTCTGACAGCTCTTTGAGTCTTGGTGCAACCAAGGTAAGATGATTAATTTAAAGTAGCTGTCTTCAAGCAATGATAAAAATTTGTAATAATAGATCCTCGTTTTTATTGTCTTACATGTTTTATGATGCAGTAATACTTATTTAGTTTGCTTTTTATGAATAAAATATATAGGATTTTACTTGAAAGTCTCACTTGTATTTTTTCAAGTTAGAAAATGCAATCTATCAATAGTTTTATCGTTGATTAATAGTGCATCATTATATTAACTAAATCATGATTTTTTATTTATTTCTGATCGATTTCCCTTTGAAATTTTAAGCCACACGAAATCAAAGAATGCCGACGACTCGCTTCGGAGATCACATCCCGCGGTGCAGCCCTGTACGACCTGCTCAACCGGGAGCCAGACCTGAGGGATCTGCGATCTCTGGCCCTGGCTCGCCAGTTGGAGACAAGCCAGGTTGAGAAGGGAATCCGCGGCAACATCAAAACTATTGAGACGGAAATTAAAAAGACACAATCAGCGCTAGAGAACATAGCCAGCGACGAGGCTAATTTGCAAGCAAAAATTGACAAAAAGAAAAGTGAACTGGAGCGAAATCAGAAACGACTGAGCACTCTTCAGGTGGAAATCATTGAAATTTACTTTCAAATTGGTTAGATAATACTTTGTTAAAAATATAGCTAATCCAATCTAACCAATCACACTAAACGCAGGCTGTCCGCCCGGCCTACATGGACGAATACGAACGAATCGAAGAGGAACTTGACCGGCTCTACCGGGTCTACCTGCTGAAATTCCGCAATCTCAGCTTCCTTGAAGCGCAATACGAAGAATTTTGCCGATCAGAGCGGGAGCAAACTGCGGCCGAGTTGGAAAGGACAGCCGAGGCGGCTGCCAGACAGGAGATGGCCAAGAAGCCGCGGGCTGGCAAAGCGAAGACGACGCTGGACGATCAGCTCTCGGACGATGTTGCCAGCGATGGGGCCGAGTCAAGCGAAAGCGAGGACAGCAACGCTAGTGAGGATTTTTCTTGGACTTGGGATGTCAGATTAAACAGATTTTGACGTCTTTGTGACTGAAAAGTCTTCAGCAGATTTGAGATTCAAGGTTTAAAAAAATAGAGATTAATTTTAATTCTAAGGAGCATTGCAAGAAGTTTGCCCTTAAGATTCGAGTAATTAACTCCTTGAGACAGGAGCAGTTAGCTGTCCTTGAGACTGGAGCAGTTAGCTGTCCTTGAGACTGGAGCAGTTAGCTGTCCTTGAGACTGGAGCAGTTAGCTGTCCTTGAGACTGGAGCAGTTAGCAGTCCTTGAGACTGGAGCAGTTAGATGTCCTTGAGACTGGAACAGTTAGCAGTCCTTGAGACTGGAGCAGTTAGATGTCCTTGAGACTGGAACAGTTAGCAGTCCTTAAGACAGGAGCAGTTAGGTGTCCTTGAGACAGGAGCAGTTAGCAGTCCTTGAGAGAGGAGCAGTTAGCAGTCCTTGAGACTGGAACAGTTAGCAGTCCTTGAGACTGGAACAGTTAGCAGTCCTTGAGACTGGAGCAGTTAGCCATGCCACCTGACACCGCATCCTCCAGACGAACTGATCAGCCGTCCGAAAGCGCCCGCCGGAGGCGTCCGCGGCTCCGGGCGCCGGCCGGGCGCGGCCAACACCAAGCCCAGCTTCGGCTCGATGGGCGCCGATCTGTCCGACGAAGACGAAGACGACGAATCTGGCAGCGAGGTGACTGACGACGACGAGGAAGACGAAGATGAAGATTCGTCGGGCTTGGACTCGACTGGGGATCCGACTCGGCCGTCTGTGGGCGTCTCCAGAGGCAGGGGGGGCGGCGGCGGCATCGGCGGCGGTGGTCGCAAAGGCGGCGCTCAGTTGGGAGCTCAGCAGGTGGACAGCGATGACGACTTCTAGGCGGGGAGCAGCAGCAGCAGCAGCAGGCGGATGTTACTTCAAAGCTCCGAGCTTCGATTAACTGCTGCTCGCATATTCTTACGCAGTGTACTTATGAAGTCTTGATAAGAAAATATGTGATATTATTTGTTATTTATTATTTTAATTTCAATTCTTGAAGTTGTAAGCTATGGGTCTGAAACAATTCCTGGAATATCAGGCTGAATGTCTCGCTTTGAACGAAAACAAAAAATTTTTTCTATGATAAAGAAGTTCCTTTCAAAGTAAATTATATTTAAAAAATGTTACGTTGCATTTCTGAATGGCAAAGTTTTCTTGATAAATAGAACAGGTAGACATGTATGCAGATGAATAAATAGATATATTGATCGATAGAAAGAAACAAAGACAGATAGATAGATAGATAGATAGATAGATAGATAGATAGATAGATAGACAGATAGATAGATAGATAGATAGATAGATAGATAGATAGATAGATAGATAGATAGATAGATAGTTAGATAGATAGATAGATAGATAGATAGATAGATAGATAGATAGATAGATAGATAGATAGATAGATATATAGATAGATAGATAGATAGATAGATAGATATATAGATAGATAGATAGATAGATAGATAGATAGATAGATAGATAGATAGATAGATAGATAGATAGATAGATAGATAGATAGATGGATGGATAGATAGATAGATAGATAGATAGATAGATAGATAGATAGATAGATAGATAGATAGATAGATAGATAGATAGATAGATAGATAGATAGATAGATAGATAGATAGATAGATAGATAGATAGATAGATAGATAGATAGATAGATAGATAGATAGATAGATAGATTGTCTCCTTTGGGCCTGGACTCGAACCCACGACTTTCCGGTTTTAAAGCAGGTGCCCTGGCCACTAGGCTAAAACTCATTATAAATATACAAATGCCTTTAATTTGTTGTCTAAAAGTAACTGAAATGGCAATATTAACCAAGTGTTGGGTACAGAATGGACACAGATGAGTTACGGACTTACGATGGTTTTCTGGCTAGAAGCTCGGAAAAAATAATAAAAATTACTCAAACATCTACAGCAATTATTGATTGTGTGCGAGAAAAACAGGCATCAGATTTTGAACGAAATCTATTCGATTATTTTATTAAAAAAAATAAAGCAATTACTGTTTTGCAGGTAAAAGTTCGTTGAGTTTGTTATAGCTGCTGTTTTTGGTGGGTTAGCTCAAATAGTTAACATAATTAATGCAGTTAGAATTGTTGTTGTGCTTACTAAATCTACGAGTAAAACAAGGCACACACAAAAGGATCGGATGCCTAAGATATTCTAAATCTAAGTAAAAAATTAAAAGCAAATTTTACTCACGTCAAAACTCTCTTTGAATTAAACAAATAAAGTTTGAAAATCTAGGATTGGTTTAAAAAGTGGCAAAAAGTTGCAACGTTAGAACAATTTTGATTTTCAATTTCGTTATCAAGTTTGTAAACAAAACTCAGCGGGTCTGCTGGCTTTTGGACAATTTGGATTAAGCCTGCTTGTTAAGGGTGTCCTGCAGGAACGGTAGCACCGATAAGAAGGCCAACTTCGAGACCGATTCGCTGCTCTGAAAGCAAACGTTAATTTTTCATTAATACTTTCGCTATCCATTCGTTGTTTGCGGGTAAAATAGGGGCTTGAAAACTCACCAGTCCGAAATCGCTTTGCATTCTCGAGATCTCTTGATTATCTAGCGGCATTCCCCGCATGGAAGACAGAATATCCAAGAAAGCAATGAGTGAAACGGAGCCTTTCACTTCGCGATCGACGTCGTGAAATAAATCCTGAAATTGGAGTGGTTTACGATTTTTTTAGCTCTTTCCCCGGATTTATTAGTTCATCAGCTAAGAGGCTCTCTACGCTACAAGCATTTTAAATTTTGAAGACACCTTTTTGCCCGTTGTATTAGTACATCAGTTATGAGGCTCTGTACGCTGACAGCAGTTTGAATTTTGAAGACGCTTATTTTGCCCGTTGTGTTTTTATATCAGTTTGGCTAGCCAGCTCTCTGTGCTAAAGGAAGTATGGCCTAAGAAAACAAATTTCTTTTCATTTGATGCATCTGTTATGATTGAGGCTCACTACACGCTAAAGGAATTTTGACTTTTGAAGACATTCATTTTTCGGTTGCCTTTTTTATACCAGTCAAGAGGCTCCATACAAGAAAAGAGTCCTTGACCTTGCGAGGCCAATATTCTTATTATTCAAATATTGATCAGTTTAGAGGCTCTCTACGGCTGGCCAATTGCATAGAATCGTACATACCAGTCCGCGTCTTAGCCAGCCAATCAGGCTCGCAGAACTGCCGGTTTTGCTTTGAAAGTCAGACGACTGATTGAGACGTCGGCTAATCAGTCTGCCCAGTTCGAGGGTGAGCTGACCAGCTCTGGCGTGGTTTGATGCGTTAAGAATTGCCGATAGATAGCTGGTTAGAATCTGCGGTAGTTCTTGTTGTTTAATCAGCCTGTAAATGAACGACGTGAAGTTCTGTTGTGCAGAGGTCCGTTGGTTTGAGGCTCTTTACGTCAATTTTTTTCCAATTTGAGTCGAATCAGATTTTAAAATGTGTAAACTTAAGCAACTCTATTAAAATCACACTATTCCCTACATTTTTTGCACTACTCACTCCTGCACGTTGTTTTTCGTCTCGTCGGTCTCGTGATTTTTGTCGTTGTCCGCTGCTTCCGCCTCGCTGCGCATCCACTCGTTTGGCAGGCCTAGAAACGGTTCCGGCAGATGCTCGATTGGCTCCTCGTCGGATGGCTGCTGATCGGCTTGCTGCTGCTGCTGCTGCTGCTGCTCCTCCTCGAGAGACTCTAACTGCGTTTGTTGGTCTAATTCCGGCTGTTCTTGAGCCGGTGGCGTTAGTTCATTTCTGCTTTGAGATTGACGGTTAGTCGGATATCTTCTCGATTACCAATTACCAAGGAACTTTGTAACAACCAACTTACTGTTTTGCTATAGTCGGCTTGACAGTGACATCCGCAGCGAATACCTGACGTTTTGGCTGCTGCTGCTGAGAGCCGCCTCCAACCCCATCGCTAGCTATGAGGATGTTGCCGGACTCGTCAATGATACGACTGGGTTGCTGGGCTCTGTGAAGCAGCGCCTCCAGGACTGTGTTAGGTGGGACCAAATGGGGATTTAAGGAATCAGTTTTTATAACCCGTTTTGGTAATTCTATTGAGTTGCGTTTTTTCTTTATTTCTAATCTCAAGAATGACGAAAAAATATTATTATTTTCACAAATACTGCTTTCATATGGCCCTTTGCATGACAAGTCCATTTTAACGAGCTTTCTGCATTCTTACAACTGAAATGCTGCATTTTGATTCTTTTGTATACCTTTTTTACATCCTGGTCCTTCTGTGTGCATGTGCCTCTCCTACATCCTGGTCCTTCTGTGTACATGTACCTCTCCTACATCCTGGTCCTTCTGTGTACATGTACCTCTCCTACATCCTGGTCCTTCTGTATACATGTACCTTTCCTACATGCTTAACCCTCCACGACCGAGTAGATCAAATCTTTTATATACGAGGGCCTTTTTGTAACTCACTTGGATCATCAGCGCCGAGTGTTTTCTTCGGATTGTTAAGTGCGTGACTTCTGGAAAAATTAAAAATAGTATGCATTAGTTAGTTTTTTTTATGCCAGGAAGCTACTTAAAACTTTTTATTCTACTTTAAGTAGTTTACAAATTAAGAAGCAACTTTAATTTCGCACTCACTCCGGCAGTCGAATGCCTCGACCAACATAGAGATCCTTAGCAAAATCGGGCAGCACGATTGCTTTCAGGCGGGCAATCTCCGTGAGAATGTCGCTTCTAAAATAAGGGAGCGATCGCAGGCATTCAGTACCGGTTCGAGATTATGCGCAAGCAAGTTTTTTAACTATTGAAAAATCAAATCTGAAACTTTTTGCGGTAAGGGTTGGAATTTTTTGATTCCCGGATGAGACCAACATGTGAGCTGTTTCTTACAATTATTCAGTATTTTTTACATACCATAAGGCATAGAACTATTAACTAATTGTACTTATTAAAGCTCTGAAAATTTACCTTCAACTGATTATTTGTTTTTAAAAACGAAGCTAAAAATAAAAAAAACTTTTTTATGATTTAAACAAACTATAAATATATAATTTGATTGAAATTTTATATTTAAAATCATAAACTAAATATTATAATTTTATAGACTTAATGGAGCTTGTAGCATAAAAAGTTTTGTGAAATTTTTAATTCGCATTTTTGTGCTACGGGTGATCAGAAAGAAGAAATAAACAAAATTCTCCTCAAAGATGTGGTCGCTTATGTGAACAAAAACTTTAATGAGAAAACAAGACTTTACTGTGCAAAATACGGTTATTTGTGACATTTGACGCCAGGTATTGCATGAGAGCAACTACTCGTATTGACAAGAAATTAACTAACTTACTGTTGCCGAAACCTCAGCTCAACTTACCCAATTGAATCCCATACAGCGCTATCATCATAACTTGAAGCAAAATACTGAAGCATAAATATTTTTTTTAAATTATGCGATACAAAGATCAAAAAATTTTCTGTTGTCATGCAGTGCGTCAATGAAATGAAAAAGAAATGCTTGTCATGCTGAGATGCAAAATTTTCTATCTCATTTTTTAGAGGTTTTTACTGTCTCTCAGCGATTGTCTTGGTCAAGTGTGATGGTCTGAAATAATTTAGTCGAAATCAAAAGCAAAGGTAGAAAAAGCCCAAATTATGCTAGCCGATAAAAATCGAAATGAAAAATAAAATCTTTTCGCAAATCGCAGTTCTATTAAATTTTCTTGAAAATGCGGAAAATTATTTCCGCATTACTGCAGTCTGTCTTCTGTCAGTTTACAGAAATTCTAACGCAGCCACGAGCAAAGAGACAGAAAAAGACGAACGAGGTGGACATACAGACAGACAGACAGACAGACAGACAGACAGACAGACAGACAGACTGACGGACAGACAGACAGACAGACAGACAGACAGACAGACAGACAGACAGACAGACAGACTGACAGACAGACAGACAGACAGACAGACAGACAGACAGACAGACAGACAGACAGACAGGTGGGCAGAAACTCTTCGAGACAAAGACAGACATGCAACAGAAAGAGATGCGCAGACAAAGACACGCAGGCACGTACACATATGCAAACACTCATACAGACACTATGACAGACGGACACACAGATGGAAAGAAATACAGACTGACTGATTCATAAAACAGAGAATGGTCGATTCATTACGTCTTAGAGACGTTAATATTCCGTCATAAATTGTTTCTTATGCGTTAGTTGACAATCTCCAGCAGTTAGTCGTGATTTCCTAGAAAAAAATGCATTACAACAAAGAAAATGTCGATAGTCAACATATTCGAAGTTTAATATACGGTTGTATTCAGTAAACTGAACACACTGATATCGCTTTTCTAAAAGTTCTATCAATAGAACTAATAAGAGCTTGAGTGAGGAAGGAGATTAGTGAATAAGGATTAGTATTACAGATGCAAGCTTTCACAGTCCAGCCTCACCTTCTATTAAACACCGCTTTGCTGCCGTCTAGCTTGACCTTCTCGAGGCCGGAGGACGACGACGCTGCCGTCCCAGCCGCGCCAACGCCCTGCAGCTCCTGGCTGGCGGCGTCGGCGCTGATCAGAGCGGCCAGGGCGTCGAACTCCGATCTGGTTGCAAACGACTGTCCGGCTGCGCCGAAGCCTCCGTGGAGCATCGGCCGCTGCTGCTGATGATTCTGCTGGCTCGGGTTGAACGACGAATGCGAAACATTCTGCTGACTGTTGGCGGCGTCGCGACGATCCAAACGACGTCCAAACTCGGCGGAGTCTTCCGGTATGAATCCCAGCTTCACAGACTGATGCTGCTGCTGCTGCTGCTGTTGCTGTTTTTCAGCTCGAAGTCGCTTTCGATGCGACAACTTTTTTGCTAGCTTTTGATTATTCTGCTCCGTCGTTGCCTGATTGGCGGCATCGCCGGCTGAGGCGGCGGCAGGGGCGGCCAGCGGACTGCCGCCGAGATGCAGGTCGTGCCGAGCCCGATGGGCGAGCGCCTCGCGTAGGCGCATCCGACTGCGCGCGTCCTGCAGCATCTGGCCCTCCTGGGCGAGGCGAAGCTTCTGCGAGTCGCTGGAGGCCGCATAGTGAAAGACAATGGTTTGGAAGTGTCTTGTAAAAAGCTTCTAAGGCTTTAAGCTTGTTAAAGCATAAAGTTAAGGCGTCGGAATTTACTTAACGAGGCTTAATAAACTAAATGAAAAAATTTAATGCTACTTACGAGTCAAGTTTCATTTGTCCATGATGCTGAAATTACAGGCAGTGGTCATTTTATCGTTTGTATTTTTTTTATCGAATTGATTTCGTGTCAAGAAAATATGCAAACCAGAATTCTTACAGAATATCTGTCCGTGTGCAAAATTACTGTCCGTTTCTTTTTGAATTCGCCAAGCAACTCGTCCGCCGCTATGCCGGGAACGAAACTGTCCGATACTCGAACGGATGGTTCGAACTTTTTTAAGACGATGCACGGTCTGATGAAGAATAATTTAGAAAAAAATTAGAAAACAAGTAGCGAAAAATGACGCAAGAAATAGCCGAAGAGGCACTAGGAGACTCAGCCAAAGTATCTCACCTGAACTCTTGAGTCTGGTACGGCAGGGGAGTCTGTTTCACCATCTTTGCCTGCAGCTTCACAGTTGGAAATCCTTCTTCGGTGGCTGTCTGCATGGGGCTGGGTCTGGCCACGGTGTTCTGAAATGATTTTTATTTTTTAACATTATATTTAAATATCTATTAAAAGGCTTTTTGAAGGAGTTGTCAGAAAAGTCGATATTAAAAAAATTCTTACAGCCCCACTGATTTTTGGAAAATAAGGAGAGCTGCCTTGTCTCTCTTCGTCATTGTTGCCTGGTTGCTGGACAGATGACGAGACACTCATGTCTTGATTTTTGGTGCGATAGTTGATTGGCCACTGATCAGTCCGGCCACAACCAGCTGAAACAAAATTTTAATTTGCGCAGCAATTTTTCAAAGCTATTATTGTAAATTCAAGGTGCATGCTTTATATTTCTTTTTTAGAAAACTTTGAAGTCTTGGCATTAAAGTCTTAAATGCCAATGCATAGCGTCAAATAAAAAACTAGCCATCTTTAAAGCAGATTTTCACGTTCCCGAGAGAGTAAAAATCACGTTTTAAATGGACTTAAAACGTTTGTTCTCTAATACAGTATAACGCTACATTTGATTAAGGGCTTTTCTTTCGATTTTTAAATATAGCATCGATTTTCATAAAATACTTCTTATATTACGTTTGTATAATAGACGTGTAAATAAATCAATTATCTGTTTTTTATGCATTAAGCCATTCAACGTTTCTAACTATCTTGAGATCTCTTAGATATATCTCAAATCTTGCACTCTAATCATGAAATTTTAAGTGTAAATTAAAAAATCAGGAGACTTACGTGTTGCTAAATCCTTATTTGTCTACGTTTTCCAAAAAAGTTAATATCAAAGAATCAGTAAACCCAAGTGGAGAAATGAAATAAGTTAATTCCCAAAAAGTTTTATAACGAAATTTTGAATACATAGTTGATGTTATTAGAATCTAAATAATAATAATTTTTTAAAATAATACATCAAATTAACTAATACATTTTACTAGTATTATTAAGGACAAAACAAGTTTACGTAAAGATTACAGCAATTTTGATATTAATGTTTGTTAACACGCACATATTTTTCAAAGGCAATTATTCCTTGGAAAGACGAGCTGACGCCAAACAATAATATAGCTAATATTGCCAACATTATTTTAGCCGAGAATTTGCTATTGCGCAATAAATTTGTTGTGTAACAACTAGTATTGCTATCAATTAGATGCTGGTCCCTTCTGGCATTTCATCATGTTTAATTTCATTTCCTCAACAAAATTGAGGAAGGAAGTAATCAGACTCGGGTCAAGAGCAGGATTGTGGTCTCAACTAAAATCTAACAATGTGGAAGTAAATAGAGATAATAGAGTCCAATTCGATTGAAATAATTTTAAATGGCTATCTCTGCACTAGTTAGGCCGTGTGAAACTGAGCTGTAAAATTGATGCTTTTGTTGCCTTTGGTGTGTCAATGTTTCAATATTAAGGATCAGAAAAAGTATCAATGTTTTTTTTCATTTTAAAAGATTCCACAATAATGGTTCCCATTTCTTTCTAAATAGAGCTAGCATTTTAGAATAAACTTGACATTTTTATTCAGCCTATGAGTCTGACTATGTCTTTATACTGGGTTTATTTTTTTACTGGGCACAGAATTTTAATTTTAACACACTTTTTAATTTTAGGATGCAATTTCAGGGTTTGGGATGCAATTTTTTAAAATTCTTACTTAAGAGGTCTTTTATTGTAAAGAATTAAAATCTGGATTTCAAAGTCAAGATGCTATAGCATCCCTATAGCACAAAAAATAAACCCAGTCTTTATATTAACTATGAGGTAGCTTATTATAATAAATAATCTAAATTTGTTTGAGTTATATTGATCCAACAATGGGCATACGCCGCATACTAAAGTGACAATTATTTATTATCTTTAGCTAGGCTAAGCATCTAAATCCAAGCATATGTAATAATTAAGGGCTACGTTATCATACATGCGCAACCTCCTGAATCTTAGCTGGCCAGTGCGACATTGTTTAGTGTAAGTGTGACATTGTTTCTGACCAAAAGTGTGACGTTGTTCAGTGTAAGTGCGACATAGGTTGTCATAGGAAAAATTTGTGACTTAGTTGGCCACAAAAATTTCGAAGGACCAAAAAAAAAAAAAAAAGGTCCCACGAACGATTCTTGCCTGAATCTTCCCAATTCTTCTCCATTTTGCGACTTACCCCCTCATGTTTTTCACCAATTTTGTGACTTACATTGGTGATTTTTGACTTGCATCACCAATTTTGCAACATCCATTGCTTGGCAGGCCTGTCACCCAGCCGATTCGGCCGGGTGTTGCGCATGTATGTACGTTATCATGAACTATTATTTTCTAAAACCAAAAAATTCTATATTGCTAGTTAGCTCTTATATAGGACAAATAATAGGGATACTTTAGTTTACTATTTACCAGGAATGTTACTTTTTCATTTAAGCTATTGAGTTAATTTTATGAATTTAAATTTGATATAAGTTAGTTCTTAAATTTTACATTGAGTAATACAATATTTTATTACAATTTTTCTTGGATATAACAAAAGATCATAAGTAAAAGTAAAATATTGACATTTTAGTTTTATATATTTTTTTGTTATTATACAATCTCTTATACATTTGAATTTTTCTACAACTAGTATTTAACCATTCCTTGGCAAGTTTTTCTAACCATTTATTTTCATAAATCATTTTATCTTCAGTGTAATTTATCTTTAGCTTGCAATCTTCCATTTCAATTTACATCTTTCAGAAAACTGTTACAAAGAAACCAAGTAGTCATACAATACAAAAGGACTCAGACAGCATTGCTGATAGTCCTAGCAGCCAATTAGAAGTAACAAACTCTAGCAATCAATCTGACAGCAGCAGCAACAAACTGTTTAGCAAACTGTGCTCAGGCCAAGTGTGCCTATCTCTAGCCACAGTTTTAACAGCCATTGTTGGCATCATTCTGCTGCCAATAGTTTGGCTATCAGCCATCGGCAGGCATGCAATCAATGGCCAACAAAAGCAGGATGGAGCACCCTCTGTTGGACTTCGTAGCAATATGGGAAACTGGTGGTGGCTTGCTAAGCTAGGTGCTAACTTGCTTGGCTACTTAACTGTGCTAGTTCCAATATATTGTGCTGTCAAAGTTTTTAGACGGTGCTATGGCGATGGACAGTCTGGTGATCAGGTTAGTTTAATCTGGATTCTATTAAAGCAGACTTTTTGCTGCATTTTACAGCCGATTCTCAAGGCAGTGTACTTTATAAGCGATTTAGTAGAAAATTAACAAGCTTTTGATTCTCTAGGTAGTTTATTGGTGATTTTAAACAATTCTAGCGTTATATCTTTTATACGAGGGTAAATTTTGCAATTTAGGGACTTTAAAAAACAAATATTAATTTAAATTTTCAAGCAAACTTACTTATTTGCCCTTTTGCTCTACTGGAGGACTGTCAAGTAAATTCATCAAATCAACAAATTAAGCTCTTAGTTATAATTAAAAAGTAAACCTACTCTTTTTATCCTCTTCATGCTTACTACTTGAAGTAGGAAAAGCGTAAAAAATTTTAAATAAAAAAATTATCAGGAAGGTACTTGCACTGCAAAGGATAACAACAAACCATCGGCTACAAAGACTAAAGCAAGTGGTTGGGAAGACTCAACGTCGTCATTGGCAACAACTATGCGCTTAATTGGTTGCTTCCTCGGTCTACAGGCCGCCTACCTGACCTGGGGTGTGCTGCAGGAACAAGTCATGACTACAGCGTATTTCGATGATGGCTCTAGTGCAGCAACAGCAGCCAGGGATGGAGCTGGCGAAAGATTCACAGATTCTCAATTTCTGGTCTTCACTAATAGACTACTGGCTGGCTGTCTGGCTGTTTGTTTGCTAATTCTGTGCAACAGGCGGCCAAGCGCCGGGTCCTGCCCATCCGTGCTAGATTTCTCTTATTGCTCTCTGTCCAACGTGCTGAGTGCCTGGTGCCAATACGAGGCCCTGCTGTTTGTTAGTTTTCCCACCCAGGTGCTGGCCAAGGCGTGCAAAATTGTGCCCGTCATGCTGATGGGCCGGCTGGTGTCGCGTAGAGCCTACAGATGGGACGAGTACGCAACTGCGGCATTGATTAGCGCGGGTATGGCGTCTGCGTCTGCTAGCAGCTTGCTGGCCGTTACATAGATAGATAGATAAATAGATTGATAGATGGATAGATAGATAGATAGATATATAGATAGATAGATAGATAGATGGATAGATAGATAGATAGATAGATAGATACATAATAGAAAATTGGGATAATTTTTTAATGTAAATTCCCCTGTTCAACGGTTGCTAGGCACTAGCGTGTTTCTGCTATCGACCACCTCCGAGTCTAACGCGTCCCATCATCGGCATCAGAGCGCCGGCAGCGACAGTTTAAGCGGCTGCGCCCTGCTGGCTGGCTACATGCTGTTTGATTCGTTCACCAGCACCTGGCAGAGCAGGCTGTTTGTGAGGCACGGACTGACGCCGCTGCAGCTGATGGCGGGCACTTCTCTGCTGTCTGCCGCGTTCACGGTGCGTGGCAGTATTGCTATTGCGCATATTATCTTATTTTTCCCTCTAGAGAGTCCTATCTATCTATCTATCTATCTATCTATCTATCTATCTATCTATCTATCTATCTATCTATCTATCTATCTATCTATCTATTTATCTATCTATCTATTCATCTATCTATCTATGTATCTATCTATCTATCTTTCTATCTATCTATCTATCTATCTATCTATCTATCTATCTATCTATCTATCTATCTATCTGTCTATCTATCCATCTATCTATCTATCTATCTATCTGTCTATCTATCCATCTATCTATCTGTCTATCTATCTATCTATCTATCTGTCTATCTATCTATCTATCTATCTATCTATCTATCTATCTATCTATCTATTTATCTATCTATCTATCTATGTATCTATCTATCTATCTATCTATCTATCTATCTATCTATTGATCTATCTATCTATCTATCTATCTATCTGTCTATCTATCTATCTATCTATCTGTCTATCTATCTATCTATCTATCTATCTATCTATCTATCTATCTATCTATCTATCTATCTATCTATCTATCTATCTATCTGTCTATCTATCTATCTATCTATCTATTTATCTATCTATCTATCTATGTATCTATCTATCTATCTATCTATCTATCTATCTATCTATCTATCTATCTATCTATCTATCTATCTATCTATCCATCTATCCATCTATCTATCTATCTATCTATCTATCTGTCTATCCATCTATCTATCTATCTATGTATCTATCTATCTATCTGTCTATCTATCTGTCTGTCTGTCTGTCTGTCTGTCTGTCTATCTATCTATTTATCTGCCTATTTTTCTATCCACCTTAATTGCCACCCAGGTAACAACTCAACTGCAGCAAGGCACTCTAGCTTCGGCACTAGCCTTTGCCGCTCGCCATCCCCGTTTCCTCGGTCACGTGACCCTGCTGTCCGTGTGCTCAGCCGTTGGCCAATTGCTAATTTTCTACACCATCGAACGGTTCGGCCCCGTGACCTTCGTAGTTATAATGACCATTCGCCAGGCGTTCGCCATCCTGCTCTCCTGCTTGCTGTTTGGCCACCCAATGGGCGGAATCTGGGGCGGCCTGGGCCTGGCTGGCGTCTTTCTGGCTCTGTTTCTTAGAATCTGCCTATCGCGCCAAATTAACAGCAGGCGTCGCGAAAAACATAAACTGGTAGTTGGGGACAGGCGAGGCGGCTTTGTTGCTTGATTGATTGATTTGCTGATTGTTTGATATAGCCCTGCTAACAGTATTTTATTTGCTAGTATATGGTTTTTCAAGTTTTTATGCTATTAATGTTTTCAAAATCACTTTTTTTTCCTTTCTGGCACAACCAACGCAACATTTTCAATCATGGTACATATGAAGTAGAAAATACGCTCGTACAAGTTTAATGTGCATGCATCTTGCTTTAGCATTTATAAATTAATTAGCAATTGCAATCTAGCACCTAATAGTACTAGGACTGCACGCCTTACACCACAAATCAATCAGACTTTTTTCACCGATTGCTTGTTGTCTTTTTTTAGTCACTGTTTTAGAAAATATAAAAGAATACTAATTACACTTTTTGACATGTTTGACGTGAAGCACGAAACATAATGCAAGTGGAATTTTGTATTTTATCTTTTAATTATTTGTCTAAGAGGATCATGGTTTTGATGATCATCAGTTATGGAAGTCATGGTTTTGACGGTCATTAGTTATGAAAGTCATGGTTGTGACGGTCATCAGTTATGAAAGTCATGGTTGTGACGGTCATTAGTTATGAAAGTCATGGTTGTGACAGTCATTAGTTATGAAAGTCATGGTTGTGACGGTCATCAGTTATGAAAGTCATGGTTGTGACGGTCATCAGTTATGAAAGTCATGGTTGTGACGGTCATCAGTTATGAAAGTCATGGTTGTGACGGTCATCAGTTATGAAAGTCATGGTTGTGACGGTCATCAGTTATGAAAGTCATGGTTGTGACGGTCATCAGTTATGAAAGTCATGGTTGTGACGGTCATCAGTTATGAAAGTCATGGTTGTGACGGTCATCAGTTATGAAAGTCATGGTTGTGACGGTCATCAGTTATGAAAGTCATGGTTGTGACGGTCATTAGTTATGAAAGTCATGGTTGTGACGGTCATCAGTTATGAAAGTCATGGTTGTGACGGTCATCAGTTATGAAAGTCATGGTTGTGACGGTCATCAGTTATGAAAGTCATGGTTGTGACGGTCATCAGTTATGAAAGTCATGGTTGTGACGGTCATCAGTTATGAAAGTCATGGTTGTGACGGTCATCAGTTATGAAAGTCATGGTTGTGACGGTCATCAGTTATGAAAGTCATGGTTGTGACGGTCATCAGTTATGAAAGTCATGGTTGTGACGGTCATCAGTTATGAAAGTCATGGTTGTGACGGTCATCAGTTATGAAAGTCATGGTTGTGACGGTCATCAGTTATGAAAGTCATGGTTGTGACGGTCATCAGTTATGAAAGTCATGGTTGTGACAGTCATTAGTTATGAAAGTCATGGTTGTGACGGTCATTAGTCATAAAAGTCATGGTTGTGACGGTCATCAGTTATGAAAGTCAAGGTTCTGATTTCGTAAACTATTGTATTTGCTACGTGCGGGCTACGTAGTTGTACTTGTAGACTCATTAGCAAAAACTGGGAAGAAGTACCTATACAGGGGGTATGGGAAGTAGAAATTGGAATGGTTACAGCGATAAACTCACGCTCGTGTGTAGTTTGGGTGGATATAGCAAGAGACGAAGAAGTGATAAAATTGATGAATATTTACCGCAACAGGGTTAACCGTTAAATTAATAAGCAATAAATAAATTTTGTTTCTGCCCATCTAGCCCGGTGACAAGAGCGTCTCTTAAAAAAATGGAATTCATATTTAGCTGGAAAATAAGTTTGAGTGGCAAAACGCATCGTCAAAGAATATTTTGAACTGAGCGTCTCTTTTTGGCGATGCCAAAATGCATGGTAGCGCTAAATCTAATCAACGGATTTCATTTTGTCACTTAGCAAAGTAAATGAGTAGCTATAGATGCAGTCGAGTCTCATTACGGGCCCCCTGCCTTCCGAGGTTGTTGGCTCTGGTCTAGTTTGCAGGCTTTCATTCTTGCCAAATTATTCGAAACCTTGCGGCCAGCTAGCTGCCTTTGCCCCCTGCCTGTCCTAAATTGATCCATTGTCCGCAGCCACGCAGCTCTCTATCTCTCTCTCTCTAGTAGCGAGCGAGTAGCCAATATGGACTGTCAGGCATAATTTCCTAGGGTTGCTCATTTCTTTTTTCTTCATTCTCTCTATTCGTTATAGCTGCTGTGCATAAATCTGTCCTCGCAGCTAGCTGGTAAGCGGGACCGTGCCAGGAGCCAACAATTCCAGTCTGTCCAGCTGCTGGATGTCTGTCGGCGCGTCGTTAACCCAGCGACTGCCGCTGGTGGAGCTGAAAGGTCCGGTGTTCGAATCTGGCACAATCTGGCAGCCTAATCGATCGCTGCAGGAGCCTTCGGGATCCGCAGCCAATGCAGTGCAGCATTCAAATGATCGAGGCCATAGGATTCAGCAGAAAGAGCCGATTCGAACTCGCGACCTTCGACAGCAACAGGTCCAACAGCAGCCAACAAGCTTTGCAGCAGCAACAAATTCAACGCCTCGTCTTCATTATCATCATAGTCATAATCAACTGCACCGGGAAGCTTCTCAAATCACCATGGCAACGGTTGCCATGGAGCGACAGAGGAGAAAACGGGACAAAAAGTTGTTAGACAACAAGGCGTCGGCCTCTATTGAGCTGGACGGTCGGCACTTGTCGGCCGTTGGACAGCGTCGTCAGAGGGAGACGCCGTCTCTGCCTGCGACCGCCGCAACTGGCGAAACCGCTGCGGCCACTTCGTCACAACCGTCGCCGCCGCCGTCACTGCCGACGCTCTATACGACAGCAGCGAACGCAAGTAAACCAGACTCCACCCAGAGCGGCTCCCTGCCGTTCATGCAGAAACACCTTCGCCGGCATCGAACCCTGCTGGAGCTGACAATGGGCCGCGACCGGCTGGTCGTTGACGCATTCGCTGAGTCGCCGAGTCCCAGCGACCGATTGGCGGCTAGGATGCGCGCCTACGCCGGCGAGCCGACACCCGGACAGGCCAGCATCCTGCAGCGGCAGCAGGCGGCTAGCAGCAGACAGCAGCAGGCGGCTAGCAGCAAACAGCAGCAGCAACAGCAGGAGCAGCAGCAGCAGCAACAGCAGAAGCCAAATCGACGCAGGTTGAGTAGGCGAGAGAAAACTGCTCAAACTATCAGCCGAGCAATTCTTACCTACGAACGATCCTTATGATTGACAGCTCGTAGATTTTTTATTCTTGCATATTTCTCGATAGCAACACACTTTTTTCAATTAAATCAATAAGCACTGCATATAGATAGAGGGAGGTAGAGGATAGAGGATAGAGGATAGGGGAGATAGAGGATAACTATACGTGCGACTATGAAAGCTAATTGCAACCCAAATTAATACACGTAGACTCGGCATTCGCATTTTATACCCCAAATTTCGCCCAGATTCTTAAAAAAAGCCCGAGCTAAAAGGTGAAGGGATAAAAAAAAAAACACAGCTCGAACACAAAGGATGCAATATTGTGTTTTCCTTATTTTTGCATTCAGACCAACGTTTATTGCGTAATAATGAAATACTAAATGCTACAGGCACTACTATTAGTAAAACCAACGAACGCAAATTTGACTTTTTAGTGACAGTGTTAAAACAAAACGAAGAGTACAATGCAAATATTGTACGGTTATAATCAGTCGGGTAAATCAACGTCTGAGAAACCAATTAAGGGACTTATTACGAGCTTAACTCGTAGGCAGGAATCTCAATTGGTTACTTTCGTAGGAATAAGAATTAATTAGAGCTGAATCCCTTTGTCCTGCAGTAGAGATCCATTCTCCTTCAGTGGGGATCAGACATCCATTTATCCCTTTTCCTTCAGTAGGGACCAGACATCTATTTATCTCCTTTTATCCTACAGTAGGGATCAGACATCCATTAATCCCATTTTATCCTACAGTAGGTATAAGACATTCATTTATCCCATTTATCCTACAGTAGGGATCAGACATTCATTTATCCCATTTATCCTACAGTAGGGATCAGACATTCATTTATCCCATTTATCCTACAGTAGGGATCAGACATTCATTTATCCCATTTATCCTACAGTAGGGATCAGACATTCATTTATCCCATTTATCCTACAGTAGGGATCAGACATTCATTTATCCCATTTATCCTACAGTAGGGATCAGACATTCATTTATCCCATTTATCCTACAGTAGGGATCAGACATTCATTTATCCCATTTATCCTATAGTAGGGATCAGACATTCATTTATCCTACAGTAGGGATCAGAAATTCATTTATCCCATTTATCCTACAGTAGGGATCAGACATTCATTTATCCCATTTATCCTACAGTAGGGATCAGACATTCATTTATCCTACAGTAGGGATCAGAAATTCATTTATCCCATTTATCCTACAGTAGGGATCAGACATTCATTTATCCCATTTATCCTACAGTAGGGATCAGACATTCATTTATCCCATTTATCCTATAGTAGGGATCAGGTATCCATTTATACCCTTTATCCTGCAGTAGGGATCAGACATTCATTTATCCCATTTATCCTATAGTAGGGATCAGACATCCATTTATCCCCTTTATCCTACAGTAGGGATCAGACATCCATTTATACCCTTTATCCTACAGTAGGGTTCAGACCCATTTATCATACAGTACAAAGCAAAAAAGCCACAGCAAAAATAGGCGATCCAATCTAAATTAAATATTCCGCTAAAACTAAACGTGAGTTAAAACAAATAATGCGCAGAAAAACCACTTAGCCGAACAGAACAAAATACTCTAAACAACTGTACAACGCACACTAACTGGATAAAGTGAAATACGCGTAGAATGGACAAGGGCGATGCTATTCTGCAAGCACTGGAATAAAGTTAATAAAACACAAAAACAGGGCAATTGCATCATCAGTGGCCATTGGTTGTTCCTTCATCGTCGTCGAGATTTCCACGACGAATTCGTTTAGGCGCGGGGCCTGCCGTTGACGATGCCGTCTCAAGAGCCGCCGCCGCCGCCGCCGCCGCCGCAGCCGCCGCGGTCTGCGCTTCAACAGACCTGGCCAACTGGTCGCACAGCTGCCCGAGGATCTCCTGCTGACGCTGCTGCCGACGTTTCAACGAGGCCAATTCGCGAAACATGCCGGCCTGCGCCTGGTCCAAGCTGAGCGCGATTCGAACTATCCGATTCAACAGTGTGAACTCGTGGCTGCCGGAGTCCTGGCTAGCCGGAGGAGCGGAACTGGCGTTGCCATTGGCAACCGGGCCGGCTATGGTAGCCGAGGCGCTGGACGATGAAGCGGCGGGACTGCTGGCGACAGTGCAGTCGGCGGCTGCCAGCGAGGGCGGCCTGGCTTGTCGCGGCTGCAGCGGCTTCGGCGGCTGCGGCGGTGGCGGCGGCGGCGGCGGCGGCGGTGGCGGCGGAGGCGCCGAGGGCAGCGGCTGAGCTCTGTGAGTGCGAAACAAAAAACCGATTGAAGTAAATAAACTATTTTAACAACTGCCCCCGATATACTGGAAGTTGGAAAAAAACTGGGTCACTCACGGTTGAGAGCTGGCAACAGCTGCTGATTCGCAAGGCGGAGCCGGGTGCTCGGGTTTCACAATAACCAAATTGCCATCGTTGTCTGCGGGCGGAGACACGGGTATAGACAGAGGATATAACAAAGTTTTGTAGGAAATTTGATTACCAATTGTCTAATAATAGAAAAGTAAAAAGCGTATGTGGCTTCCAGGTTAGGGGAAACTATCCAATGCAGAAAATCAGATTGGGTGAATCCGGAAATTTGACGATGGGAAATCCGCAATACGGGAAATCCGATAGGGGAAATCCATAAATACGAAGATGGGGAATCCCCAAAAACGGGAAATACGATGGGGAGAATACATAAATGAGAAGATAGGAAATCCCCAATAAGGAAAATCAAATAGGGAAATCCATAAATATGAAGATGGGGAATCCCCAAAACGGGAAATCCGATAGGAGAATCCATAAATATGAAGATGGGGAATCCCTAATACGGAAATTCCTATAGGAGAAATCCTATAGGAGATCTTCAAATCCATAAATTTGAAGATGCGCAATCCCAATACGGTAAAATCCGATAGGGGAAATCCATAAATACGAAGATGGGGAATCCCCAAAAACGGGAAATACGATGGGGAGAATACATAAATAAGATAGGAAATCCCCAATAAGGAAAATCAAATAGGGAAATCCATAAATATGAAGATGGGGAATCCCCAAAACGGGAAATCCGATAGGAGAATCCATAAATATGAAGATGGGGAATCCCTAATACGGAAATTCCTATAGGAGAAATCCTATAGGAGATCTTCAAATCCATAAATTTGAAGATGCGCAATCCCAATACGGTAAAATCCGATAGGGGAAATCCATAAAAATGAAGATAGGGAATCCCCAACACCGATGGGGAAAATTCACAAATGCGAGGATGGAAAATCCCCAAAACGGTAAAATCCGATACGGAAATCCGTAAAATTGAAGATGGGGAGTCCCTAAATCGGGACTCACAATCTGAAGAATCGCTGGAGCTGGCATCGGCCGCACTAGCCGATGCTGCAGCCCCCGAGGAGGCAACGCCAGTGGCCAAGTTGGAACTCGACGAAGTCGCCGACAAGCCGGCGGCGTAGAGCGGCGACCCGCCGTTGGGATGCGAGTCCGGGCGGCAGCCGAGCAGCGCCAGGGTCGGCACGGCGTTCCATTTTAAACGAGCCTCGGCCCGATTCTCGTAGCAGACGTCCTCGAAGTGCAGGCTGCACACAACGTATTGCCGTTCGCACAGCAGTTTGGAAGCCACGGTGCTCAGCTTGGGATTCGCTACGCAGCGTTTCCACACCTCGCTGACGGCCGGCGATTGAGGAAACGAGTGCAGGTGCACCGGCGGATTGGACGTCTCGCTGGAGTAGCACTGCGGCACGATGCACACGCGACGGCGGCGCCGGCTGTTGATGGCGGCGCGACGTCGGCGTTCGCGCGATGCGGCTGAAATTTTTGGCGATTTTAAAAAAATACTTTTAGGGTATAGGAAAAATTCTTTATCTGCTACAGGAAAATACAATGAATTTGCAATTGAAACTGAAATGCGGGATAAAATCCCAACTGAAAAAAGGAATAGGGCATGAAATCCCAACTGAAACAAACATATGGGATAAAATCCCAGATGGAACGAAAATGTGGGATAAAATCCGAGCTAAAACGGAAATATGGGATAAAGTCCCAAATGAAACGGAAGTGTGGGAGAATATCCCAACTGAAACAGGAATATGGGATAATATCCCAACTGAAACGGCAATGTGGGATGAAATCCCAACTGAAACGGCAATGTGGGATGAAATCCCAACTGAAACGGCAATGTGGGATGAAATCCCAACTGAAACGGCAATGTGGGAAGAAATCCCAACTGAAACGGCAATGTGGGAAGAAATCCCAACTGAAACGGCAATGTGGGATGAAATCCCAACTGAAACGGAAATGTGGGTAGAAATCCCAACTGAAACGGCAATGTGGGATGAAATCCCAACTGAAACAGGAATATGGGATAAAATGCCAACTGAAACGGCAATGTGGGATGAAATCCCAACTGAAACGGCAATGTGGGATGAAATCCCAACTGAAACGGCAATGTGGGATGAAATCCCAACTGAAACGGAAATGTGGGTAGAAATCCCAACTGAAACGGCAATGTGGGATGAAATCCCAACTGAAACAGGAATATGGGATAAAATGCCAACTGAAACGGCAATGTGGGATGAAATCCCAACTGAAACGGCAATGTGGGATGAAATCCCAACTGAAACGGCAATGTGGGATGAAATCCCAACTGAAACAGGAATATGGGATAAAATGCCAACTGAAACGGCAATGTGGGATGAAATCCCAACTGAAACGGCAATGTGGGATGAAATCCCAACTGAAACGGCAATGTGGGAAGAAATCCCAACTGAAACGGCAATGTGGGAAGAAATCCCAACTGAAACGGCAATGTGGGAAGAAATCCCAACTGAAACGGCAATGTGGGAAGAAATCCCAACTGAAACGGCAATGTGGGTAGAAATCCAATCTGTAACAGAAACATGGCAAGAAGTCCCAACTTCAACAGCAAGACGGGGAAAAATTCAAACTTAAACCGTGGTAGCAATGCTAGAAAGTCTCAAATTCCAACAATTTTGTTAACAAATCTCAGCTCAAACAGATTGGGGAAAAATAAATTTCATCGAGCACTCACCGAGCATCTCGGCAGCCTTGGCCAGATTGCCCTCCTCGGTCTCCAGGCCCTCGGCATTGTCAACAGCGGAACCAACGACCAGCTTCATCTCCTGAGCGACAGGATCGGGGGTGGAGTCGGCCTCCTGATCCAGGTTGGCCAGATCATCTTCATCATCTTCATAGGAGGCTGACGCGCCGCTAATGGCGGCCGCGGGTTGATTTGAATTAGAATCTTCGTTTAATTGTGCCATGGGGTATTGCTGTTTATGTATGCTGATATTGGAGAAATAATTTTGCGCCGAATGCGTTCAAAGGCAGCATGAACTAACTGTAAATAATCAGAGGTTAATAATATTGATCTGCGTGTCGTATTACTTAGACTTCGGTCATTCATTAAAGCTAACAACAGACCAGGATTAGAACCAGGATGGGGTAGCATCACACGCGGATATGGATCAGAACCAGGATGGGGAAACATCACACGCGGATATGGATCAGAACCAGGATGGGGAAACATCACAAACGGATATGGACAGAACCAAAATGGGGAAACATCACACGCGGATATGGATCAGAACTAGGATGGGGAAACATCACACGCGGATATGGATCAGAACCAGGATGGGGAAACATCACAAACGGATATGGACAGCACCAAAATGGGGAAACATCACACGCGGATATGGATCAGAACTAGGATGGGGAATCATCACACGCGGATATGGATCAGGACCAGGATGGGGAATCATCACACGCGGATATGGATCAGAACTAGGATGGGGAATCATCACACGCGGATATGGATCAGAACTAGGATGGGGAATCATCACACGCAGATATGGATCAGAACTAGGATGGGGAAACATCACACGCGGATATGGATCAGAACTAGGATGGGGAAACATCACACGCGGATATAGATCAGGACCAGGTTGGGGAAACATCACACGCGGATATGGATCAGAACTAGGATCGGGAAACATCACACGCGGATATGGATCAGAACTAGGATGGGGAAACATCACACGCGGATATGGATCAGAACCAGGATGGGGAAACATCACACGCGGATATGGATCAGGACCAGGATGGGGAATCATCACACGCGGATATGGATCAAGAACTAGGATGGGGAAACATCACACGCGGATATGGATCAGAACTAGGATGGGGAAACATCACACGCGGATATGGATCAGGACCAGGATAGGGAAACATCACACGCGGATATGGATCAGGACCAGGATGGGGAAACATCACACGCGGATATGGATCAGAACTAGGATGGGGAAACATCACACGCGGATATGGATCAGAACTAGGATGGGGAAACATCACACGCGGATATGGATCAGAACTAGGATGGGGAAACATCACACGCGGATATGGATCAGAACTAGGATGGGGAAACATCACACGCGGATATGGATCAGAACTAGGATAGGGAATCATCACACGCGGATATGGATCAGAACTAGGATCGGGAAACATCACACGCGGATATGGATCAGAACTAGGATGGGGAAACATCACACGCGGATATGGATCAGAACTAGGATGGGGAATCATCACACGCGGATATGGATCAGAACTAGGATGGGGAAACATCACACGCGGATATGGATCAGGACCAGGATGGGGAAACATCACACGCGGATATGGATCAGGACCAGGATAGGGAAACATCACACGCGGATATGGATCAGGACCAGGATGGGGAAACATCACACGCGGATATGGATCAGGACCAGGATGGGGAAACATCACACGCGGATATGGATCAGAACTAGGATGGGGAAACATCACACGCGGATATGGATCAGAACTAGGATGGGGAAACATCACACGCGGATATGGATCAGAACTAGGATCGGGAAACATCACACGCGGATATGGATCAGAACCAGGATGGGGAAACATCACACGCGGATATGGATCAGAACTAGGATGGGGAAACATCACACGCGGATATGGATCAGGACCAGGATGGGGAAACATCACACGCGGATATGGATCAGGACCAGGATGGGGAAACATCACACGCGGATATGGATCAGAACTAGGATGGGGAAACATCACACGCGGATATGGATCAGGACCAGGATGGGCTAGCATCACACGCGGATATGGACAGGACAGTAAAAGACAAATATTAATTAAACAAAAGAAAGTCTGAAGCTGAAAATAAAAGGGCAAAAAATGTATTTGATTGCATTTGGTTAAACGAAAACAGAAAAAAGGTTTCTCGCGCAAAACGCACAGCACACTCCAAGGCTAAACGGGTCTAAGATAACGAAAAAACAAGAATTAAAAAAATAGACGCAATAGAAAAACAAAGATACCAGATAATATATTTTTGCTGAAAATAAACAGGCCACACTTTAGCTATAACAACGCAACAAAAAATAATAATCTGGCAGAATTAATCATCAGTAGCGAGTGGTTATACTACTCTCAGGCAAGATAATATCATAATCATATGTAAGCTCGATCGATGACTCACACAATAGTTTATTAAAAATAGTAATTACAAAAAAGTGAAGTAACTAAAAAATCGCTATGACGCAAAAATATCTTTATTAAAAAAAAATTGTGCGGCAAAAATCAGCAAAAATACACCGCAAGACTGCGCATAAGATATAAACATTTGATGTATTCAGAAACTTTACATGCGTCCGCAAGACGTAAAGAATATAATGACTGTGTAAAAATAAGCATGATTACAAAGACACGCCAAAAAAGTATGCCCATAGCACAGAAATTAAAGTATGACCGGTAGCGAACAGGCGTTATTACTATCTCTATTTGATTGGTTAGTATTTTTCTTCATCCTTTAGTGGAACAGCTGCCCCTCCTCCTCACACCTCACTTGGAGCAGCTACCCCTCCAAGTCACACCTCAGTTGGAGCAGCTACTGCTGCTCCCACCTGTTTGAGCAGCTACCCCTCCTCACACATGTTTGAGCAGCTACCCCTCCTTTTCACTTCTTTTGGACAGTGAAGAATACAAACCTTAAGCGGTAGCTTCATCTCTTCTCTTTCCTTTCTGTGGTCACACCAAACAAGCAAAAAACGGGCAAGACTATATGCTACAGCGCCTCTGCATCTCTGAATTAATAAAACAAACGCATGATTAAAATAGGGAAAGAAAATAAATCATAAAGGAGTCTGTAACTAACTAAATATACACGATTACAAAAATTGGTTTTTTCTTCAAACTCAAGCAAACTAGTTGGTCACACAGTCAGCAGTATGTAGGAGTTGTACTTGGCTATATTGCGTTTCAGAATATCTCCACAGGGTCCCATGACGCGTTCGAAACGTTTCCTATCGAGTTTGACGCATTTCAGCGGGCCTCTAGCGATCACTGTCGCAGCTCGAGGTCGGTCTAGGAGTAGAGCAATCTCGCCTGAGGATTGAGGGTAATAGTACATGGCATGTCGCTGCGACAGTTATAATTAGAATTCATACAAAATTTGGAGGCACACACTACTTACCGAAGTAGTCAGACGGTCCAAGCTTTCCAACTTCAATAGCTTCGTCATTTTCCGATGGTTTCTGCATAACGGCGGCCACTCCCTGGATGGGAATATTCACAATTTATGATCAACTACGTGTTGGACACACTAAGTACCCTTAAAGTTAAATAGAAAAGTCAAATCAATGGCGTTAACTTTTTCTAAAAATCTATCAAAATTAGGGGACACCAAGGTTGTCAATAGGAGACGTCAAGTACGTCATTAGATGTCAAAGTTGCCATTTTTTTCTGTAAGATGTCAAAGCTAAAAATAATAATCAAAATTTTCATTAGATGACAAAGTTGCGACTAGATTTCAATTTTAAGTCTTTAGACGCTAAAGTTGTTATTATACGTATAGGTTGCTATTACGAGGGGTGTTCCATAAGTCCTTTCCCTTTCCAGTGTAGCTCAGGCTATGATGCTCAGATTTTAATGCGGTTTTCAATTATTTTTAGACAATTATTCTGCACAGCTTGTGCAAGCAAAATTTTTCAAGCAAATCAATCTGCTTTCGCTAAATTTAGTTTCTGGCCATAGACACCTGCTACTAGAGTTACAGACTGATTCATTGAAGGTAGAAACAGATTTTCGCCACACAATTTGGACTCAGCCCGAGGCCCTAAGAACAAAAAAATATTCCAAGCAACCTTCAGTATCAAAAGCACAAATAATTCTTTGTTTAGACCAGCCATTCCCAATTAAGTTTGTCTCTATTCGAGGTTCACCCTGAGCATGGATGTCCATAGTGCTGAGTCGCAGCGAGCAGTGATCTTTGCGCTTTGGAAAAGCAGTCAACCAGCAGCCAAGATCCATGAAGCGCTTGTGACGGCGCATCAAGATAAAGCTGTCAGCATTCGAACAGTTCGCAACTGGATTGAGCGCTTTGAGTCGGGCCACGAGCAATTGACCGATCAACCACGCTCAGGGCGACCTGTGGCGGCGTTCACCAAAGAGCTTGGTCCTCGAATAGAGACAAACTTAATTGGGAATGGCTGGTCTAAACAAAGAATTATTTGTGCTTTTGATACTGAAGGTTGCTTGGAATATTTTTTTGTTCTTAGGGCCTCGGGCTGAGTCCAAATTGTGTGGCGAAAATCTGTTTCTACCTTCAATGAATCAGTCTGTAACTCTAGTAGCAGGTGTCTATGGCCAGAAACTAAATTTAGCGAAAGCAGATTGATTTGCTTGAAAAATTTTGCTTGCACAAGCTGTGCAGAATAATTGTCTAAAAATAATTGAAAACCGCATTAAAATCTGAGCATCATAGCCTGAGCTACACTGGAAAGGGAAAGGACTTATGGAACACCCCTCGTAGATGTCAAAGTTGTCATTAGATGTCAAAGTTATCATTAGATGTCAAAGTTATCATTAGATGTCAAAGTTATCATTAAACTTCAAAGTTGTCATTAGATGTCAAAGTTGTCATTAGATGTCAAAGTTGCCATTAGATGTCAAAGTTGCCATTAGATGTCAAAGTTGTCAATAAATGTCAAAGTTGTCACTAAATGTCAAAGTTGGACGAAAACGTCTTTAACTAAGGCATGTCAAAAATGCAAGCAAGAAAGGGATTTTATCCACCCCCTCACCTCGAGTATGATAAAGAAATCCTCGCCAGCTTCGCCCTGGCGCACCACAACTTCGTTGTCCTCAAAGGCGACATTTTCCAAAGCGTCGGCAACAGTTAGCCGCTCCCATTGGTCCAGGTTCTCCAAGATGGGCACTTTGCTGAGAAACTCTTCGTACATTTTGCGCTTACGAATGGTGCTGCCCATCAGTATGCGCCTGTAGGAGTCCCGGTCGATGCCCCAGAGCTTCACTTCAGTTTTAGCTCGCACAGTGGCAGCCCGCGGCGTGCCGTAGATCAAAGCCAATTCGCCGAAACTGCCGCCTTCGCCAACCGTGCTTACGTAATCGCCGTTAACAAAGATGTCAACTTCGCCGTGATCGATTATGTAAAAATTGTCGCCCTCAGCGCCTTGCTCAATGATCACCTCGTCGGCGCTGCGATGAACCGGGAACATGGCGTCGAATATGTCGCTGCCCGAGTGGCCGGCGGGTGGTTGAAGTGAATCGGATGAATAAAGTCTGACTGATTCCCAGTTAACGCTTACGCAACCGTTTTTACACAAAGTTCGATTATCTAATAGCCTCGCTGAGTTGGATTATCTAACTGTCGCCTTCGCCAACCGTGCTTACACTGAGTTCGATTATTTAAGTGTCAGCTGTTACACTGAGTTGGATTATCTAAGTGTCAGCTGTTACACTGAGTTGGATTATCTAAGTGTCAGCTGTTACACTGAGTGGGATTATCTGAGTGTCAGCTGTTACACTGAGTTGGATTATCTAAGTGTCAGCTGTTACACTGAGTTGGATTATCTAAGTGTCAGCTGTTACACTGAGTTGGATTATCTAAGTGTCAGCTGTTACACTGAGTTGGATTATCTAAGTGTCAGCTGTTACACTGAGTTGGATTATCTAAGTGTCAGCTGTTACACTGAGTTGGATTATCTAAGTGTCAGCTGTTACACTGAGTTGGATTATCTAAGTGTCAGCTGTTACACTGAGTTGGATTATCTAAGTGTCAGCTGTTACACTGAGTTGGATTATCTAAGTGTCAGCTGTTACACTGAGTTTGATTATCTAAGTGTCAGCAGTTACACTGAGTGGGATTATCTGAGTGTCAGCTGTTACACTGAGTTGGATTATCTGAGTGTCAGCTGTTACACTGAGTTGGATTATCTAAGTGTCAGCTGTTACACTGAGTTGGATTATCTAAGTGTCAGCAGTTACACTGAGTGGGATTATCTGAGTGTCAGCTGTTACACTGAGTTGGATTATCTGAGTGTCAGCTGTTACACTGAGTTGGATTATCTAAGTGTCAGCTGTTACACTGAGTTGGATTATCTAAGTGTCAGCTGTTACACTGAGTTGGATTATCTAAGTGTCAGCTGTTACACTGAGTTGGATTATCTAAGTGTCAGCTGTTACACTGAGTTGGATTATCTAAGTGTCAGCTGTTACACTGAGTTGGATTATCTAAGTGTCAGCTGTTACACTGAGTTGGATTATCTAAGTGTCAGCTGTTACACTGAGTTGGATTATCTAAGTGTCAGCTGTTACACTGAGTTGGATTATCTAAGTGTCAGCTGTTACACTGAGTTGGATTATCTAAGTGTCAGCTGTTACACTGAGTTTGATTATCTAAGTGTCAGCTGTTACACTGAGTTGGATTATCTGAGTTTCGGCTGTTACACTGAGTTGGATTATCTGAGTGTCAGCTGTTACACTGAGTTGGATTATCTAAGTGTCAGCTGTTACACTGAGTTGGATTATCTAAGTGTCAGCTGTTACACTGAGTTGGATTATCTGAGTTTCAGCTGTTACACTGAGTGGGATTACCTCATACGAAAATACCAAAATTATGAACAACAACTAACACACCTGCACTCATTCTCGTCCAAATGAGAGAACAGAACATTTTTAGCGATTGCCTTAGACAAGGCGGCCATAGTTCTGTAGTCTTTAGGCACCACCTGAGTTCATGTAGGAAATTGTTGGGCAAAAATTAATGTGGTTACGAATTGACAAATAGCTAACTGACAGACACACTAGCTACAATAATAGGTCACTCACCTTTTTCACGTAGTTGGCCGCGTCCTCCTCCGTCACAACCTCGCCGCTGACGGCGCCACGTCTGATTCGCGTGCTCTGGCTGGCGTGAGCGGGCGCCCGCGGCAGCTGCGGCGTCGGCGGGCTCTCGTCGTTTTCGTCGAAGCCCACGCCGCCTACAGCAGCCTGAGCGGCGGCTAAGACTGGACTAGCTGATGAAGATGCGCCAGTTGCGCCGGTAGAAACTCTTTCTGGCATCAGAATTCGTTCCTAAAAGTGCAAATTAGAGAGTTTTTTATTTGATGCCCTGTTACCGAAATTCTTACTGACAAGTACATCGTTGTACTTGGAAGATCCCGAGTTTTAATTCCGAATTTAATAAGAATTTTTTTACTTTGAACCGTACACTGTTTTTATGTAGATGGTTGATTATGGTATGGTATAAAAATTTTTGGAGTAGAAAATCATATATAAGTATTTTTGAACTAGAAAAATATGAGCAACTAAAATAATTGTATAGTACTTTGTAGAAATTGTCAAAAATACATTGAGCGTAAAAAAATAACTTATATTTTAACTAATATTTATCATTTAAATGTGACATTTCAAATTAGAGGGAAAAATTAATAACTTCAGTTTAATGTAATGTGTCCCCAGCAAAAACTAACTTTTTTGCATTTTTTATTTCTATATATTAGTCACATAATTTACTAATTTATGGAATATGCTTGTACATTTGCACTTTTAAATTTAAAATTTGATAGTTGTTGATTAATGTCAATTGTTGATTTTTACTACATCAAGTGCACCATGGTCAGGAAGGTGGCACAGTGTGTGCCAGACCTAATTTTTTGCTGAGTCATTGCCAAGCTCCATGTGCATGTGATAAAGAAAATTATATGCAAACTTTGAAAATTTGCAACTCTCTTTGGGAAAAATGTCTAAGGACCAAAAAAGGTCTTGTGAACCACTTCTTCTATATATCTTCCTACTTGCTACCCTTTTGCTTGCAATCTCCTCTAAATTTTACATTTACACTACCCATCTTATAACTTACCCCTTCAATTTTTACACAATTTGTGACTTATATTGGTGATTTTATGCCAGGTTGTGCACTAATATGCCCCAAAACCCTTTTTATGTGCCACAATTGTGCACCATGCGCAGAGATTTTGGTCCCGTGCACCAGAAAATTCAAGCAAACCTACCACCTTCCAGACCATGGCAAGTGCATAATTTTTGTATTATGCAATTGTTCTATCTTAATGTATAAGTACTAGGCCCAAAGGCTGGTACAAATAATAATATAAATATAATCACAATTTATAACAATATTTTGTCCATTTAATCTTCTTCTCTGGTCAACCATATCTCACTAGAGTATTTAGTGCCTACAAGTAAAGTTGCTAAGAGCTTTTTATCTATTTTTGGCTTATTGGATGCAAAAAACATAAAAATGAAATATTGAACCTATTATTGGATTGAAATATTGCACAATACTAAATTTTTATGTTGAACCAACAAATATTGCCTATCACATCACATCATATTGCCCACCTTATACTGTTATATGTAGCACATCTGCTTGATTGAATTAAATATTATTTAAATATGATTAATATTCACTAATGATGCTTATGTCACATACTTTTCATTAAATATTAATTGCTCTAATTGTTTGCATTTTAACCCCTAAATAATTGCTTCGAAATACTTTATTAATTATTTTTGTTCAAATATAGTTGAACTGCTAAATCATTGCAAACTATTATGATTGGCAAGCATTCTTATGCTAGGCGCCAATCATAGAGTTCTATTGTGTGGTTTTTTGATCCTGTAGTTTAGAGCCAAATTTGAATTGTGGCTTTCAGTTTGCTCTTCATTACAATGGCGACCATGCCAGAACCTGCAACTCTAATGGTGGATAATAAGAATTACCCTTGGACAATTGAATACTTAAGGAAGGCAAGCTATGGAATGGAATTCTTTAGTATGCATTGTTGTTATGGGCAAGTAAGTTATGCCCAGTGTCACTTTGAGGACTTTGAGGAGTATGGCTTGACCCCAGCTGAGCTTTGGGCCATCTTGTTCTTGTGCAACCAGGATTTGGATGGTTGGCTAAATCGTCAAGAATATTACTGGGTTAGGCATATGATCCACATGCGCTTGGAGCTTGGAATTCTTCTACTGGCTGCTCAGTTGATGTTGCCGGCCAGCAGCTTGGTGCAGCAGTTGGCCAGCAGCCTGGCGCAGGCACAGCAGTTGGACAGCAGCCCACTGCAGGCGCTGCAGTTGGACTGCAGCCCACTGCAGCAGCAGCAGTTGGCCATCAGCTTGGCTCAGCAGCAGAAGTTGGCCAGCAACTCATTGCTAAATGAGTTGCTGGCTGATGAGCTTTGGGCCATCTTGTTCTTGTGCAACCAGGATTTGGATGGTTGGCTAAATCGTCAAGAATATTACTGGGTTAGGCATATGATCCACATGTGCTTGGAGCTTGGAATTCTTCTACTGGCTGCTCAGTTGATGTTGCCGGCCAGCAGCTTGGTGCAGCAGTTGGCCAGCAGCCTGGCGCAGGCACAGCAGTTGGACAGCAGCCCACTGCAGGCGCTGCAGTTGGACTGCAGCCCACTGCAGCAGCAGCAGTTGGCCATCAGCTTGGCTCAGCAGCAGAAGTCGGCCAGCAACTCATTGCAGGCAAAGCAGTTGGCCAGCAGCACAGTGTTGCAGTTGTCTAGCAGCCTGGTGCAGCAGGCAGCAAGCAGGCTAGTGCAGCAGGCAACTGGCAATGCAGTGCAGCAGGTAGAAAGTGAGTTGCAGTGTCTATGGGCCAAGCAACAAAGGCCTTAGTTTGCAACTCACCAATGGCAATGGCACCACCATGTGTGTCAGCAACGACAGCAAAGGAGGCAACCCTTGCGCATAAGCTGGCAGAAAGTGGGGCAAGGCCCAAGAGCATTGCCACCACAGTTTGGCCAGCCAATTACAATAATGGGGCTGATCAAAGACAACCCAACATGGTCAACACAGGATGCTGCAAGCTGCCAACCAACAAGAGCTGCAAGAATTTTGGAGAAGCCCCTGAAAGAGGCCAGGTTCATCATTAGTGCGGCATGTGGGCCGGGTTGAGCAACAGCTTTTTGGAATAGGAACCAGGCTATTGGCTAATACAGCCCCTTGACCACTGCATTAGGACTGTGGACTCGGCTGATGTGCGAAAATTTGGTCTGGCGCATGCATTGCAATTTGCAAGCTGCAGTGCATACATTGATACACTTGCACAGGCCCAGGACCTGGACATTAGGTTTTCTTTTTTTCAGTAAAGTACACATCATTTTTTGTTATCAAGTGCCAGCCTGCAGAGCATTTTTTGGCTAGCATAGCTGGATGCATGTCTTGTTGCAGCATAGCCTCTGCGATAGTGCATGCATGTATAGTATGCTATATTTAAAACGTGACTCTGCTGCATTTCAGTCAGTTTCTGCTGCTAGTACTGAAGTACAGATTTCTCACAATTGGCTATTTTTTCCATTGGTTTACCAAAATCTGTCAGCCCCATCTAAGAACAGCAAATTTTGTTTTGCCATGATTGTGCAAGTGTTTTTGTTTTTTTATTAAAATGTAATACTATTTTTTGCAGAGCATCAATGAGGACATTGATTTCTTTATTCAAAGGGAGCATTTGTAGCACATCTGCTTGATTGAATTAAATATTATTTAAATATGATTAATATTCACTAACACTTATTTCATATACTTTTTTATTAAATATTAATTGCTCTAATTGTTAGCGTTTTAACCCCTAAATATTTGCTTCAAAATACTTTATTAATTATTTTTGTTTAAATATAGTCAAACTGCTAAATCATTGCAAAATCTTATGATTGGCAAGTATTCTTATGCTAGGTGCCAATCATAGAGTTCTATTGTGCAGTTTTGTGATCCTATAATTTAGAGCTAAATAAAATTCAAATTGTGGCCTTCAGTATGCTTTTCATTACATATACTTATTTCGATGTGCTAAAGATATAGAACATCAATATCATATTGGAATACTACTTTAAACCCTAGAGTTTATTGCCAAACACTGTTGTTTTCAAGGGTTAGGTTTATAATATCAATTAAAATATAATGCATAATCAAAAAGTAAGCATTATGTCAAATATTAAAAAATCTGGCTGGCATCCATAGTCAGGAAGGTGGTCTTTTAGGGGGAAAATTCCCATGCACATGAAGGGTCTTGGCACGAATTGGCGCACAAGTGTGGCGCACATGAATGGCTACTTTGCGAAGATTTAGAGGAGATAACAAGCAAAAATGTAGCAAATAGGAAGAAGTAGAGAAGAAATTGTCTGTGGGACCTTTCTTGGTCCTTCAAACTTTTGCCCCTAGAAAGTGCACAAATGGCACTTTGACAGCGCAGAGATTGTCCCCCCAAAATTACTTCCGGCGCACACTGTGCAACCTTCCTGACTATGGACTGGCATGAGCAGGTGCCCGCAGCAGCTGTGGCGTCATGTCATAAAAAAATCTAAAAATATTCCAATTTTATTAAATCGTTGGGCATTGACAAATTTTGATACATATAGATAAGTAAAGTCAAAGTCAAGACATCTCTTACCTTGTCCAATTTATCAAAGTAGTCCTTGACATATTCAAAAGGATTATCTGGCTGCACAATACAAAGCTGCACAATGCACTGTTTAAGGAAATTTTGTATATCATGCTGTTTCAGATACATATCTACATCTTTAAGGTGAGCTTCTTCTGTAGAAACATTCATTTTTTCACAACAGGGTGCCAAACTACCTATACTACAAAGTTAATGAATAAAAAAAGTAACCCTAAAAATCTTAATTCGCCGAACAGTCATATTCGCGTCTTCGATACCCAAGGTTCTAGGATTTAAGGATTTCAAATTTTTTTTTATCATTTAAAACAAATTTTTCCACGGAAAATCACAAAGAGCTTAGACAAGGCTATATTCAGTTAATAATTCGGAAAATTTTATTTTAAGTACTGAGCTATATTAGCCTTTTAAGCGTGGCGCATTGTTTGCGTACGTCAGCCATCTTTGGCCAAGCGCTTTATCTACTAGAAAGGTCATTAGATTAGGAATCCCAACTAATTCCACCAATCGTCATCTTGCTGATTGGTGGTTAATGGATCGTGATTAATGGATCCATCGATCTATGTATGTAATCACGAAAGGTCGACGACGATTGAAAATATAAAGCACTAAATTTGCATGCCCAGCTGTCCATTCATTTTCGACGTGCTAAACAAGGGAGCCAGGAACTAGCAGGGCTCTATCTACATAGCAGTAGAGCAAAGCGTCCTTGAATAATGGCGTCCTCCCAGTTTCCGGCCGCCCATGCTCCGCATGCACCCTTTAGAGAGCTTAATGTGACATTGGTACAATTGAATTCAAAGCCTTGTCATACATGTACAAGAGCAGTTATCCTGCGTCAAGTCCACCTTTGTGCCAAGGACCACTAGGAGGCCCTTGCTTAGTGTTGCTTTCAGCTCTATGCGGAGCTTTTCTATCGCTGTAAATGCACTTGATGTTAGAACTCATGAATTTACGAGCCAATTAATTATCTTGTCTGTCGACAGAATCAGCTTTTACGGCTTTTTGCCCGGCCTTGCAAGTGCTTTACAGAGTCGTGAGTGATTGAGATGATCAAGCACATGACATGAGATGATTGAGGTGATTGCTGCAGCTCGAAATTTCCGCTGAATTGTATGCCGTGTCGCTGGCATGCAAAGATGCAGCTGCCAGAGCTTCAAGCTCAGAGACAACATCGAATTAAATGCTTACGGCTCAATTAGTGAGCAGTAAAAATATTATGTCCAGTCAGTGCCATACATAATTTATTACCCTAGATGACGTGATTGCAGAGTCTGAGGAACCACATAAAGCAATCCATGAAGGCAAAAGTTAACGCCCACCTCCGGCCCCTTTCTACCCAGGCCAGGTGCCATCGGTGTCGCCGTCAACCTGAATGTGCGGCAAACAAAGGCGACCCACAGGGGACGGCGAAGTGTGCAAGGCTCTGAACGCCGACGGCTGAGCTACAACTCCTGGCGCAACGAGCTGCGAAGTACTGCCCGCCGACTCCGCCAGGACTCTCGGCCTGCCCAGCCGAAGCCTGACCGAGGACTGGAAACTCGACCCATGCCAGCTCCCATGCCAAACTGGCCCGTCGCAGCCTCTCTGGGCAGAATCTAGAATCCAGAAACGCGAATTGCATTTATTTAATGAAAAGCTGCATGCCGCTATTCCGGCCCTGTATGAATCGGCGGATGCCTTCACCAGAGCTGTAGAGGAAGCGGCAGCCATTCTACCAGAAAACACTAGCCGAAAGACCCCTGGGACACGGATGAGGAAATCTCCACCGCAAGGCGCCGTGCGCAAAGAGCAGTCGCAGTTTACGGTCAGGCTGAAGCTACCCAGTCTCAATTGCGCGAAACGTATGCCCGGAGGACCGAGGTCTACATCCAAATGCGGTCGCTGAAATCCATCTGGCCACTGACAACCGCACACGCGGCCTGGGGGCCCAGCTAACGGTCCGCTAACTATCGACGGGGTGAGCCGCATGCAGCACAAGACCAGGCGCCCCGATGCAGCTGCTGGTGTGGATGGCATCCCACCGAGAGTGCTGAAACTACCAGAGCTGACTCATACCATCACCACCGTGCTTAACCAACACTGTCCGCTTGGAGGCAACCCTGACGACACCGCTGCTGCCAACTGGCGCACCTCAAAGATCGTTTCTATCCCTTAGAAAGGTACTTGTACATAGCTCTGGAATGCAAAGTCTGCAAAGCGGCTTCCGACCTGGTCCCTTAACAACAGAGCAGATCGCAGCCCTTAGATCAGTCATTGAGGCCTGTAAGACGCGCCAAAAAGCAGTGTCGATTGCATTTGTAGACTCTCGGAAGGCATTTGATTCAGTGTGTCGGCGCGCAATCATGTGGCTTCTTGCGCACTATGGCGTACCTCGTGCTCTGATCTCGGCAGTGATGGACCTCTACAATGGCAGCAAGGACTTCTTTCAGACCATCGATAGCCCAACCGAGGAGTTCAGCACTAGCTCTCCACGGTGACACGTTGTCACCGATGCTCTTCATCCTTGTCGTCGACTACGTGCTGCGCCGAAGCCTTACGGAGGAGGATAGCTACATGCTCGTCCCATGCCAATGGTCCCGCCGACGTACTGTTTCTCTTCCAGCCCTGGCGTATGCCGATGACATCGCCCTGCTATGCCGCAACCCAACTGCCGCCCAGAGTGCGCTCTCAAGACTCTATGAGGAGAGTGCCAGAGTTGGACTGCGAATCAACGCATGCAAAACAGATGTACTGCACATAGGCCTCGATACTGCATTAATCCTAAGCTTGCCAGATGGGGACGCCATCTCAGTCTGCCAGGACTTTCGGTTACATGGGCTCCCTCGTCTTGAGCCCAGACTCCATCATCGTCGACCGAAAGTCGCAAGCCTGGCGTGCTGCGCATCTCCTCAGAAGTGTTTTCAACTCAGCTGCCAAGGACGACCTGAAGACGCGTCTTTTCCGTGCTGCCGTGGAGCCGGTTTTCCTGTATGGACTGGAGGCCATGCCAATGACTGACTCTAAGATGTCATGCCCTGGACTGCGTTTCGCCCTAAACGTTCACTATCTGGAGCGGCTGCCAATAGAACTACGGACGAGGCGAGCAGAATCGGCTAGCGCTCACCCTGCTACACCAGCCAACCCAGCGTCTTCGCCGAGGCCGAACCGCTACGCTATCTGCCACCTTCGAGTCCGACCTACGGGATATCAGCCTCATTCCGCAAACCGCCGTTTCCTATCCGTCTCGGCTTTTGTGCCAGCGTGTACGCGCAAAGCACTGGCATTAACTTTGCGTCTTTGTATACACATCGTATAGCGAAAGGAGCTCAAGCTTTTCATTTTTTATGGTTTTTCAGCTGACTGATTCCACTTTTCGCCAGAAATATTTCTCAGGTATTGCAAGATCTGCTTAGTGAGGGCGTCTTTGTCTACATTAAGTGGTGCACATTAATCCAAAGTGGCCATCGCTAATCGAAAAAATGAATCTTCACAGTTTTTGCACGTGGCTTAACAGTAGTCACAGGAAAAGAGCTTCATGCGAAAGCGGGAGTAATGCAAAGATTTTCGATTGAGCGGCTCAATTGCGACTCAATTGAGTGGTTGAGCCACATTTTAAAGGGGCGCTAATTACTTGTCAGTTAGGAGCGCCAAAGCTGCTTGGTAGGAGCGCGAAAGCTACTCGAAAGGAGGCGCTAAAGCTGATGGAAAGTGGAGCGCAAAAGCTACTGAAAGGGTGCGCTAAATCAGCAACTGGAAAGGCCAAAGCTACGGACAAGCGAAACAGCAAGGCTTTTGGAAAAGGGGTACAAAGGCTACTAGAAAGGAGATGTCAAAGCTGCCCTCTTGCCCTTGCCGGATAGCTGCTTGGGCTGGCTTTGATGCACCGTACATAATTAATCAGTAAACAAAATTTAATTCCCCGTTAGCTAAATTTCTTTTTTTGTATTAGCTTGCAATTCTGCCTATTTAGTCTTCAGTTTCTGTAATAACATATAAAACATATAATTTTTTCTTGATATTTCAACCCTACCAATCGTTACATTTGCCACAGAAAAACGGCCTATCTATTCAAACGCACAAACAAACACCGCTGGCACATGTAAAAAATGTAGCGAACTTGACAGGGAAGCATTCTGCAACTGTCTCACAGACTGGGCAATGACCGTTTTGCAGGATGTGGTTGTTCTGGGGCAGTCGAATATCTTACAATTGCTGCTGCAGACGGGGCTTGCTGCACGCACCGAACTGATAGTGAAATGCATGCAGGAATCTACCCGTTTGGATATATCGTCGTCTTGAATGTGTGAATAAATTTGAGCCCTTACTTACAGCCTTCGCAAATGCGTGACAGCTACATGTACATGTAGTTAGTCGGCCTATTGACCCCTCGGCGACGTTGAACTACCTTTTAGACGATTCAAGAGCAGCTGCTTGTTGTAAACGTCAGCTCTGGTTCGTTGGTGCCATGATTCACGAGTCTTATATATGACTGTCACGTGGCTTTGTGACGATAAATGCTAGCGGATTTTCGGTCTCTATAAAGATTTCAACCCATCAGCTTCTTCGGGTTTAAGTTCTGTTAAAGCTTCTGATGGGGACGCACTTTGCCGCTCACTCCGCAGATTTCCCCACAGCAGGTTCTTTTCATCTACTATCCAGGAGTAGTATGACGCTCCTGTAGGGAATTTTTGTCAGCTTTACCCGCTTTAATTTAGCTTCTAAAGTTCCCCCTGTACGCGCGTACGTAGGTATTTTTAGGCTATAAATCTTCTGCGCCAGACTGTCTGACCTTTGCCACTGACAGTTTTTGGCGCCAGATGGCGCCCGTGAGTCATGAGTCTGCCACTTTTTATGCCTCTTTTTATGACATCTGGAGGGGTTCAGGAAGCTCGCCTATTGTTCTATTTTTGCTTTTTCCTGCCAATTCTTGATAGCTCAGCTTCCGACCCCTAAAAGTACCTTGGGATTTAGGATCATCTTTTCCTCTTCACTTTCTTCACTTTCTGCTCTTCATGCTGATTAACGCGCATATTTTTATTAAGTCATAGGACCTCCTGCTGCGAAAACCCATAAATCATTTTGCTCGCAAATTCTCCCCATCTGCACTGATTTACGACCCCACCTGTCATCTTTTTTATGATCCCGGGTAGACTGGTGAGGCCACCTGGTGGGGTTGGATCACGTGACTAGCTTGCCAGCCAATCAGAAAAATGCACGACCGTTATAACAAACGTGGCTGGACCAATCGTAAAATTCGGTGATCATTTTAACAAATCGGCGCCTCTCGCACCTATTTAAAGGCGCCGTCGAGCGCGCCCCAAGGTCAGAACGCTTTGCTGTCTCGGACCCGCTTTGTCGCCCCGGAACACCAGTGAGACTGAGCAAACGGCGCCTAGTTCTACAAGTATCTTCCCCTTTAGATTGCGAATCTCCCCCTAAGTTATCGGCGATCAACATTAGTGTTAGTGTCAGCATCAACTAAAAGCTAGCGAGAAGCGACTGGTCATCAGAGGCCCTTTGCCTGCGAGATTGACTAGTACTAACGGTCGAGTACGAGATATACCTCGGCCACTGTGGAGTTCGAAGGCATCGAAAGTGCATTAATCTGATTGGTTTTGGTGAGAGATCGCGTGATCTTGCCTTATTGGGTGTAGTCTCTATCGGTCCCCATCTTAGCGTCTTATTAGGGATTTGCGCTATTGCTCATTGCTCATTTTGTGCTGATAAGAGGCTTTAGGAGTTAATAATTATATAACAGCGATAGTAGCTAAGTGCTCCGATATTCATAGGCAGTGTGTAACTAAGTAAGAAAGTAAAACCATTCAGTTTATAGATTTTTGATCTCTTTATTTACTCACTATGTCGGCTCACATGAGCAGCTAAATTAGTTGGCTTCGGTCATGGTAGACCAAAGGCGGACCAGTCATGCAGTCAGTCAGTCAGTAATTCATGCAATCAGAGTCCAGATTGAGGACTCAGCTTCGGCTGTACTTTAGTGCAGTTCGAGGCGGCGCGGCAGCCAAATCATTAATGTAACTTAATGTAATCTTTAGAATAGTTAGGGCGCGCTTTCGGAAGAGGCTAATTAGATCATTTCAGCGCTTTGCGGCAGTTAGTTGAAGCATCAAGGCTAAAAGCTGGGATATTCCTTACTTACTCCTTTTAGTAATATAATAGTGCATTTCCGAGTCCACATACTCCGATCCATGCAAGAACCCCCTGCACAAGTCCTCTCTGAGCCTGCCTTGGTCATGCGATCTAGTCCCTGCAGTGTCCCTTAGTCGGCTATGACTTCGAGATTGACAGCTAAAATACACTAGTTGTAGGTGGAAATCAGGCCTCAATTAGTCGTGTTGTGAATGTACACATATGTACATTCACGGCTAGCTCTGGCCCGCGCGTGGAATTATTGAGTTATTTCAATTATTTAGTCATTTTTGCGGTCCAAGCCCCACCCCATTCTTGTTTGTGCTATGCTATGACCTTTCCCGGCCCACTGTTTATTTGAACTTTTTATCCAAACTTTTCATCACTCGCACTAGATTAGGCTCCCCTGAGTTAGCGATCTTTCCCCCTCTTTTTGATTGGAAGAAAGCCTAGATAATTTATTGTTTTTCTTAAGTGTCCAAACAGTTTAGCCGTAGCTCTGGCTGCTGATTGGCTATGATGTACTAGTCTGCGTGAAAGTTATTCTTTAGCCTCTTTAGCCCCTTTTCTGCCTCGTCCAAAGCCCTTTCCCCGCCCCATGTGCCGGTTCTATATATATTATGAAGGCGCGCCCCATGGTTTTTTGTCTTGTTGTTGTCTTGTGCTCGTCCGACGACTTGTTAGAGCGGCAGTAAGTGCCAAATAATAATAAGTGTCATCGCACTGTCTTCCCGCGCGAGAACCGGTAAGCCTTCGCCTCCGTTTCTTTGGGGTTGTGCTAGCAATAGGCATCCTAGAGGGGACCGCGTCGTACGCCGATTCCCACCTCAACCAGCCCGCGTCGTACGCTGCTGGAGGCATCGTGCGTCGTACGCTCGAGCAGCCTAGTCCCGGCCGACTCTGCGTCGTACGCGCTTCGGTTGGGTGATTGCAGCCAGGGGTCAGAGCACGAACCCGGGTCTTTGGGGGCCAGAGGACCGGATCCCCGAGCCCCATCATCACAGTCGGGAACTTGGTTTCGATAGGGCTGTTTGGTGATGCAGTCCACACAAGTTGGTGGCGGCGGGGCTGTCAGCTTCCCTCTGGGGCTGGCGGCTCTCTACCTTTGTTTATCTCCGTGTCTGTCTCTCGCTGTCTTCTCCTAGCATAGGACCTAGCCGCTCGCCACATCTATCATGCTATCCCTGGGGCTGACCTCGAGATCGGGAATGGGAGGCCAGAGTTGTCGATGTAGGCAATAAGATCGGCGCTCTGAGGCTGGGTCGGTAATACGACAAGGCCGAAACCCAACACTTCCTCAACGTAGACTCCAGTGTCACGAAATGGCCGTCGCTCTTTTCCCGGCAGCATTCACATTCACCGCCGAAGCCAGTCCAGTCGAGCTCTATTTCTGCTGTTCAGCGAGAGCTACATTTACAAAGACGACGGCCGTTAAGACTACTCGACTGGACTGCAGAACAACATTCGTAACTATCGATTTCTCTAGCGAAGATATCAAGGACCTCGCGCATAATTTCGCGGCCTGCGGCCCTGACCTGATCTGCTCGTGTAGCTATATGTGGCTACATGTAGGTGAGTCTTGTCGCGTAATTTTGCTGCTGATAGAGGTTTCTGCTGACTGAGTGCCTTTTCTTTATGCTGTGCGCAAATTTTTTGGAATCGTGTACGCGTTTACGTTGCCGTGTTGTCAATGACGCCAAGTGGGTTGATCTAGTCTAGGATTCTATCTATCTATCTATCTATCAGTAGTGGGGCCGGGGGGCAACGGTTAACCAGCAACCCCCAGACCGGCGAACTGGGCAGCAGTGGTCTACACCGCCCATTGCGCCTACCCCTGAGCCAAACAACGCCCTCTAGCCAGGCGGGGGAGGGCGGGTACCGAAGAAACGACAGCTCACACGCCCCAACCACACCGCACAAACACCGGAACAGCACACAAGCCAAACTGGCGGCGGACTAATATGCGGGACGAAGGTAGGGGACCGAAAGACACCTTAGCCACGAGATATTTCACTCTGCAGCGCGCAGCGATGGCCTCCAGGCGTGCAAACGGAATTCCAGCATGCACGCCGGTCGGTGTACAAACCGCCCCCCACCCACCCGCAAGGCCGCCCGACCAGCTCACTCACAATCAGGTAGGGGTTAAGCTTTTATTTCAAGCTTTTAAAGCACATTTAATGGTGCTACTCCGCAAGCCACTACTGCCTGATCTCCAACCAAACCCCGAAATAAATCGTGGCTTGGAGGGAGCGAACCAGCGACTGTTGGAGTGCGAGCCAGAGGCACTAGCCACTGACCCACTTACCCCCCTCTAGTCTAGGATTAGTGCTGCCTAAAATTTCATATTAGTTCATGAAATTATTTATCAAAATTTTCAAGGCTTGTGGCTTTAAAATGGCCTTAAAAAGGACGTACATAGACATGTAAAAGTTTCCATGTACATGTTAAAGCAGAGTACACCTTTAACGATCTAAGTATCTTTATATATCGAGTTTATTAATTATTTGAGTGGCTTAAAGCTGAGAAATGCGTACGACTGACATTTAAAATCACTTTAATCGAAGAGAAAATTGTTTAAGCAATTAGTTTATGCATGCAACAATTCAAAGGACCCTAATTATTCTAGCTGTAAAGGACTTTATATGCAAATTATCTTGCTTTTGAAGGCATCATTTCTTTCCTGAGACATGCCTCCGAATAGGATAAAAGCTCATACGAAGTACTATGGGTCGTGCCTTTGAGTAAAATTGGATATAGCTTAAGTATGAAAGAATACAGTACCTTTGATGATTTAGGCTGTTAATATGCTACATTTTCGTGAAATTATTTCAAGCAGCTCGTGATACTGGGTAGTAATTCCAAGCTTATTAACATTTATATTAGCGCTTAAGCTTAAAAATTTTTTTTCGATTTTACAGTTTTGTTAAAAATAAGCAATTGATTTAAACTGTCGATATGTCTCAGAAATCTAGTCGCCTCAAAAGATGACCGGTTTTTCAGTTCCAGTTCCGAGTTTAGAGCGGAAAATAAGAAAGTGCTGAAATACAAGAAAATAACCATCAAAAAGCAAAAATCAATGCGGAACTAAAATTTACCATCTGAGAACTGTTCTTATACCAAAATTCAGCTCTCCAAACCTCATAGTTGCTTCAGTGCACGCCTCCAATCTTGCACAGCGTGATGTAGCTTCTGTTAAAATCGGCCTATGCGGGGTACAGGCTAAAAGTAGCTACCCTCGTATTTTTATGAAAGTAATCGAAAAGTGAAAAATATGCATATTTTTGCAATTTACCATCTGAGAACTGTTCTTATACCAAAATTCAGCTCTCCAAACCTCATAGTTGCTTCAGTGCACGCCTCCAATCTTGCACAGCGTGATGTAGCTTCTGTTAAAATCGGCCTATGCGGGGTACAGGCTAAAAGTAGCTACCCTCGTATTTTTATGAAAGTAATCGAAAAGTGAAAAATATGCATATTTTTGCAATTTACCATCTGAGAACTGTTCTTATACCAAAATTCAGCTCTCCAAACCTCATAGTTGCTTCAGTGCACGCCTCCAATCTTGCACAGCGTGATGTAGCTTCTGTTAAAATCGGCCTATGCGGGGTACAGCCTAAAAGTAGCTACCCTCGTATTTTTATGAAAGTAATCGAAAAGTAAAAATTATGCATATTTTTGCAATTTACCATCTGAGAACTGTTCTTATACCAAAATTCAGCTCTCCAAACCTCATAGTTGCTTCAGTGCACGCCTCCAATCTTGCACAGCGTGATGTAGCTTCTGTTAAAATCGGCCTATGCGGGGTACAGCCTAAAAGTAGCTACCCTCGTATTTTTATGAAAGTAATCGAAAAGTAAAAATTATGCATATTTTTGCAATTTACCATCTGAGAACTGTTCTTATACCAAAATTCAGCTCTCCAAACCTCATAGTTGCTTCAGTGCACGCCTCCAATCTTGCACAGCGTGATGTAGCTTCTGTTAAAATCGGCCTATGCGGGGTACAGCCTAAAAGTAGCTACCCTCGTATTTTCATGAAAGTAATCGAAAAGTAAAAATTATGCATATTTTTGCAATTTACCATCTGAGAACTGTTCTTATACCAAAATTCAGCTCTCCAAACCTCATAGTTGCTTCAGTGCACGCCTCCAATCTTGCACAGCGTGATGTAGCTTCTGTTAAAATCGGCCTATGCGGGGTACAGCCTAAAAGTAGCTACCCTCGTATTTTCATGAAAGTAATCGAAAAGTAAAAATTATGCATATTTTTGCAATTTACCATCTGAGAACTGTTCTTATACCAAAATTCAGCTCTCCAAACCTCATAGTTGCTTCAGTGCACGCCTCCAATCTTGCACAGCGTGATGTAGCTTCTGTTAAAATCGGCCTATGCGGGGTACAGCCTAAATGAATCAACGGAGAAGGCACAAGAAAAAAAGTTACTAATACAAATATTCATTTACTTGTTTTAGAGAATAAGATTACTAGACTATAATCGATATATTTTCGCAAATTAACAACATAACATGTATTTTCTCGCCCCGTATTTGCGATTGGCATTTCATACTGCTATGGTAAATTTCAAGCAAAATTGAATAAATTGGTAAATAAAATGCTAAAGAAGTAAGGTAAATATTTACATGTAAAGAACCGCAAAAAATTTCTATGCTAAAGCTCCAGATCTAGATGCTCGATTGGCAGCAGGACTTATAATTTCAAGATGTTTATTTGGTATGATGCTATGTAAAAAACATATAACGGTAAAACATTAAATCTCTTGTGTAATGCTGAAAAGCTGCTGATGACACAACGGAAGAAGTTCTACATTTTTAGCAGTAAAGTACTATAAAATGCTTAAATTTGAGCGATGGATGAAATGCATTGTGTAATTAGATCGACGAGTTAGCTTACCATGAACAGCGCAATAACAAACCGGACAAAAGTCTGGAACAGCAGGCACGTTTAAAAGTACAACTAACCAGTATTCTATGTAAAGATGCAAAGCGCTGTAAAATTCACCTGAAAGAATAGAGATATAGAAAACGGGCTTGTTAGAATTGTCCATATTTCTGACTATTCCTCCTGTTGCATCCAAGTGCAGCACTTGACTGTCCGTTCTTCCCAGGAGCAAGCGAAGTTGGTCTTCACAGAACAAATGGACGTGGAACGGGCTTACGCCAATCGACTGGATGAAGCCCTTTAGAATTCTATCATGTGTACTCTTCTCAAATTCAGACTTCTGATGTTTAAGCTGCTCGAAGATGTTTTTGCTGACCTTATTTTTGGTTGAAGCTAGGTGTCTCACATGCTTGTGTCTGTGAATACTGCCTGTTTGATTGTAGTTATTGGATCGGATTGCTTCAGCATCTGCAGTACTGACTTTTTCGTAAAACATATGAGCGGCTGATGGCAATGGAAATTTTCCATCTGCACTTTTAATAAGCTGTTCGACTGCTGCATCAGTTTCCTGCTTCGATGCTCTTCGAAAAGTAGCATTTCGTGACATTGCTCGCCACGGATGTTGATTCTCACTATTCCAGAATTCACGTCACATAATGCAGACTTCAGAATGCATATTTGAAATGTTCGCCGGCAAGTTTCGTGTTTACAAATTACCTCCTGCTTTAGCCACACTTCTGATTCCGCTTCGGGACCGAAACACTTGGTAGTGTAGATTGTTCGCTTCTTGAACACAACGACGCAGGTCGTGTGTCCTTCCAGTTGTTTTAGCATCGCCTCTCTCCACTCTCTAGCTGTATTCTGAGATAGTTTTCTGTCTTTGGTGCCTTCTTCCAGCACGCTGCGCCAGAGCTGACCACAGAGGTCTGTTTGGAATTGGTAATACGCTTCGTCACCGTCGATCTCGGTCTGGAATTTAAGCTCAGCTTCTTGATCGTCACAGTTGGAGGTCTGAGCTTCATTTAAAGTAGCATCGAAATCTGCAGTATCATCAGCTTTTTCTTCTGGAAATTCAGACGTTGTCTGAGCCTCATCATTGCCAGAGAAAGACGGGCTGCTCTGCTCGATTTTTGGCGTCTCAAAACATTCATCTTCCTTTGTTACTTCCTCCTTGTCAATTGGAGAGCTTGATTGTTCTGATTCCGATAAATCTGATGTGAATGACGAAGCTTGATAAGTTTTCACGATCTGCAAATACTTTATTTGCAGTTTCCTTCGGTTTTCAATACGATTCACGACACCTAGAAGATGACATGCCGTGCCCCACGAACTTCGTGCATCGCGCCAGTGACCGATGGGGCATAGGAGAGTCCCCTTGCTGATTAAGCTTTGGAGTCGCAGCAGTTGAGACTGAAACAGTTCAAGTTGGCACTATGGAAGCTCCAATCAAGTCAAATAGGCCTATATCAAACACTACATAAGCAAGAAATATCACGTAGTAAAGAGGTAAACTTCAAATTAGAATCTGGTAGAAATAACGAAGACGGAACCGCGAATTTGATTTAGCGAGACGAGTAGCGAGACAATGCTATGCAGTTACAATCTCGACAATATAAGTCCTCGAAATCCAGCGGGCCAACAATCTTTGACTCAACGAAATGCAGGGCAACTGTATTTGAATCTTTTTATCATTTAATTGCTATAGCAAATTACTAACAACTATTTAGGTGAGTCAAATATGAAGGAATAAAATCATAATAAAGCGTTAACCGAAAGCAAAGTATAATTATTTACATAATATTGCGCTCGAATAAAACAAACAGGAGCGAGTTCAAATGCATTACTTTACAAGTACTACATTACTCCCTTCTCAGTAAAGGCAATGTCCTCATTACATAAACAAGTGACAGGAACAATCGCACAGGGGGAGCAGCTAGCTAGAACATGCGCAGAATATACATGCATTAGTAGTACACTACTATGCAAAGCTGACTCAATGCATGAAATCGCGACGAAAACAACTAAGTGAAGCAGTCAAACCGACACTGAACTCGACCACAGCATCATACCCGACACTGGAATGGTGCAACCGGGACAATCGACGCATTCGATATCAAAAGTACAGAAATGCTTGAGTCGCCTGCACTACACAGAAAATATACATGCATAAACGCAGTTCACCTACTACGACAGACCTACAAGTACATACATGTACAGAAAGTCTTTTTTGCACTTTAATAGCAGGATTGCAGGGATGAAACATGATGTGAACGAAGAAGCTACATGTACATTAGTATAGTTACCGGGATCAAACATGAGACAACGCGTGATCTGCAGCAATTGATTACTAACAGATTGCGACATGCACCCGACTTCTCAAAATATTTGAACTAGATGTCATAAAAAATGCTTGTACACGTACATGTAAATGAAACCGATTCGATTCACAGAAAAATAGATAGTCCATGGTCCTTTAATTCGCCATCAAATGGCATGTAGCAGCGGGTGGCTCCTCCGCTGGCACTGTTGATGGCTCCTGCAGACTCTAGTGAACGCCTCCGGATGAGCAGTTGATTGATTTCTTTTTGCAGCTTGGACTTCATGATCGTCAGTTCTTCCACTTCTCTCCTCAGCTGGCCTGCCGCCTCCGCCTCACCATGATCCTTGCTCAGGCTCGCTTGTGGATCACTAGCTGAAGATGCGTGTAGGTCGACTGGATCAGGGGCAGCCAGTACAGCTACATGAATGGCGGCATCCCCCTCCGTACTACAACCTTACTACCCTGTTTGTTTCTAAGAGCGATTAAACGTGGTGCAACTAAGCCAGAAATCTAGCCAGGAAACTGGGGGCAAGACTGAAATTGAAAGGGGTGGTGGCCCTTTATCAAAAGGGCGCTAGATACTACGTATCGTCATTGGCTCTAACAAAGAATAGAAAGAGTGCATGAGTCGACGTTTGGGCATACATAAAGAAGTGCAATTTTTGGCATTGGAGGCTCTTTTAGGGCGCTGTTGTCTTTTAAGGCATTCGAAAGACTTTGGGGATGATGGGTGGGGGCGCTTTGTAGAAAGGTACATCTCAAACTTGGGACCACACTGTACCCACCACCTCTTGTCTATGCCACTGGCATGTAAAGCCAAAGTCAATGCTACAAATTATATGTACAGATGAGAATAGAGTTTACAACAGACTATTGTTGTTCAAAAAACTATGGCATGAGTAACCCATGTTCATAGATTTCAATTGTTAGAGATTCACTGAAATGCTAACTATGCTTTATTCTGTATTTTGAATGCTCTACTGCTAATAAGATATTTGGCTAACCATAAAGCCAACTAATTCACCTAAATTTTTAAGCATTATATGGATAGAAACAGTATTGACTTTACAGCAGTCTCAAGTGAATAATAGGGTAAATTGTAGTTTTTTTCATGATATTACACTGTTTTTTTCAGAAATGATGCTCTCAATAGCTTTCTCACAGACAAACAAAACAGAAACAGAAACTTATTACATATTCTAGAATGAAAACTATTAATATGATACTTGTAAATTTGGTAGAGAAATCAAGGATTAAATTTTATATATATAAATTTTTGTTCATCTTAGAAATGTTAAGCACTTGCATCTAAAGTGATAACTATTTTGAAATTCAAGGTTTATAAGATTACTCAGTGCTCATGCTCATTACTATCCTGTCTTTTTTCTTGAGTATAATTTAAATACTCATACCCATAAGCCATAATAGCATATTTTTGGACAGTATATATTCAATCGAACATGAAATCTTCAAATGAAACAGATTGATAAAACAGATTCTAAAATTGATAGAACAAATGGAACAAATGGATAGTAATAGTTTTATTACCCAGTGGTATCCCATTTTGTTTTTGGCAGTTAAAAAAAATTGTTTGACCAAAAATTGTAAAACTTATAGTTGATTAATAAAGTTGTTGGAAAACATGACTTTCTTGTTTAGTTGATGATGCTTTACCCTAGTAACATTTGGCTCATGCAAATGCCGGTTTGGGTAAGTAATCGTAAGGTGCAAGGAGCAATATAGTTTAATTATTCGCCATTTCTATTGTCATAGTTTCTTCAAAGTTTTATTACTCAGGAAGCTTTTTAAACTTTTTTAATGTACTGTTTCTATTATTCTTTTTTCAACAAGGCATGGGGAATTCGATTAAATGTGTAAAACTTTGTTTTCCTTTTTTAATATTGTAATTCCGTTAAGGCACGATTTTAAACGAGGTTTTAGGAACTGGAACTGAAAAACCGGTCATCTCAAAAGCGTAAATGAATGTTTTAAAATATACCCATAACCGTTGTGTTTTATCTTAGCATTAATTTTGCTGTTGGAACTTAACAGAATAATTACTTTATTTTAATTTTCTGAAACAATTTTTCGCTGATAAGCATGGTATTCATGGTCTTATTGTCTAAATAAATTGAAAAAAAACTTTAAAGTATATTAAAAAACTAAAGGCATGGCAGACTTTCGCAGCATTGGTAAGTCAATATTTTTTTAAACCACCAATGCCCCACCATGGTGTACCGCCTAATTTTATAAGTACAGCTTGCTCAACTATGCAGATCTAACTTACTACGTAGGCCAACAAACTTTTTAGTAATAATAGTATGAAGAACTTGTAGCTATGTATGGCGGCATAGGTCTTTAGCTTTCTATATCTAATATTTATATAATAGTAAATATAAATACAGATTTTCAACTATAGCACATTCATATAGGCCTAGCTATAGTATACAAAATGGTACCAATCAATTTGTCAAGAAGTTACTTTGATATAGCTACAGCAATAACCACTTTGGCAGTGGCTACAGTTCCAATCCTAGAACCTTAATTTGCTTGGCTAGAGTTCCATCAGCTACATGTGGATTTTAAGTTTACCCATCCCTAATGGAACTTAATCTATAATAACTAGAGTTCCATGACATTTAATATAAGTTTATAGTCATAGACTTTCTTATGCAAATTAAAGTAGAATTTGTACCATAGTGCAAAAGGATTCCTGTGTACAATGGAAGGCAAATTTCAAATTTTGCCTTTTTTACAACATACGTGCACAACTTGAAAAATTGGTTGGTCTGTGTGACTTAGTTAAAGAAATTTGAGACTTACTTTGGGTCAAAGTTCAAAGGACCAAAAAAAGGTCCCGCGAACCACTTTTGCCTGAATCTTCCCAATTCTTCTCCATTTTGCAACTTACCCCCTCATTTCTTAAGCATATATCCTGCATGCTGCTGGAGTTACAATTATATACCTGCGTAATAGTATTTAGTCCTGGGTCTTATAACTCCTTCCGTTTGGTGCATCTGGCATCTGGGGTACATGTACAACATGTATAACAAAGAGCACTTGCAAAAATCAACAATGTACAATGTGTATGATAGCCAGTCTTGGTATACAATGGAAGTTTCTGTCATACACCCATCCTTTTGCACTATGGAATTAGTAGGCAAAAACTTTGTTTCTGCTTAGCTATGTAGTAGTTTCATCAGTTGTGGAACTTTATTGTGCTTGGCTAGAGTTTTGTAACTCCAGCAAGGGTTTTGTTAGAGATGGAACTCTAGCTGAGCAAATTTAGGTTTTGGTATTGGAACAATACTAGCCATTGCCAACCACTCTAGGCATTTAGTATCATGTTTATTGATATTATGTAATAATTTTTAATTAAAGTCTTTAAGTAAAGATAATTAGGCTACTATTTAAATATATGATAAAAGTGCATAATGGTAAAGTTTAAAGACCTTAATTATTAACTAGCTTTTCAATTTAAGGTTTTTCCTTAATCTAGCTATATTTAAGCCTTTTCACTTAAAAAATAATATAAAATAAAAGCTATAGTTTTTTATATTACTTGGACAATTTTTTTATGTAGTCAAAATTTTTTTTATTTTTAAAAGTATGTAAAAACTTATTTCTTATTCACAATTTTTTTACTGTTATGAAGCAATGAACAGGTTTATTAAAGCCTAGTTGCCATTAAAGACATATTTGCATGTATCATATCAAATATTTGATTATTTAGTCACATTAGCTATTTTTAAAATAAAAGATAAAGAGAACTGCCTTTTGTATTGTAAGTCATAGCCTAGTGACTAGGCCCTAGGGATTTATGACTAGAAGATAGAAGGTATTAGTCCTAGCTCTAGAACATAGATAATGCCCTTAGTCCAGGTATCTGATTCCACATTGCCTTAGTTTACCCAACTGAGATTGGGTTCCAATGTAAGCTCATGAAATTTTAGGTTAACTTTTGTAGCCTCTATTCCATGAGAACCAAAGTCTACCTTAGCCTTAGTCTGAACCTTAGTCTAGATGACCTATGTAGCTAGTAATCATTTGGATGATGCAACTTTGCTATTAACTGATCATCTGGTTGTAAGATCGAGTGTCAAATTTTTTTGGTTATAGAAATGTCTTTTAATGTCTTAAGTTTTTTAACATAATCGGAAAAAAGTACTTTTGCATCATTAGTTAATTATCTTAAGTGACTAGGATGCTCTTTTGTTTCTAGGCTGCAAATTGGCCACAATTTTTACAAGGTCGAAGTAACTTGTATAAGTATGATAAGTAATTTCGATACTTCATTTCCTCTTACTCATCACCAGTTGCCGAGAAAGAGCAAGAGTGGAAATCAGCTCTCAATCAGCAGGTTGCCCTGCTAGAACAAACCCTAGCCAATCGGGAAGCGGAACTGCTTGAGGAACGTAAAAAGGCTGCCCAGCTAACCGAAGATTTTAAATATAATTTGCGACTAGTTCGAGAAAGAGACGAAGAACTGGGCGCAATGGAGCGCGAGAATATTGTGCTCAAACAGCAGTGCCTAGCCTTGGAAGACAAGCTGTCAGCTATGAGTGTTAAACACGACGAATGCGCTCAGAAGCTAGCCGAGGAGACTCACGCTCGAGGCCAACTTGTTGAACAGTTGAACTCTGAGCGGGATTCGCGCGAACGCGAGCTACAACTAATTCGACACGAGCGCGATTTGGAAATTTCTAGATTGAAAGACGAGCATCAGGTAGAAATCTAAACATGAGATTTTGAAAATAATGCTGATATATTTATAATGCGTTTAGAATGTTAAGGTTGAAATTCTCCTCCTAAAATGAGAGATAGGATTGCAACACTACTGCAAAACAGGAGGGGTAGGATTGCAACACTACTGCAAAACAGGAGGGGTAGGATTGCAACACTACTGCAAAACTGGAGGGGTAGGATTGCAACACTACTGCAAAACAGGAGGGGTAGGATTGCAACACTACTGCAAAACAGGAGGGGTAGGATTGCAACACTACTGCAAAACAGGAGGGGTAGGATTGCAACACTACTGCAAAACAGGAGGGGTAGGATTGCAACACTACTGCAAAGCAGGAGGGGTAGGATTGCAACACTACTGCAAAGCAGGAGGGGTAGGATTGCAACACTACTGCAAAGCAGGAGGGGTAGGATTGCAACACTACTGCAAAGCAGGAGGGGTAGGATTGCAACACTACTGCAAAGCAGGAGGGGCAGGATTGCAACACTACTGCAAAGCAGGAGGGGTAGGATTGCAACACTACTGCAAAGCAGGAGGGGTAGGATTGCAACACTACTGCAGAAGAGGAGGGGTAGGATTGCAACACTACTGCAAAGCAGGAGGGGTAGGATTGCAACACTACTGCAAAGCAGGAGGGGTAGGATTGCAACACTAGTGCAAAGCAGGAGGGGTAGGATTGCAACACTACTGCAAAGCAGGAGGGGTAGGATTGCAACACTACTGCAAAGCAGGAGGGGTAGGATTGCAACACTACTGCAAAGCAGGAGGGGCAGGATTGCAACACTACTGCAAAGCAGGAGGGGTAGGATTGCAACACTACTGCAAAACAGGAGGGGTAGGATTGCAACACTACTGCAAAACAGGAGGGGTAGGATTGCAACACTACTGCAAAGCAGGAGGGGTAGGATTGCAACACTACTGCAAAGCAGGAGGGGTAGGATTGCAACACTACTGCAAAGCAGGAGGGGTAGGATTGCAACACTACTGCAAAACAGGAGGGGTAGGATTGCAACATTACTGCAAAACAGGAGGGGTAGGATTGCAACACTACTGCAAAGCAGGAGGGGTAGGATTGCAACACTACTGCAAAGCAGGAGGGGCAGGATTACAACACTACTGCAAAACAGGAGGGGTAGGATTGCAACACTACTGCAAAGCAGGAGGGGTAGGATTGCAACACTACTGCAAACCAGGAGGGGTAGGATTGCAACACTACTGCAAAACAGGAGGGGTAGGATTGCAACACTACTGCAGAAGAGGAGGGGTAGGATTGCAACACTACTGCAAAGCAGGAGGGGTAGGATTGCAACACTACTGCAGAAGAGGAGGGGTAGGATTGCAACACTACTGCAGAAGAGGAGGGGTAGGATTGCAACACTACTGCAAAACAGGAGGGGTAGGATTGCAACACTACTGCAAAACAGGAGGGGTAGGATTGCAACACTACTGCAGAAGAGGAGGGGTAGGATTGCAACACTACTGCAAAGCTGGAGGGGTGGGATTGCAACACTACTGCAGAAGAGGAGGGGTAGGATTGCAACACTACTGCAAAACTGGAGGGGTAGGATTGCAACACTACTGCAAAACTGGAGGGGTAGGATTGCAACACTACTGCAAAACAGGAGGGGTAGGATTGCAACACTTCTGCAAAACTGGAGGGGTAGGATTGCAACACTACTGCAAAACAGGAGGGGTAGGATTGCAACACTACTGCAAAACTGGAGGGGTAGGATTGCAACACTACTGCAAAGCAGGAGGGGTAGGATTGCAACACTACTGCAAAGCAGGAGGGGTAGGATTGCAACACTACTGCAAAACAGGAGGGGTAGGATTGCAACACTACTGCAGAAGAGGAGGGGTAGGATTGCAACACTACTGCAAAGCAGGAGGGGTAGGATTGCAACACTACTGCAAAGCAGGAGGGGTAGGATTGCAACACTACTGCAGAAGAGGAGGGGTAGGATTGCAACACTACTGCAGAAGAGGAGGGGTAGGATTGCAACACTACTGCAGAAGAGGAGGGGTAGGATTGCAACACTACTGCAGAAGAGGAGGGGTAGGATTGCAACACTACTGCAAAACAGGAGGGGTAGGATTGCAACACTACTGCAGAAGAGGAGGGGTAGGATTGCAACACTACTGCAAAGCTGGAGGGGTAGGATTGCAACACTACTGCAAAACTGGAGGGGTAGGATTGCAACACTACTGCAAAACTGGAGGGGTAGGATTGCAACACTACTGCAAAACAGGAGGGGTAGGATTGCAACACTACTGCAAAACAGGAGGGGTAGGATTGCAACACTACTGCAGAAGAGGAGGGGTAGGATTGCAACACTACTGCAGAAGAGGAGGGGTAGGATTGCAACACTACTGCAAAACTGGAGGGGTAGGATTGCAACACTAGTGCAAAACAGGAGGGGTAGGATTTCAACACTACTGCAAAACAGGAGGGGTTGGATTGCAACATTAAAAAAGCACAAGAGGAGGATTGTGAATCTATTTCATTACAGAATTAAAAATTGAGTATTTAAATTTTCATGCAGACAGACGTAAATGCAAGTAGCCTCATTTTTTAAACGCATTTTTAATTTGTCATTCAAAGGCGCTTCGCCGCCAACTAGAAATGGAGAATGTTCGCTGCAAGAAGGAGCTCGAAGTGCAGAAACGCGAATTACTCGGCTCGCTAGACAAACGCGCCGAAGAGCTTCGCGACGATTATCAGCACAGGGCCAGACAATTGGAGAAGTCCTTGATGGACAGCGAGTTGAAGTGCGACCTGTTAGACAAAGAGGCGGCCAGTTTGCGCAAGTCGCGCCTGGAACTGCTCAATCGATTGGAGACCTGCGAGACTGAAGCTTCTAGCTTGGAGAAGCGGCTAGCCGAGGCTGCTGTTAGGTGAGGATGCTAGGTTAGGATCCTTGATAAATATGCTTATATAAGATGATTAGATAAATGGCAGCATATGACTATATTCTATATGCAAAATCTGGGATAAAATTTTGGTATCTAGGATACGGATTTATAGTTTCTTTGCTGTCAAAGAAACTATACCCAACACCGATAAGCTTTACAACACCGAAACTTTCCAACGCCAAAAACTTCACAACACCGAAAAGTTTAATCAGAACTTAGCTTTATATAGCTTTTCGGCGTTGTGAAGTTTCACTGTTACGAAGTTTCGGTATTGTGAAAGAAAGTGCTTTTCGGCGCTGTGAAATTTCGGTGTTGTGAAGCGACCCCATACATGTTAACCAACTTGGAATTATCGATTTTTAAATAGATATTTTAAGGATCTTGGATAAATATTTGAGGGATCTGGGATTTTTAGATTAGGGATCTAGGATAAATGTTTGAAGGATCTGGGATTCTTGTTCTAAGGATCTAGGATAAATATTTGATGGATCTGGGATCTAGAATAGATATTTTAGTATGGGGAAATCTTAGTTTAGGGATATAGCTTGGGTATTTTGTATTCTTATATTCGATAATCTTTTTTGTCTACGTTAGACTCAGTATTTTAACCTACCCCCTTCCATAGATACGAAAGCGACATAGCCGTACTAGAGAACGAGAAAGAGCGCCTGCAGGAGCTGACCAGCTCGCTAGAGGCCAATCATCGGGCGGCATTAGCTCGTTTAGAAGAGAAACTGGCTGCCGCTCAGGCTGAAGCGACTCGTCGAGAACAAGCAACAAATGCGGCGACCGCCAAGCTGAAGGAGGAGCGTCAGACGGTGCGCCAGCAGGCGGCCGATCTGTTGGCCAAGCTGCACCAGGCTGAGGCCAGTTTCCAACGGAAAGCCAACGATTTTGATAGCGACCTGCGGGCTAAGGATGCCGAAATCGAGAAGCTGAATGGCCAGGTAAATGCCCAGTCTATAGACTGTCTTATAACAGCTTTTTTACTACTGATTACTTTTACTAAGTGCCTAGTTTCAAGGGCTCAAATTATTTCCTAGATGTAGTAGATAGTCTACTGCAAGTAGAAAGTTAGTAAAAGTCGCTACAAACATGCAGGAGAGACTCAGAAATTGTGCTATACAAGAGCGTTGAGTATAAGTAGGATTTCTGTTAAGCTAGCTAGCTAGATGTGGAAGACAGCCGAGTTGGGTGGGGTCGGCTGAAGACGCTTGCTTAAGAGAGGAGTTCTATCAGAGCCAGGATTCGAACTTGCGACTTTCCGGTCATAAATAAGTCTGACACCCTAGCTACTAGACTAGCGACTTATGTATGATATTTTATTGAAATTTCTAATGGCTGGTCAACTACATTATATCAAGTTTTGTTAATTTGTATCGTTTTTCTCTCTCTCGCATTCTACAGATTGAAGATCTACAAAATCAATTGCACAGTTCCAAAGCCGATGTTGGCCGCCTATTTGTTGACAAAGACGCCGAGGTTGATAGGCTACGGCGTCAGTTAGAGAGCGCCAGAGAGGAATTGAATAATCGACGGGCAGACATTGACAGGTGGATATTTGCGTTTAACATATTAATTGAGCATGCTAATTTACCGGCATACAATAAAGAAAGAATTAGAAAAAAGAATAAGCTACGGCACAGCCACATCTAGTTGCGCGGCGCATCCGAGGGCTGTGTACAGCTTTCTGCCTAACGGGCTGCAGGGGCCGCAACACCCACCCTAAATTTGCCCAGCTCAAACTGGTACCCGATCTCAGCTGGGAGGACTGAAGCAATGCGGCATTAAGTGCCTTGCTCAAGGGCGCAAACTGTCTCCTAGGGCCGTGACTCGAACCCACGAACTTCCGGTCATAAGGCAGACGCCCTAGCCACTAGGCTACAACTCCTTTAGCCTAGTGGCTAGAGGAGTCGTACCTAGTCCTCTACCATCAAATAAATAGATTATATGTACTTGAGTAAAATAGAATCATGGTGAAACGTCAGTCTAACTATACTTTCTAAGTTCAAGTTAAATTAATGATTTTAAAAGCAAAGTTTTGGCCTTTGATCTCGCCGCCGCTCAGGTACAAGCAGGAGCTGGAAGCGGCGCTAACCAGAGAACGCGATCGCGAGTCGCTGCAGCACCAAATGGAATTGGATTATCAGCGCAAGGCTAGCGAATTAGAGGCTCTTCAGTACGAGAAATCCGAAGGCTATATTGAACGCCTGACTCTAGCTAAGAACGAGGCGCTACGTGAATTAGAAGCTATGCAAACCACCCTAGCCCAGAAGCAGACTTTCATACAGAGCCTATTGAAAGATCGGGAGACTGCGCTGCAGTTGATGAAGGAGCACGGCATTGCGATGCCGAATCGTCAGTTAGAATCTAGCTCGGTTGAAGTCGATCAGCTGGCCGCTAGCGAGCGTCGAGTTCGCGAGCTTACCGAGCAAAACGAAGCGCTGAAAGAGATTGTCAAACAGATGCGATTAGAAATGGAATCATTGATTGGTTCCCAGCCAGATCGTCAGCAACAGAAAAAGCAGCAAGCAAAGCAGGAGCAACAGTTCCTTGTAGTAGGGGACGCCAAATCCGCCCAAGAAGTATCCAACGCATTGTCAAAGCTTCGCAGCGAGAAAACCGACCTATTGGCCCAGTGCCGCAAACAGCAGGCTCGCATTAGCCATCTTGAGTCTCGCCTAGCCGAATCCCAATCTGAGCGCGAGGCCGCCGACACTGCTGCTGAACAGCTTCGCTACCAGCTGTCGGCGGAGGAGCGGCATCATTCAACAGAATCGGCCAGATTGAAGCGCCGACTGCAGGAGGCGGAGGCCCAATTGGAGGAGAGCCAGCGCGAGGCCGACGAGTATTATAAAGCGAATATCGAGGCTAGCCGACTGGCTGAACGACTGCAACAGGAGGTCCTGATGCTCAAAGCATCCTCTGGCGACTCTGAACAGAATTGTCGTCGGCCAGGCGAAGTAAACTTCGGCGCCCAAGAATTGTACATCCAACAGTTGCAGGATGAAATTGCCAGTCTGAGGGATAAAATGCGCGCCAAGCAGCTGTATGGCGATGATGCTGAGGCTGGGGATGACGAGTCTGAACAGGTGCGAGACAGGGTCTTTGTGTGTTTTCCTGCTCTTTTTGTCACATGTCTCTTGTGTCTGTCCTTGAACCCGTGTCGCCTTTTTAGTTTTCTTTATCCTGTCTGCTTTCTTTTACTTTCGTTTAACCATTATTTATGATATGTTACTAATTAATGTGTTTCTATCCCGTGTTTCTCTATGCATGTCTATCTTCTATTAGAAGCAGTAAAAATCCAACCCAAACCGCCCGCCACCCCCCTCCGCCTCACTCAGGTCAGCCGCCTGCGCGCCAAACTAAAGCTGGCGGCCAATCAAATCAAAAAGCTGGCCCAGGAGAATCAGGCCCTAGTAGATTTGTCCAACCGTCTACGGGCCGAGTTGAATAGTAAAGTGCAACAAAAACCTGGCCAGCCCGCCACTAGCCGGTATCGACAGGGGTCAACGCCTGCGACTGCCCAGCCAAGCCACCTTGGCGAGCCAATCCAATTGGAGTCGCACTCTAGGCGAGCTGTTAAAGACGCCGTCGGCGATATGACAAGCAAATTGGCCCAGTTGGAACGGATGCAATACTATCTAACTAGGGAGGAGTTGGCTAAGAAAAATTCGCAACAGCAGAGGCAACAGCAATTGCATCAGGTAGCTATCATTATTGGCTAGTCTTAGAATTAGAAGTCCCGTGGGACAAAGTGTACGATGATGATTGATGGGGAAGAGAACGTATAATAAGTTTCAGGGGGTGTAAGAGGTGGGGGAGGTCGTTAAAGAGTGCGAGAGGGTGTTAAAGAGTGGGGGAGGTCGTTAAAGAGTGCAGGAAGGTGTTAAAGAGTGAGGGAGGGTGTTGAAAGAGTGGGGAAGAGTGTTGAAGAGTAGGGGAGGGTGTTGAAAGAGTGAGGGGGTGTTGAAGAGTGGGGGAGGGTGTTGAAAGAGTGAGGGGGTGTTGAAGAGTGGGGGAGGGTGTTGAAGAGTGGGGGAGGGTATTAAAAGAGTGGAGGAGGGTGTTGAAGAGTGGGGGAGGGTGTCAAAGAGTGGGGGAGTGTGTTAAAGAGTGGGGGAGTGTACGAGTATTGAAAGAGTGGGGGAGGGTATTGAAAGAGTGGGGGAGGGTGTTGAAGAGTTGGGGATGGTGTTGAAGAGTGGGGGAGGGTATTGAAAGAGTGGGGGAGGGTATTGAAAGAGTGGGGAAGGGTGTTGAAGATTGGGGGAGGATATTGAAATAGTGGGGGAGGGTGTTGAAGATTGGGGGAGGATATTGAAATAGTGGGGGAGGGTGTTGAAGAGTGGGGGAGGGTATTGAAAGAGTGGGGAAGGGTGTTGAAGATTGGGGGAGGGTATTGAAAGAGTGGGGGAGGGTATTGAAAGAGTGGGGGAGGGTGTTAAAGAGTGGGGGAGGGTATTGAAAGAGTGGGGGAGGGTATTCAAAGAGTGGGGGAGGGTATTCAAAGAGTGGGGGAGGGTATTGAAAGAGTGGGGGAGGGACGGAGGGTGTTGAAGAGTGGGGGAGGGTGTTGAAGAGTGGGGGGTGTCAAAGAGTGGGGGAGGGTGTTGAAGAGTGGGGGAGGGTGTTAAAGAGTGCGGAGGGTGTGAAAGAGTGCAGGAGGGTTTTTTAAAAAGTGCGGGAGGGTGTTAAAGAGTGGGGAGGGTGTTAAAGAGTGGTGGGGGGGTTTTAAAGAGTGGGGGAGGGTGTTACATCAGTGCGGGAGGGTTTTAAAGAGTGCAAGAGGGTTTGAGAGACTGCGCAAGCGTGTTAAAGAGCGCGGGGTTTTCGAAAGAGTGTGCAAAGGTGTTTTAGAGTGCGAAAGAAAGAAAAGAACGGTGTAAAAGAGCTTGAGATTAACGGAATATTAGCATTAATGTGGGAGAAGGTGGTAGAGACTGGGCGAAAGATCAGCAAGCTTAGTAAAGCTAAGTTCACCCTAACTCCATGTTCTTCAGCAGCAGCAGCAGCGGCAAGCGCCGGCACCAGCCGAGTCCTCTCTAGGCGACAGCCTGCCCGTAAAAGATCCAGGCGGTTCGCTTCGACGAGCGGAAGGCCTTCAACGGGGCGTAATCTCAGCCGCCAATAACAACCGCGAGAGCCTCAATTTATCGTCTGTTGGTGGCGAGTCGCTTCGCGATGTCTGGCGCCTGTTGGATTCGTCCTCTCAGCAGCAGCCGCCGCCGCCCCAACAGCAAACTGACGTCGACGACGATTTGGTCGACAATGACGCCGGATTGTCGTCTAGAAATCAGGCGCTCCGCTCGCTGCAGGTCAGGGGTCGAGCGGCGCCCGTTGGAGTGTGGAAACAACGCGACGAGGAGGAATAGCTTTTATCATTAAATCAATATTTTTTGTCTACCTACTTTTAGTAGCTTCATTGTTTACTGTATTTACTAAAAATAACGCTACTTCTCTAAACTATTGCGTCCGGTTACGCTTAAAGTAACAAGATTTTCTCACTCCGTCCTCTTCTTAACATATTATTATCCGTCCTTATGCGAATTTTTATGGTTAATTTTGTACAGCTTTTATTGGCTTAAGTAAAATACAATTATAAAAAACATAATTAAATAATATATATTTTTAACAAACATAACGTGCTACTTTTTCCATATAATTAAGCGAAAACGTTTTTTTATTAATAACATCGGTTCTGAATCTTGGGTCTTTTTTATTTTAAATTTACTTTCACCTAATCTGGCGTTTTGTAAGTAGTAACGGCGCAAATTTTATAAAGAAATAATGGCACACAGTTGCGGTAATTTTAAAGATTAGTGCCAGATCCTTAAGAACTCGTCATTAAGAATCATCTATATACCTGCCCTCGATTTTTTAGGGGGCATCTCTACCCGCCCTGATCCTTCAGAGGGCGTCTCTACCCTCCCCTGATCCTTCAGAGGGCGTCTCTACCCGCCCCTGATCCTTCAGAGGGCGTCTCTACCCGCCCTCAGAGGGCGTCTCTACCCGCCCTCGATCCTTCAGAGGGCATCTCTACCCGCCCTCGATCCTTCAGAGGGCGTCTCTACCCGCCCCGATCCTTCAGAGGGCGTCTTTACCCGCCCCCGATCCTTCAGAGGGCGTCTCTACCCGCCCCGATCCTTCAGAGGGCATCTCTACCCGCCCCGATCCTTCAGAGGGCGTCTCTACCCGCCCTGATCCTGCGGAGGGCATCTCTACCTGCCCCGATCCTGCGGAGGGCATCTCTACCTGCCCCGATCCTTCAGAGGGCGTCTCTACCCGCCCCGATCTTTCAGAGGGCATCTCTACCCGCCCTCGATCCTTAAGAGGGCGTCTCTACCCGACCCGATCCTTCAGAGGGCGTCTCTACCCGCCCCGATCCTTCAGAGGGCGTCTCTACCCGCCCCCGATCCTCCAGAGGGCATCTCTACCCGCCCTGATCCTGCGGAGGGCATCTCTACCTGCCCCGATCCTTCAGAGGGCGTCTCTACCCGCCCAGATCCTTCAGAGGGCGTCTCTACCCGCCCTGATCCTGCGGAGGGCATCTCTACCTGCCCCGATCCTGCGGAGGGCATCTCTACCTGCCCCGATCCTTCAGAGGGCATCTCTACCCGACCCGATCCTTCAGAGGGCGTCTCTACCCGCCCCGATCCTTCAGAGGGCGTCTCTACCCGCCCCGATCCTTCAGAGGGCGTCTCTACCTGCCCCGATCCTTCAGAGTGCATCTCTACCCGCCCTGATCCTGCGGAGGGCATCTCTACCTGCCCCGATCCTTCAGAGGGCGTCTCTACCCGCCTCTAATCCTTCAGAGGGCGTCTCTACCCGCCCCGATCCTTCAGAGGGCGTCTTTACCCGCCCCGATCCTTCAGAGGGCGTCTCTACCCGCCCTCGATCCTTCAGAGGGCATCTGTACCCGCCCTGATCCTGTGGAGGGCATCTCTACCTGCCCCGATCCTTCAGAGGGCGTCTCTACCCGCCCTCGATCCTTCAGATGGCGTCTTTACCCGCCCCCGATCCTTCAGAGGGCGTCTCTACCTGCCCCGATCCTTTAGAGGGCATCTCTACCCGCCCTGATCCTGCGGAGGGCATCTCTACCTGCCCCGATCCTTCAGAGGGCGTCTCTACCCGCCTCTAATCCTTCAGAGGGCGTCTCTACCCGCCCCGATCCTTCAGAGGGCGTCTTTACCCGCCCCGATCCTTCAGAGGGCGTCTCTACCCGCCCTCGATCCTTCAGAGGGCATCTCTACCCGCCCTTGATCCTTCAGAGGGCATCTCTACCTGCCCCGATCCTTCAGTGGGCGTCTCTACCCGCCCTCGATCCTTCAGATGGCGTCTTTACCCGCCCCCGATCCTTCAGAGGGCGTCTCTACCCGCCTCTAATCCTTCAGAGGGCGTCTCTACCCGCCCCGATCCTTCAGAGGGCGTCTTTACCCGCCCCGATCCTTCAGAGGGCGTCTCTACCCGCCCCGATCCTTCAGAGGGCGTCTCTACCCGCCCTCGATCCTTCAGAGGGCGTCTCTACCCGCCCCGATCCTTCAGAGGGCGTCTCTACCCGCCCCGATCCTTCAGAGGGCGTCTCTACCCGCCCCCGATCCTTCAGAGGGCGTCTCTACCCGCCCCGATCCTTCAGAGGGCGTCTCTACCCGCCCCGATCCTTCAGAGGGCATCTCTACCTGCCCCGATCCTTCAGAGGGCATCTCTACCCGCCCTGATCCTGTGGAGGGCATCTCTACCTGCCCCGATCCTTCAGAGGGCGTCTCTACCCGCCCTCGATCCTTCAGATGGCGTCTTTACCCGCCCCCGATCCTTCAGAGGGCGTCTCTACCCGCCTCTAATCCTTCAGAGGGCGTCTCTACCCGCCCTGATCCTTCAGAGGGCGTCTCTACCCGACCCGATCCTTCAGAGGGCGTCTCTACCCGACCCGATCCTTCAGAGGGCGTCTCTACCCTTCCCCGATCCTTGAGAGGGCGTCTCTACCCCCCCCCCCCCCCGATCCTTCAGAGGACTGCCTATCAAGATTTTCTTTGATTTAATTATTGCAGCAGCGACATGTCAAGCTCCGCCGTTGTCACAGCAACCAGCAACAGCAACAGCAATAACAATTCCGCAGCTGTCCAGTCGCCGCGCGGCAGCCAGCTGCCAACGCCCAAAGCAAAGAAATATGACCGTCAGCTGCGCCTGTGGGGCGATCACGGCCAGCAGGCCATCGAGCAGGCCCGGGTGCTGCTAATTGGCGCCAATGCTGTTGGGACGGAGACCCTGAAGAACATGGTGCTGCCGGGAGTGGGCTCATTCACCATACTGGATCATCGTCGGGTAACGGAGGAAGACTGCGGCTCGAATTTCTTTGTTGAATTGGCCAGTATCGGCGAGCCGCGCGCCAAAGTGTGCGCCGAATTGTTGCGCGAGCTCAACGAAGACGTCCGCGGCGATTTTGTTGAGGATCGTCTGGACGTGCTGCTGCAACGGGATCCGGGATTTTTTGTCGGATTCAGTCTGGTCATTGCTAGCGGGGTGGGACATGCCGACCTGCTGATTCTGTCCGACTTGCTGTACGAGCGGGACGTGCCGCTGATTGTCTGCCAGCAGCACGGCATGCTGGCCACCTCGCAGGTCATCGTTCGCGAGCATTTCGTCTGGGAGGCTCATCCTGATAATCCGTTGCCGGATTTGCGATTAGAAAATCCGCTGCCCGAGTTTGTGGCATTCTGCGATTCGCAGGTATGATTGCTTGCTTGACACAGAGGTGGTGAGATTAGATTCGATGCCTGAGATAAGCGTGATGAGATTAGATTCGATGCCTAAGATAAGCATGGTGAGATTAGATTCGATGCCTGAAAGAATTACGTTTAGCTTCTTCGGATGTTTCCCAGCGACTGATGCAACACCGCAAAATCCACCCGATCGAGTGCAATTTCCTATTGCGTATTGCGATTCTTACGTAATGAATTTATAATACATGCTTGTTTAATGCTTAAAACAATGTTCATAACGCGCGGTTTATTAACCTCGACAGTATCGGTTTTGACAATCAATATGAGAAAATGGACAATCAAAATCAATGCAGCCATATATCTGCATGCAGAAGCTCAGCGCCTCTTCGCAGCAGCTGGGGCTTAGGCCATAGACTTTTTTGACGATCGAAATGAGAATTGGACAATCAAAATGGCAACAGGAGCAGTGTGAATGTTTATTTGAACAAAAATTTAACCATCGAAGCGATGAATTAACAACAGAACTGGCAACACAGTCTCTTACAGTCAGAAATAAGATGGAGACAGCAGTCCAGCTGCAGAGGTTCAGAACTCCTGCCCAGCAAGGCAGCGTCCAATCTGACGGAAGCAGTGCAATTAACTGTGTACAGCAGTCCCTGTAAAATTTTGTCCACAGTTCTGTACTGTCCGGTTTGTCGGGGAAATGGTTGTTGACCCGCTGTGCCATCTCGCTCAAGGTGAGGAACGGATTGCGATTCACCTCTGCTTCCAGAAATTCACGAATCTCCTCAATCCTCATCCACCTTGCACCTTGCTTCTTTTCGACCTCCACGAGGCATACCGTCCATCCTTCCCTCATTCCTGTGCAGCCTCGCGATGCGATGAGCAGTTAAACTTGACAGCTAAAGGATTCTTGCCGCGTCCTTTATCCGCGTGCCTTTATCGATTGCCTCGATGAGCCGACGTCGGTCAACTGGACTCACAGGTGGTGCCACCACCAACAAACTGGAAAGATGGCTGAGAAAGATGGCTGGCTAATGCTTTAATGTGCTGCCTCGCTAAACTAACCGCGCGCGCATTCACGTTGCCATTGACATACGGTCAAGCATTCTTAAATTGCTGACACTATTCATTGTCTATAGACAAAAAGGCAATCCTTCACCAATAACGCGACTGTGCAGTAAATCACAAGGCGTGCAGTAAATCCCAAGCCGTGCTATAAATTCCAACCACCGTGCTGTAAATTTCCGTACGTATTCAACTTATTAAATTTATTTAAGTCATTAGATGAACCAGTGCGCATTAAAAAGTGCAACAACAAACAAAGCAAAGTTTTTATGGCCAACCCAGTTCACCAAGAACACGCCTGTTAGTTGCGGCGTCTTTCACATCTTTCTAAATGTGCAGTTGCTGACCGGTGCGTGAAATTAAAAACAACTTGCACGGTTGGTTTCTAACCATCGTCACCATTCTGGCTTGTAGGCGAGCCATTCTGGGCTCGACGTATCGAGACTGTATGGCTTACAGCGGGCTGCTTTCGTGGGGGCTCTACGACTTCATCTGTTGTAGAATTCAATGACTCATGAAGGGAACCGCACATCTCTTGCATCTCACCGACATAGCGCGATCCAAACCGCAGGTACCGCTCAACGGTTTTTGTCGCCTTGTGTCCTGTCACCTTGCAAATATCGGACACACTGTCCGGCATCTGCAAGTCGCTTGACAACAGTCGGTCGAACTGTTGTGACAGGCCTATGTGATCGTATTATCCCTGAGGAAATTCAGAGGACGAGCACCGGATGGCTTCGGTCCCCTGGCCGGACCGATTTCGATAGCAGAGCGGGCGATCGCTTCGTACAATCTAATCGGCCCGTCCCTAAGACAACCCAGTACAATACGGGGGCCACCTCAGAAATAAACAACGAGTGACACTGCACTTACTAGTCCGACGGCGGTAACCAGTCTCACAGTCAGCGGGAGAGAAGCGCAGGTCTCAGTATGTAGATTCTCAGATGCAATAGTTGTTGCTTTTCGCGATTTCAGCGACTTTAGTTAGTTCGGCAGTATGATACCACTTGGCAGCTAAACGCGGGCGCTCTCTCCCGCTGCACTGCGTCTCAATATATATTTTACTGACCCGATAAGCCCCGGGGTACAACGACCCCAAGGCTCTAGCCAGTCAGACAGTCAACAAAACATCGGGACTGCCATGATTGGCCACAAAGGGCCAATACACGCCCAGCCAATCAGCGCATGCAGAGGGGACGCTTAGATGAGGGGGTACACACTACACAGCCGGAGCTGGGCAGGGAGCGCGCAGTAGGCTGGTGAACTCGCCAGTTCCGTCTTTGTAGCTCCAAAGTGGCGAGTCCGCTGAACGCATACGGTTCGCGCGAATGTGCTGCAGCTGATGGCCTTCACCGGGCCGGGCAGAGGGCAGGCCGCCATCCCAGCCTTAGCAGCAGAACTCTATGGCTGCGCTCTTTGAACTGGATGGTCTTGCCAAATGCAAAGCGTAGCACGAGACCCTTCGGATGCTTTGAAAGAGCCGGTCCTCTGCCAGAGCCAGGTAAAAGACTGGACTTCGACAGCATCCCCCATCAGCAGCAGATGGGCACGGCCCAGCAGGCCAACTGCAGTCTGTCCGAGTCGTTAACGTTGCGTCGCATCTCCTGCAGCATCGCTGGTGACACCGGCCGCTTTCGGCTCACTCGGAGTCCCAGGACCCACTTAGCACCGCGCAGGAAGTGAACAGCGGCGGCATGCTTGGTCAGATTCGGTGCCGAGTTTATCCGGAGCCATAGCGACAGGGAGCTGGCGACTGCCGAGCCGCTGCTGTAGGCCCGGGGCCGTGTGCTGACCACGCCTAAAACTACCTCGCAATTATGCAGCTAGCTGCAATGCAGCAATCATGTAGCGAGTTGCTTTTAACGCCTCCGGGGCACCAATTTGCAAGGATCTTGCTGGACGAAAATGGGGCCCTCGCAACCTCTCGCTTGAGCTGCGTTATCAGATGCTGCGACGCCAGCCCTGACTTTTTTGTTGTTGTATTGACGACGCTTGCGCGTCCTGCTGGCGTCAGCGACAGACTATTTGATATTTCGATGGTCGCGAACAAGCTGCCTAGGAATCTGAAAAGCGGTGCAGCCATGGGCCAATTCTCAGACAATTTGAGCCTTTTCTCGCATTGTTAAGTCTTTTCGCTTGCCCATTCTGGCTGCTTTCTTGAAGTCAAGAACTTGAATAGGTAGCCGCTGCTGCAAACCACAAACACTAGAGTGGGAAAATAAGATAAGATGCTTGTCTGATTAGCGCCTACCCTATCCAGTAATTAGTTATTGGGTTTGAACTGGGAGTAAAAGTAAGATTTGCATAATAACTTGAGACATTAAGGAACAACGTGAGAATACACGAGAACCATCAATAAATGTAACCTAGTTCTAAAACTAGCTAATAACTAACTGCTGTACGTGTAAATAAAACTATTTTTTATGTTCATATTCATACTTCTACACATCATTTATATTAGCATGCTTAATATGTATCATGAGGCAAAGTTGAAAACCGAAGAAATCACCCGTCTGCCGCAGGGCCTGTCAAGCATGGACAGCCAACGGCACAGCCACACGCCCTGGCTAGTAATTCTATACAAATTTCTCACCAAATGGCGCCAAGCCAACGGCGGCAAATTCCCGTCGAATTATTCGGACCGGCAGGCTATTCGCCAGCTAATACGCGCCGGCGAGCGAGGCCAATCCGATCTCCATGGCGACGAGGAGAATTGGCGTCAAGCTCAATCGGCTGTAACCACGGCTTTATTGCCTAGCAACCTGCCTAGCAACGTAGCCGAACTATTCCAGCTAGCCGACGCCTATTTCAGCCGCAAGAGACAGCTGGACGAATCGGACGATTCCGTCGGCAGGATGAGCGCCGCTCCGCCAGCCAACTGGCTGCTGCTGTGCCGCGCCCTCGCCGAATTCTATCGCCAACGCGGCGCGCTGCCTCTGTGCGGCACCTTGCCGGACATGGTCAGCGACTCCGACCGCTACGTGGCCCTGTTGAACATCTACAGGCGGGCGGCGGACTCGGATCTGGCCGAGTTCACCAGCCTACTGCGAGTAGTATGCCAGAGTGTTGGACGGAGCGCAGACAGCGTGCCGGCCAGTCTGACGGCTCTGTTTTGCAAGAATGCCCGGCATATTAGGCTGGTGCGAACTCAAACCTATCGGCAGGTAGGAAACTGTGTCCTGATTTCTAGGAATGCCAACGAAATCTCGAATCTTGAAATCGAGAAGAGAATCTCGTCAAATCTCCTCAACTTTCAACAAAATCCCCGAAGAGAATGTCCTTTACCTTAACTCTCGAAATCCCTGCAGAGAATCTCCCCAACTCTGAAAATCCCTACAGACCCCCAACTCTGAAAATCCCTAGAGTCTCCTCAACTCTCGAAATCCCTACATAGAATATCCTCAACTCTCAAAATCCCTACAGAGTCTCCTCAACTCTCAAAATCTCTACATAGAATTTCCTCAATTCTCAAAATCCCTACAGAGAATCTACTCAAATCTCGAAATCCCTACAGAGAATCTCCTGCTCTCAAAATCCCTGCAGAGAACTTCCTCAACTCTCAAAATCCCTCTATAGAATCTCCTCGACTCTCAAAATCCCTACAGAGTCTCCTCAACTCTCAAAATCTCTACATAGAATTTCCTCAATTCTCAAAATCCCTACAGAGTCTCCTCAACTCTCAAAATCTCTACATAGAATTTCCTCAATTCTCAAAATCCCTACAGAGTCTCCTCAACTCTAAAAATCTCTACATAGAATTTCCTCAATTCTCAAAATCCCTACAGAGTCTCCTCAACTCTCAAAATCTCTACATAGAATTTCCTCAATTCTCAAAATCCCTACAGAGTCTCCTCAACTCTCAAAATCTCTACATAGAATTTCCTCAATTCTCAAAATCCCTACAGAGTCTCCTCAACTCTAAAAATCTCTACATAGAATTTCCTCAATTCTCAAAATCCCTACAGAGAATCTACTCAAATCTCGAAATCCCTACAGAGAATCTCCTGCTCTCAAAATCCCTGCAGAGAACTTCCTCAACTCTCAAAATCCCTCTATAGAATCTCCTCGACTCTCAAAATCCGTACAGAGTCTCCTTAACTCTTAAAATCCGTACAGAGTCTCCTTAACTCTTAAAATCCCTACATAGAATATCCTCAACTCTCGAAATCCTTACAGAGTCTCCTTAACTCTTAAAATCCCTACATAGAATCTCCTCAACTCTCAAAATCCCTCTATAGAATCTCCTCAACTCTCAAAATCCCTACAGAGAATCTCCTCAACTCTCAAAATCCCTCTATAGAATCTCCTCAACTTTCAAAATCCCTACAGAGTCTCCTCAACTCTCGAAATCCCTTCATAGAAACTCCTTAACTCTCGAAATCCCTAAATAGGTCCTACATAAATCCCTATACATACGAGTATCCTATACATACCTATATTCTTACATACCTATCCCTACACCTACATACCTATACATGTATCCCTATACTTACATAAATCCCTACATAAATCCCTACATACAGAAATCCCCACATCCCTACATCCCTATCTCCTCAAATCTCAAGCTTCCTGCAGAGAATCTTGTCAACTCTCAAACTCTCATCTAACAAACGCTGCACTCACGGGTGCCAACTTATTTCCCTCAGTTGAGCCGACCGCAGCCGCAGACGGTTGCCCGCTGCCTGGAGGAGACAGCCGAGACGGGGCCCTCGCCGTTCTGGTGGTACCTGCTGTTCCACGCCTGCGACAGGTTTCACGCCGATTTCGGCCGCTGGCCTGGCGACGCGGACGACGCAAATTTTTTGGCTGACGCCGGGCCGCTGAAGATGAAATGCCAGCAGCTGGCGCAGGATTGGCTGGGCGCCCCGGGTCCGGCTAGACAGGAGGCGCCTGAGGACCTGCTGCACGAATTGTGCAAATTCGGCCGCGCCGAGATGCATTCGGTGGCCGCCTGGATGGGCGGCGTGCTGGCCCAGGAGGGCATCAAGTTGATCACCGGACAGTTTGTGCCGGAAACTCGGACTATGCTGTACGACGCTTTGTCGCAAACTTTCCTGCCGGTTTTTTGAAGCTTTATTCTGGGATGATTCTGCTGGGATCGGGTCTTTGGGTCTTTGTTACACACACACACTCACACCAAGTTTAGGTCTTTCGGTTGGATCATTTGTAAACTGATCTGGCTCGATATTTTTTCTAACCCTCGCTAATTTGCTTGATTTTGCAGGTTTTTGTTCACAATATTCGACTATCTTTGTAGTCTTTGTTCGACTAACCATCCAACCGTAGATCTTTGTATTTGTTTCTGTGAATTTTGTACCGTTGGTCTTTATCCATTCATTGTTGACTAACCTACCATTTTTCTATGCAGTCTTTGTTCGCATAACCTTTGTTCCGTATAGCCGTTGCAGTCTTTGCTTTTGGTGGAAAAACTGAACAAAGAGTGATCAACGTCTTTGTTTCCCTTAAGTTATCTATAATTCGACTCTTGTTCGAATGCATAATTTATTATAAAATTTGAATCGTTCCCCTATCTTCAAATTAATTTTTCATTTTAATTTAGTCTTATTAATATCAGAAAAATCATAAATCCCTCGCTGCATTTTGTTGTGCCCGATTGCAAAGACTAAATCAACTGCTACCTTACTTAACTGGTTATAAATATACAGGTTTGAAAAATTGATGATGTAACAGTAAAACTGAAGGAACTGTTGCTTGCATTCATTCATTCATACTGAATCCTATAGTTTTCCCACCCAGCTGAGTAACAGCGATTTTGGCGAATTTTTTTATCCACAGTTTGACTCCCTATCCCTATAGAGATACAGCCTAGAGGCGCATCTGCCTTATGACCGGAAGGTCGCGGGTTCGAGTCACGGCTCTGGGAAACTATTTATGCCCTTGAGCAAGGCACTTAATCCCGCATTGTTTCAGTCCACCCAGCTGAGATCGGGTACCAGTTTGAGCTGGGTAAATTTAAAGTGGGTGTTGCGGCCCCTCCAGCCCGTCAGTATTTTTTGACTCGCCAAGAAAGTAGTTGCACTTTTTTTAGTTTAAAATCCTTCCTTGCGCAGTAGCTCGTCTTAAGGCGGCTTGTTTTATTAGACATCAAAGGCTACTGGCGTATATATTGATAGATGGCTGGGTTGGATATGGATGGCATGCTGTGCAACAGCTGTGCGCCCCTTCAACGTTGGGGACAACTTCAGGGCAAGTTTCTTCCTTTGTTTTTCTAATGCGACTGTGCTTTCCGTATTGACTGACTGCATGCCGGCGCTTCGGGTTCCCACACTTTTAGCCTTGAAACCTTAGAAGCCTAGAGACCTAGTTTGATTTTTTATTAAAATAATAAACAGGCTCTTAAATGAACTGGATTTACCCCCTGAAACGCATTGAACAATACTAACTTAAACCACTGGCCTAGAATAATGGCTCCTAAAGAAGCCTTGAAAAACCCCTCCAAAATATACAGTGCTGTACAAGTGAAAGTGAAAAAGTAAACTTCAAAAATGTTACTTCAACTTATCTATCTATTTCTCTATATTCATCTATCTATCTATCTACCTATCTATCTATCTATTTATTTATCTATCTGTCTATCTATCTATCTATCTACCTATCTACCTATCTATCTATCTATTTATTTATCTATCTATTTATTTATCTATCTATCTGTCTATCTATCTATCTATCTATCTATCTATCTATCTATCTATCTCTCTACCTATCTATCTATCTATCTCTCTACCTATCTATCTATCTATCTATCTATCTATCTAACTAACTATCTATCTATCTATCTATCTATCTATCTATCTATCTATCTATCTATCTATCTACCTATCTATCTATCTATCTCTCTACCTATCTATCTATCTATCTATCTATCTATCTATCTATCTATCTATCTTTCTATCTAATCCATCTATCCAAAATCAAACTTCTGAAAGCAAAAAATTTTTTTTTACTAATGGAATAAGTGGTAGAAAAAACTCCCTCAAATGGTTCCTGTGTTTATTATAATTGATGATTTGAATTGAGTGAGACGAGCTAATATTTTGGTCTAGATATTTCTCTATAACTATAGTCTACATACTACAGACCTTGCTGTTTTAGTAACGAAGACATTCTGATCGAAGTAATTCAATATAGTATTTTGACTTGAAGTAATTTAATACCGAAGAATCGCTGCACGTTGTTGAACAACTCGTCAAATTAATCAACACATTACAGAACTGGTGCACGAAAATGACGCTTTTTAGACTGTACATACGTGTATACTAGTACTGGGTTTGCTACATTTACTGTACATGTAAATGTGCTCTGGTCAGTGAGCTGGGCACTCGGCCTGACCTCCCCTCCATCAAAGCAGCCGATTAGTGCGAGCCAAGCGCAGCTAGCTACAGTAATGGATTCCTTCTCCCATTTTCGGCTCGACGGTTTTTTTATCTCGCCCTCTGCTGTCTCGGGGGTATTTTGGCCGCGGAAAGAGACTGCACACAAAATTGATGAATGGATGAGTTGTGCGGATAATGAGCCATTGTCCTTGCTTTGCACTGCGTATATAGCCTTATAACAGGCCAGTAAGGCATTGTTACAAAGCAGCGCTTCATGAAGTAAAATAGAAGAAACAAGAGCTAAGTGTGGCTTAACAGAGAATTCGAAATATCCAATGTAACTTTGTAATGCATACTTGCGAGTAACGAAAAATCATTTTACACGAGTAGATAGTAAGTTTATTGATTTTTCTATTACTTACATCGTTATATGGTTATAATCTATTGGTTATCGTTATAATCTAGCTCGAGGCCAAACTAGAGATATACATAGCTTAATCTTCGTGAGGCCATTCATGGCTGCACCAATTAAAGTGCAACAGTTCAAACTGGCCTGGATACACAATGAGCGAGAGAGACAGGCAGAAAGAAATTGGGTTTCTTCCCGGTACAGTTGATAGGGAAAACGAAGTTTTTAAGTTTCGTCCTTTATTGATGGTTGGACAGTCGGCTCCTGGGCCGATCTTCATCCCTATCGCTTCCCATCCCCTCAACCCCGAGCTGAGCTACATGCGCACATTAATGATATATGCGTATCTGTACATTAGCATCTCGCTGGCTGGCCCTTCTCGCCAGTCTCATTGCGAGAGTCCATTTTTTCAGACTCGTGAAAGAAACTCGTGAGGCGAACTCTGGCCGGCAATTTATTTCGCTAGCTTATATAGCTATATTTGTGACACCTCCCCCCGCAAAAGTTGGCCTTTTTTAGGATTGCAGATCCCTAAAGCTAATTGCATTCCCCAGCTCTCGGGCTGCATCACTAGAGCGGCTCAAGTTAAAGCTTCGCGGGTCGTTATAGTTCTTACCCCAGCAGATCGCATTCATATCTCCCCTTTCCTTGATTAGTTTTTTTAACGTATAACTCCATGTCTGTATGAGTGAGTTGATTTTTTAGTTCTTTATACTGATTAATATTTCGCCAGCCCATATAGCTGCATAAATATCGGCCAGCAGAACTTGGACAGCATTTGCGATTGCTGCAGCGATTGGAGAAGATTTCAATTTTTTCTGGTTTCTAAGTGGCTCCTTACGGTAAGTTTTACTATATTTTACTGCGATTTTATAATGTTTCTGCGACCTTTGGAGAAATTCGTCGCCTACATCCTCATGTTGAGTCCCTGATCCTCATTGATTACGCTCCCACATCCTCATGATATGTTCAATACACTCCCAGATCCTCATGATATGTTCATTACACTCCCAGATCCTCATGATGTGTTCAATACACTCCCAGATCCTCATGATGTGTTCATTACACTCCCAGATCCTCATGATGTGTTCATTACACTCCCAGATCCTCATGATGTGTTCATTACACTCCCAGATCCTCATGATGTGTTCAATACACTCTCAGATCCTCATGATGTGTTCAATACACTCCCAGATCCTCATGATATGTTCATTACACTCCCAGATCCTCATGATGTGTTCATTACACTCCCAGATCCTCATGATGTGTTCATTACACTCCCAGATCCTCATGATGTGTTCATTACACTCCCAGATCCTCATGATGTGTTCAGTACACTCTCAGATCCTCATGATGTGTTCAATACACTCCCAAATCCTCATTCGGAGCCCATTACACTCCCAGATCCTCATTCGGAGTCCATTACACTCCCAGATCCTCATGATGTGTTCATTACACTCCCAGATCCTCATGATGTGTTCAATACACTCTCAGATCCTCATGATGTGTTCAATACACTCTCAGATCCTCATGATGTGTTCAATACACTCTCAGATCCTCATGATGTGTTCATTACACTCCCAGATCCTCATGATGTGTTCATTACACTCCCAGATCCTCATGATGTGTTCAATACACTCTCAGATCCTCATGATGTGTTCAATACACTCCCAGATCCTCATGATGTGTTCAATACACTCCCAAATCCTCATTCGGAGCCCATTACACTCCCAGATCCTCATTCGGAGTCCATTACACTCCCAGATCCTCATGATGTGTTCAATACACTCCCAGATCCTCATTCGGAGCCCATTACACTCCCAGATCCTCATTCGGAGTCCATTACACTACCAGATCCTCATTCGGAGTCCATTACACTCCCAGATCCTCATTCGGAGTCTATTACACTCCCAGATCCTCATTCGGAGTCCATTACACTTCCAGATCCTCATTCGGAGTCCATTACACTCCCAGATCCTCATTCGGAGCCCATTACACTCCCAGATCCTCATTCGGAGTCCATTACACTCCCAGATAATCATTCGGAGTCCATTACACTCCCAGATCCTCATTCGGAGTCCATTACACTCCCAGACCCTCATTCGGAGTCCATTACACTCCCAGATCCTCAGGAGGGGAATCAATTATCGCGCACATTAGATAGACAAAATGAACCCTAATGACGTGAATTTGCAGGCAATGCAGGAGCAGATGAAGGTTGGCAACAACGCCGATTACTTTATCTGCAACGCGGCCATAGTCGGCAACAACAATCGGATTTGGGGCCACAGAAACTCAGTCACGGGCAACGGCAACGAGATTTGCGGCAATTTTAACACAATCGTTGGCAACAATAATTTGGTGAAAGGCCTCCACAACAATGTTGTCGGCACTGACAATCGGATTTTGGATCTTCCTGATCCGATTCTAAACCTGCCCGAGGTGCAGCAGCAGCAGCAACAGCAACAACAGCAGCAGCAACAGCAACAACAACAACAGCAGCAGAGGTCACCAGACGTTTCCGTTAATATCTGCAGAAGGACGCGGGTTCGAATCGACAGTCAAGGCCGACGATCCTGCGAGAATTTTCACGTTGAACTAATCGAGCACGGTCCGGGAGGGGGCGGCGGCGGCGGCGGCGGCGGAGGCGGCGGTGGCAGGCAGAACAGCTCGTGCCCGAACACCCCAAAGCGCTATGATCTATCCAGTCTAGATGGCGCCGATTCCGAGTTGGCGCCAAATCAGAGCGGCGCCGCCAGCTGCTGCTCGATCTGTTTAACCAATGAGCGCTGCGTCAAGCTGTCGCCCTGTCGTCACGTGCCAATCTGCGTGGCCTGCGCGCGTCGCCTGTTCGGCGGGGCGCGAACCCGGACCGTCCTGTGCCCGCTGTGCCGCTCGCCTGTTGAGGAGATTGAAAGACTGTTCCTGGGCTGAATAGATTTAATGCGGGCGCCGTACATATATACTCCGTACAGGTTGCTAATAAAGTCCATACGGGGCGCTAGATAACTTCAATACGGGGCGCTGGATAGACTCAATACGGGGCGCTAGATAGACTCAATACGGGGCGCTGGATAACCTCAATACGGGGCACTAGATAGACTCAATACGGGGCGCTGGATAGACTCAATACGGGGCGCTGGATAACCTCAATACGGGGCACTAGATAGACTCAATACGGGGCGCTAGATAGACTCAATATGGAGCGCTAGATAACCTCAATACGGGGTGCTAGATAACCTCAATACGGGGCCCTAGATAGACTCAATACGTGGCGCTATATAGACTCAATACGTGGCGCTATATAGACTCAATACGGGGCGCTATATAGACTCAATACGGGGCGCTAGATAGGCTCAATACGGGGCGCTAGATAGACTCAATACGGGGCGCTAGATAGACTCAATACGGGGCGCTAGATAGACTCAATACGGGGCGCTAGATAGACTCAATACGGGGCGCTAGATAGGCTCAATACGGGGCGCTAGATAACCTCAATACGGGGCGCTGGATAGACTCAATACGGGGCGCTAGATGGACTTCATGTAAAGGCAGAATTTTTGGCACCAATTACAAATACGAGTAGGTGAGAAGCGCTGTAAATTACTCTGTAATTACTATTAATAGTAAAGTATGTTTTCTTTCTTAAAAATGAACCTGATTCGCTATTTTTACGCCATTGCAGGCGTAAAATTCGCTGTTTCTGCCTTTCGTCGGGCCATTTCCTTTTAATGCACGCCCGTCATCCTACTTTGCTATCCCTCACGTACACTGCTGTTCATTATAATTCTCTATGCGCTGAAAATACACTAACTACTCTACTTTCCGCTACGCCTCAAAGTAGCGAAGGGTGATTTTTATTTCACTGAATTACATAGCCTTTTGCGAACAAGATAAAAATTTGTAAACCAATCCGACTCAAGCAGTTAAAAAGTTGTTTCTCCAGACTTTTTGAAAACTTTCTAACAAATATTGTCCATCATACTTGTTCTACTATTAGTATTAGTTATCAAAATTAATGGGAATAAATTGACAAACAAATTGGGGACACGGCGGCAATCAACACCAACAATTTGCAGTGCTTACAGTTGGTTTTACAGGTCTTTTTTCTGATACGCAAACGGCATAGTATGCAATATATAATATATTTATAAGTAAATATATGTAATCAGAGAGAAATTAAAAGCAGCGTTGCGAAGCAGGTTACAAACGTTACATAATCTTTAAAAAACTATAAGCAAAGGACGCGAGTGCTGAAAATTTCAGGATTTGCTATAAGTAATATTTTGTTGCTGTGCCGCCAATGAAAAGGCTATTTTCACAACTTGAATTACAAATTATGAAATACAATAAATTGGTTTTTTATTCAAACAGGAAGAGAACTGCATGGTGAGTTGAGTGGCAATTATGTTGTCTTTGTTGCTAGCACAGTCGCTACCAGATCAGGATACAGTTAGGAGGAGGGGACGTGTGGGAGAAGGTAGAAAATCAAATAAAAATTAACAAAAATTTTCGAGCCGCAAAACAGAGAAGAAAAGCCGAAGACAGGCAGCTGTCAAGATTAAAAAAAGCGAATATCAGATTTTATCGAATTGCGAAAATTAATAAAAAATTTATGCTTAACAAAGTCACACAGATTATTCCAACTGAGCTGTTTTGAAATGTATAAAATATAAATCAGTAGGACTTTTGCTGATCAAATTAGATTACCTTTTTTTCTAAGAAACCAAAACAGCACACGAAAACTTTAAAAGTAAAATATTTTATTTTACAAAATAGAGCCGCTTAAAATGACAGGCTACGATGGCTGCTAAACAATTGATTGATTTGTTGGTACCGATTTTCTTTTTTTATAAACGCAAGACCAGCTTGTTGCCAACGCAACTGGCTGGCAAACAAAGGTATAGCGGTGCAATTGGCAATTGACACAAGCCAGCGCAAAGCAAGCAAGATTGCAGCAGAAACCAAAAAGGAACTTAAAGACAAAAATTAAAAAAAATATGTATAAATTGATTCTTCTGACCACCTCTCTAAGCAATTAAATTAACAAAGGAGAGAAAAGCCACGCGCTTAACTATGTCAAAGACATGGACTTGGAAAAAATTAATAAATTAACAAAAAAATGAATTTGACCAGTTTTCTATACACAGAACAAAATTTTAATCTACTTTAAAGGATTTTAAAAATTCATTAAAACAAAATGTTGCTAGGACAACTAAGACGGCAATAACTAAAAACTGCATGCATAGTTGGAGTGGCTCAATGACTTTGTGATCCTTTCATTAACGAAAAAATGTTTTTTCTTTTTAAAGAACTAAAAAGCAACAGGAACTCATTGAAAAAAGCACAGAGTTGTCAGCTAAGTAGTACAGTTGAAGTACATTTATCACAGGCCGGAACGCGTGTAACACGGCAAACGCAGTTTCAATAGTTGTACTTTTCTGTATTATTTATAGTGAGCTTTTTATTGCCTAGCTGGCTGCAGCGCTGCCCTAGTCTTTGTTGTCGTAGTCTTTGTTCAACAAGCAGTCTTCTTAAAAAAAACTAAACTGTGCTTTAAAATCAAATCTTTGTTCAACCCAAGCTAGTAACAGTAATAAGCTACAAATTAACTACAAGTCTTTGTTCAACCCAAGCTAGCAAACAATAATAAGCTACAAATTAATTATAAGTCTTTGTTCAACCCAAGCTAGTACCAGTATTAAGCTACAAATTAATTTTAAGTCTTTGTTCAACCCAAGCTAGTAACAGTATTAAGCTACAAATTAATTTTAAGTCTTTGTTCAACCCAAGCCAGTAACAGCAATAAGCTACAAATTAATTATAAGTCTTTGTTCAACCCAAGCTAGTGACAGTATTAAGCTACAAATTAATTCTAAGTCTTTGTTCAACCCAAGCTAGTAACAGTATTAAGCTACAAATTAATTATAAGTCTTTGTTCAAACTGCGATTGCATTGCTTGCAGCAGCTCAAGCAATAATAATATGCATAATTAATTAATGCGGCAGGATGGAAAGAAAGGTTGGCGTCAATTCAACACAAAATATACAACAACAAAAGACTACAGAAAAACACGGATAATTTGAGAGAACCGGGACACAGAACTGATTGGCTATCACAAATTGTAACTGTTGAAAATCTCTTGGACAGTGCATTTTATTAAAATTGCTTTGACAGGGAAAAAAGAAAACAGACATAGACGTGTATAGTTAACGAATCTTGACTGCCAATTGAATAAGTTGCATATGGAATTATGCCAGACGGATAATTAATACCAGCGCGCAATAGAAATTTGAAGACTTATACTATTAACTAGTAGTGTGTTTAGCCTACTGAGCTAAAATTAGCATAATTTTGTACACAGGAAGTTCACAAAAAACGAAATACAAAAGGCAGATTACTTACTAGAGCATAAAACAGAGTAAAAATGGGGTCAAGGGGAGGGACTATATTTGACTGGGATTCAAGCTCAACTCTATCAGCCTGGCCTAATTGGGAAAAAACACACACACACACAAGCACAATAAATCAAATTATTATAGATAGCTATGTAAATTAACAAATTTTTTTAATATTCACCGTGCAGTCAGTTGAAAGAAAGGACATAATACTTAATTACTGATGGAGTGGATTATGCAAATTTAATTATCAACAAGCTGAATAACTAATAAAAACTACAAGAAAAATTGTGTTCGAACCTACGCAACGCTAAGTACTGTTGGGCTTGCAAGGGATTAAATCTAAAGACATCAATAAAACAAAGAAGCCAAAATAAAATTTTGCAATGCAAACAAGCTGATGGCCAGAAGAGGACAGCCCAAACTGGAATTTGATTTGATCTTCTACGCAAATAAAAATATAAATAAAATAAGAAGGCAACGATTTTTTACGGTACTACTAACAGCCTGTCTACTAAGAGTAGTATAATCAGTAGGTTAGGCAGATTTCTAGCGAGGAATTTTTTTGTTGAGCACAGAATGATGATAATTGTTAGTCAGCTTATAATTAGGATACCAAATCAACTAGAGTGGCTAAAATGTACACAAATAAAGCACGAATTAAATACTACTTACAGTAGGCAAAAAAACGCGAACGCTATTAAAAAGCGCCAGAGATAGGAGTTTAGACAGAGTCAGAAAGGCCGATCGCGAAACTAAAGCAGTTGAAGTGTACAAAATAAAACACGGATTAAATAATGAAACGGCAAAACAATGGTGACGAATGGAGAGATATAAAATTAAAACCCAGGCAGGCAACAAACAGCGCTGATGCAATGCAAATAAGTACGCGGAAAGCTAAAAACACTATGAGAGGAAGAAGTTCAATAGCTATATCCCGGGCTTGGCTAATGTAACATTGCTGCTGAAAGTTCTATTGCACAGCTAATAATCATAATTCTACTTGGCTAAGCCATTTAGTGCAATAAATACAGGAGGACAATTAAACTCTTCTGCAAACAAAGAAATGAAAAATAACACAAAAAGTTGCTAACTAAGCTACTCATCAGTAGAGGGAAGAAGAAGAGTTCGAAATAACAGGGGCAAAAAACTGAATGTCTAATAAAAAAAGCAATGATTGAAATCAAATGTGCGCGAAAATGAACTATAGAAAATACACACACACGGGTGTTGGGAGCACTGGGAGCACACAAACACTTAGCAGGCCCTGAGCGCGTGGCAATTAACGGCAAACAGGCTTTTAAACTGGTGTTCAATAGAAAATATATTATAATAATGCGCACCCAATTAATAATTAATGCTGAATAAAGAAAGATTCAATTTCAAATTAGCAGCTTACACAGTGTGTGAAAGACAACACAAAAACCCGCATAGAAATTGTGCGACTGAAATAAGAGAGAGCACAATAAAACGCAAATAAGGAGTTAATGGATTCGATTAATCTGGAAGTTAGGGCCAACGCTTAGAAGACTTCTACTGACTACTACAAGTAGGATAGACAGGCAATGGAAGTGCAAAATTAACTCAAATCTCACTCTGCAAACATCATGGTTGAATCTGCATCAAAGTGAATAGATTCGGCAATTTCCAGATTCATAAATCACGATCAAAGCTAATCTTGCACTAGCAGAAGCCACGGAGCAGGAGTACAACAACAGAATGTGTGTGTCTTATAAGAAAGGCATGCGAAAGTCGAAAATATTATTATTTTCTTAGCCACTCTTATTAATTTGGAACACGCTGATTTAATGTCACTTTAAGACAAGCCAGGCCAGCCGCACTCTATAAAAGGAAAAAAACCATTTAAATAAGCCTGACATTAGCTAGCCCAAAATATCAATAGACTATTCTATTATTGATCAAACGCAATGCAGTCATGATGCAATCAAATAAAATCTGCTCAGATTAAAACACACAAAAACACACAAAGCTGGTCTTTCACATCGGCTCAACGCCTTGATCGCCCCAGCCGCCGGAGGGCCAACCGCCGACAGGCGCCATAGCGGACGGCTGCTGAACAGCGGGAGCCGCGGCGGCAAAGCTGGCATCGGCTTCGGCGTCGCTCACTAGGGCGATATGCTGCGCCAGGCTGCTGATATTCTTGTGAGCTTTGTCGGCCTCCACGTGGCTAGCAAACTTCACCATGGCCAGCTGATTGTTAGGCCCGACCTCCACGGCCAGCACGCGGCCCTGCTGGTTGCAGATCATGCTGAGCACTTCGCGATTTATCTGCGGATTCAATTGGCGGATTAGCAGGCAGCGCGGCTGATTGGACGCCTGCTGAGGCGGCTGCTGCTGCCAACGAGATCCGGGAGCTACGCTGACTCCGGCTGGGCGATTAACGGCCCTGGAATTAGCCGAATCCGACGTGGAATTCAAATGCTGCTCGAGGGTCTCGTGAGTAACAGAGAACAGGCCGTCTTTGTAGCCGCCAGCCCACGGTTGGCCGGGCACGAACTCGGGGATTTTGTCCATCACCTCGCCGGAGATCAGGCCGCCGCCGCCGCCACCTCCGACAGCCGGCATTTCAGAGTAAGATCGCTGGAAGGACTGGTACTGCTGCTGTTGCTGTTGCTGTTGCTGCAAACTAGGATTTGATATGCTTGAATGCATTGGGGGCTTGCCAACGCCGCCAAATACGGAGCCGGCATCCGGGATGTCTGGTGATCTGCGAAATGGGTGAAAATTAGTGCATTTTATTGAGCATTTATAGTATTAAGAAAAATTGTTATCGTTATTTTGTACAAATTGTGCGTTCAATGCGGATATCCAAGGACTTCACAGTCTAGATGATATTTTTGTACAGAAAGACGGTTAACTAAACACCTTTTCGATTCTTCTTTTCTGTGCTAATCAAAGGACTCTCCTAGTCCAGATGCTATTTTTGTACATAATGACTCTTAACTAACATTTTATATGCGAATCCAAGGACTTTCCAGTCCAGACGTTATGTTTGTACTAGATTGTACAAAATGACCCTTAACTAAACGATTTTTCTTCGTTTCATTTTATGTTCCAATCCAAGGAGTATCCAGTCCAAGTGCTATTTATGTACATAATCACTCTTAACTAAGCGCTATTTCCGATTCATCATTTAAAGGTCCAATCCAAGGGATTCGAAGTCCATTTGCTAATGTTGTACTTTTAAAGACTAATATAATTCAACACTTTTCTTAGTCCAGTGGCTAAGTTAGTGAGTAAAAATACTTTTATTAACGATTTCCTCTAGTCAGAAGCATCCCCTTATTTCTTAAATAAAATAATCAACTTAAACTTACCTATTCCAAGTGTCGTATCGACTTCTACCACCAATAGAATCGGTCATGTCGAGACTTTTCAATTGATCAACTAGTTGCTGCTGTTGCGGCTGTTGCTGCTGCATAGGCGGCGGCTGATGCGTAGGCGGCAGGCCCTGAGGCCCGGCTGACGACTGGGACTGGCCAGTTCTGGCCTGCAACTGCTGACTCAACTGTTGAATAGTGGTCTTCAATACTAGAATCTTCTGGTTGACTTCCTGCAGCTGGGCGGCGGCTTGCTGAGACTGTACGCCACCGCCGCCGCCGCTGAACGGTCCGCCTGGTGTTGGGCGCATGCTGGCCACGATTTTCTGCTGCTGGGCTGACAGGGCGTGCAGCTGATTCTGATGGAATATCAATTGGTGCACCAGTTTGAGATCGGCTTGGCTCATATTCTGATTCGGCATCAGAGTGTTCGGCGATATTATTCGATTCTGGACGGCCAGGCGGAGCTGCTGGATGATCTGGTCGCGCATCAGGTCTCTGGCCGGATTGCTGGCCGCGCCGCCGCCAACTGCTGGCTGCGGCACTCCGGAACGCATCGGCTGAGGCGGCCCGGAGCCGCCGCTAGGAAAGATCGGTCTAGGGGGCGGCTGCTGCTGCTGCTGCTGCGACATTGTTGGCGGCGGGCCAGCTTGATGATGATGGCCAAGGCCGAGAGGCGGCGGCGGATGCTGCTGCTGCATTGGATGACCAAGCGGAGGCGGCTGCAACGGCGGCGGCGGCATCTGCTGCGGCGCCGCGCCAGACTTGACTCGGGCGCGAAGCTCGTTAAGCGCCAGGTCGATGTTCATGTTGCAGCTGATTAGGGCGGCTGTGGCGTCCTCCCGGTTGAAGCCCATCTCCATCTGGATGTAGGCAGAATGTTGGGATTAGAGCTGTGAAGCGTTATTTTATTTTTAGGACTTTACAGCCCTAGATCTCGGATGAGCAGTGCTACAATACGCATAGGGCTTTAGACAAGGAACTTGACACCCTCTAGGATTGTAGATAAGCAAATTGACACCCTCTAGGATTGTAGATAAGCAAATTGACACCCTCTAGGATTGTAGATAAGCAAATTGACACCCTCTAGGATTGTAGATAAGCAAATTGACACCCTCTAGGATTGTAGATAAGCAAATTGACACCCTCTAGGATTGTAGATAAGCAAATTGACACCCTATAGGATTGTAGATAAGCAAATTGACACCCTCTAGGATTGTAGATAAGCAAATTGACACCCTCTAGGATTGAAGATAAGCAAATTGACACCCTCTAGGATTGTAGATAAGCAAATTGACACCCTCTAGGATTGTAGATAAGCAAATTGACACCCTCTAGGATTGTAGATAAGCAAATTGACACCCTCTAGGATTGTAGATAAGCAAATTGACACCCTCTAGGATTGAAGATAAGCAAATTGACACCCTCTAGGATTGTAGATAAGCAAATTGACACCCTCTAGGATTGTAGATAAGCATCCCTACACCCTCTAGGATTGTAGATAAGCAACGCTAAAACCTCTAGGATTGTAGATAAGCAACGCTAAAACCTCTAGGATTGTAGATAAGCATCCCTAAATCCTCTAGGATTGTAGATAAGCAACGCTAAAACCTCTAGGATTGTAGATAAGCAAATTGACACCCTCTAGGATTGTAGATAAGCATTCCTAAACCCTCTAGGATTGTAGATAAGCAACGCTAAATCCTCTAGGATTGTAGACAAGCATCCCTAAACCCTCTAGGATTGTAGATAAGCAACGCTAAAACCTCTAGGATTGTAGATAAGCATCCCTAAAACCTCTAGGATTGTAGATAAGCAAATTGACACCCTCTAGGATTGTAGATAAGCAAATTGACACCCTCTAGGATTGAAGATAAGCAAATTGACACCCTCTAGGATTGTAGATAAGCATACCTACACCCTCTAGGATTGTAGATAAGCAACGCTAAAACCTCTAGGATTGTAGATAAGCATACCTACACCCTCTAGGATTGTAGATAAGCAAATTAACACCCTCTAGGATTGTAGATAAGCAACCTCTGGGATTGTAGATAAGCAACGCTACACTATCTAGGATTGTAGATAAGCAACGCTACACTATCTAGGATTGTAGATAAGCAACGCTACACTATCTAGGATTGTAGATAAGCAACGCTACACTATCTAGGATTGTAGATAAGCATCCCTACACCCTCTAGGATTGTAGATAAGCAACGCTAAAACCTCTAGGATTGTAGATAAGCAACGCTAAAACCTCTAGGATTGTAGATAAGCAACGCTAAAACCTCTAGGATTGTAGATAAGCATCTCTAAACCCTCTAGGATTGTAGATAAGCATCCCTACACCCTCTAGGATTGTAGATAAGCAACGCTAAAACCTCTAGGATTGTAGATAAGCAACGCTAAAACCTCTAGGATTGTAGATAAGCATCCCTAAACCCTCTAGGATTGTAGATAAGCAACGCTAAAACCTCTAGGATTGTAGATAAGCAAATTGACACCCTCTAGGATTGTAGATAAGCATTCCTAAACCCTCTAGGATTGTAGATAAGCAACGCTAAATCCTCTAGGATTGTAGATAAGCATCCCTAAACCCTCTAGGATTGTAGATAAGCAACGCTAAAACCTCTAGGATTGTAGATAAGCATACCTACACCCTCTAGGATTGTAGATAAGCAACGCTAAAACCTCTAGGATTGTAGATAAGCATACCTACACCCTCTAGGATTGTAGATAAGCAAATTAACATTTAACACCCTCTAGGATTGTAGATAAGCAACGCTACACTATCTAGGATTGTAGATAAGCAACGCTACACTATCTAGGATTGTAGATAAGCAACCCTACACTATCTAGGATTGTAGATAAGCAACCCTACACCCTGTAGGATTGTAAATAAGCAACCCTACACCCTGTAGGATTGTAAATAAGCAACCCTACACCCTGTAGGATTGTAAATAAGCAACCCTACACCCTCTAGGATTGGGGGTCGTTTGGGACTTCAGGTTAGGGACGCAGATAACAATTTCGCATTAAAAAAATCTAAAGCTAAGAGTTGAAACACGCACCAGGTGTCTGATCAAGTTAGCGCGCATCTCCGGCTTGTGGCTGCCTCCGCCGCCCATTGGTCCGCCGCCGGGTCCGCGAACGCCTCCGGAATGGGGCGGCGGCTGGCCGCGCCAATCCCATTTCCAAGAATCGTCACCGCCGCCGCCGGCACCCGGTGTTCCAGGCGTAACCGGGGCGCTCCAATCGGAGATGCTTCCTGGCCCGCCGCTGCTGCTGCTAGGACGGCGCCAAGGCTCGGCGCCGGCTATCTGCTGCGGCTGCTGCATCGGCGGAGGCTGAGGCGGCGGCACGCCCATATCTCCGGCGCCCCAGCCGCCGCCGCCGCCTCCGCCTCCCCAGGACGATCCGCTGCTCGTCCAATGATTGGGATCCATCTGGCCGCGATCCCATTTACCTGGCCGTTCGCCGCGATTCTCATAGAACGATTCCCAAATACTCGTGCCATTGTTAGGCTCGTGATTCCATACTAGGCTCTCTTGGGTCGGCTTGCGCGGACTATCGCCAATTTCCCACGGCGTGGTCTGATTCACAGGCTTGCTACCCCAGCCCTCGTTGCTATTCACTATGCTTTCAATCATCTCCTGTTCCTTCGTTAGCGGAGCGGGAGGCGGCGCCGGCGCGGCGGCCTGTCCAACCCCGGCGCCGGCTGCCTGGTGCAACGAGGCGGCCGACTGGGAATGCGCTATGGAGCCGGCGGCGCTGCCCGGCCCGCCAGCCGGTTTCTGCTGATCCCAGCCGCCGCCCCAGGCGCCATCCACTGTCGGCGTTGTGCTGGACAATCCGGCCGTAGCATTGACCGACGACACTGCCAATGGCGGCGGTTTAGCCGACCAGACAGCCGATGACGAGGCTGAAGACGACGTGGCAGCGGTGGCGCCCCAGATGGCCGACGTTGGAACGCCGCTAGCGACGGCCACTGCGCCAGACGATGACGACGACGAAGCGACAACGCCGCCAGACCAGACATTGGAAGTTTCGGAGAAGCCGCCGCCTAAACTCCAGGCGGCCGCGGCGGCAGCTGTGGCGGCGGCCGATTCCAACGACGCGTCGCCGCCGCTGACACTCGCCGACGAGGCAACGGCGTCAGAATTGGCATCGGCGATGTGATGTGAACTGGTGGGATCGGATGCAGCCGATGACGGTTGATGCCCGCTGCTCCAGGCGCCGTTGCCATTATTACTATTGTTACTCCACATATCGGCAGGGTTACCAGAAGTTGTTGTCAAAGACGCTGCGGTAGCCGGTGGCATGCCGCTGTCTGCTGCCGCCGCCGCGGCAATCGACGTAGCCATTGACGACGTGGGTGACGAAGATGTCGAAGCTGAATTTTCGCCGTTTCCTAAATTTTTTTACGTTTTTTCAGGAAAGTTAACTGCGCGCATAATGGCTCTTCAAATGGGATCGTCGTGATTATCTTACTTTATAAGGTATTCGCAATAGGTTATTTAACTAGAGAAAGCAGGGCGTTTAATAAATGAAAAGCCACTTACTTAGTGACATGGCGCTTGCTTCTGTACAGCAGTTGCAACGGCAGTCACGTTAATAGCTTTTTATTATTATTAAACTGTAATTTAATATCAGATTGACTAGCTGAGATGCTGGAAATATTTGTAGATTTTATTATTAAAAAAAGCAAAAAATAATTGATACCATCTTGTTAAATTCCACTCTTAAAATATATCTAATACACCTTGAGGTTCGGGTAACGCCAACACTTTCAAAGTAATAATTTAATTTTGATAGTATTTTATAACCAATAAATAATGGGCTTCGTCATTTTTTATTTTAAAAGCAAAAAAGGTAAAATAGTGATTTCCTAATTATTGACTATTTCCTCGCCTAGCAATTAGGAACTTATGAATGGCCACATATAACTTTGTGAAAAAGTTTAACTTATATGAAATATATTGTCTTTACACAAAAAACCCATTATTCAACTGTTATTAAAATAGTAAGAAAGCCAAAGGCGATATAGATATACTGGTTATTAATTGATAAATAATAAAATCTATTTAAGCAAAGATATTCTTTTTTTACAGAAACATTTAATGGACTAATAGTATTCAAAAACAGAGCCTAGCATTTTGTTTGGTTCAAAGTAGATATAGATTTGATATTTAAACCAGCATTAGGTGTGTTAAGTATTTTAAATACTTCATAACAGAGTGCTTCTTTCCTAGAAATTTTTGTCACAAAACCAACCTTTCAGTTGTTTATCCTAAAAGTATTTTACCTTTTTTATGGCTCAACTATTTTAACATAAAGATGTTTTAAATTCAAGGTACAATTGGCTTATCAAACTTGATGAAGTGGGTATAAAAGTTTTAGCAAGGATTCATCAAATTCCCTAAATATTACTCCCAATTGCCAGTTTTTTATATTCCCTAAGCTTCATATTCCCAAAATTACACATCCCCTAAACTTCATATCCCATAAACTGGATGCTAGTCAATCCCATTCCCTAAATTACAAATTCACAAAATTTCATATCTCCTAAAATAGAATTTGCAATCCACTTCATATCCTTTCTATGCTTTGTAGCAAGCTCTATCATAACCCAATTAATGTTTTTTCTTTTCCTGCATTTTACTTCTTCATAAACAGAACAACCATGAAAATATGCAAGCTATTTCAACAATTACCATCATGTACAGAGAATCCTATATTGAGATTACCATGCATCTTAAAAGGTTCAGAAAATTTTAATGCAATTCTTTTTTTATACATAATTCACTAAAGGGATGTAAAGTCTTATGCAATAGAATAGCTATCAGGTAATAGCCATTTACCAATGGCAACTTACTTGTGTATGTAACTATTAGAAATAGACAGGTGATTTCTAACACAGCATCAAATTATGGTATTAATAAAAATATTTTTTGTGATTGAATTTTTTTCTATTTCACTTTTTTGTCACTTAAAAATAAAAAACGTTTGTATAGTTCAGTACAAGAATAAAATTATAAAAAGTTGTATTGCTTATCAGATTTTTTGATATAAACTAATTATAAGATTATTAAACTAGGCTTTTGCCAGGTAGGGGATGCAATTTTGCATTCTGCTCTTAATTTTAGGATGCAATTTAAGGGGTTTGGATGAAATTTTTATAAGTTCTAAAGTTTTGCTAAATTATTGTAAAAACAAAAAAATCAATATGCAAAATGGCATCATACATGCGCAACAGTTGGCCAAGTTGGCTGATCCGGCCAACTGATTTGGTGGTTGACCAAAGTAAGTTGCAAAATCGTCATTTTAAGTTGCAAAATAGTTGATAAAAGTAGCAAAATTGGCATTGTAAGTCACAAAATCAGTGAAAATGAGGGGGTAAGTTGCAAAAACAAGGAGGTAAGTTGCAAAAACGAGGGTGTAAGTTGCAAAAATAAGGGGGTAAGTTGCAAGAATGAAGGGGTATGTTGCAAAATAGAGAAGAATTAGGAAGATTCAGGCAAAAATGGTTTGTGGGACCTTTTTTGGTCCTTTGAACTTTGACCTAACATAAGTTGCAATTTTTTTAACTGTCACACCGGCTGACTAAATTTTTCAAGTTGCGCACCTATGAATGGCATCCTAGAGCACATTTTAGAATGCAATTTAAAGAGTCAAGATGCTGACATTCCTATTTGGCTACTGCACAAAAAACCTAATTAATAAAATATATATAATTAATTTAAAAAGTCATTTAGGAACATGAAAATAGTTAAAAATCAAATTGTTGTAAATAACAACATATGTCTAGCACTTACTTAATTATAGTCAGTAGACCTAAGTTTTCTTAAACTCTTTGTACTTTATATATATATATATTATTATATCTATGCTATATAAATATTTTTAGACATTCCAACTAGCTAGAATATGAATGCATCCAAGTTTATTTTTCCACATTTTGCAAAATTAAATGAAGAAACATTATATCTTAAACTTTAAAATTGAATCCTAAACTTTAGAATTGAATTTAGGGCAGGATACAAAATTTTATTCTGCAAATGGCAAAAAACCAAATTGCTTGTTTCTAAGCAATAAAATAGTACCTATTTAAGAAATTACTATTTGACATCTTTCTAGCATTAAATTTTCTTTGGCTAAAAAGTTAACTCAAAGTCAAAGTAAAACTAATATAGTTAAGCTAATAAATAATATATTTTTTATAATATGTTGAATGATACAAAAAAATAATTTTTAAATGCTACCAAGCTTCTAAAATTGCTTAATAATAAACAAAATTTTTAGACCTTTGAGTGATACTATATTAAAACTTGTTTTTTTATTTCTATGATAATTTGCACTATCTTTAAGATATATAATAAAAAGTATTTGAAAATAGGTTAGGCCTACTTATTTTTTCAGAGTACTTATAGGCACGGCTAATATGTCAATAATGTGGCAGCTAAAAGACATGGCGGCCGTGTCCATAATGGGACAGCTTAAAGATACTGTGGCCATTTTGATAATGTAGTCAGCTTAGAGACACAGCAGCCATATCTAATGTGATGTTGGAGCTTATTAACATGGACAATTTAAAGACACGGTTGCTGTGTCTATAAGCTCCAATATTATAGACACGGTGGCCATGTCTGTATGGTCCTGGTCAGAACTTGCAGATATGGCTACCGTGTCTATAAGCTTTTGCATTATAGACACAGCTGCCGTGTGTCTAAGTGTGGCATTATTTTTTGGTAAGGATTAAATATTCATTATTATTAGATAAGCCTAGGTCCCTATAACTATGTTTATGTGCAATTCCTATGCATGGCATATTGGGATTTTTGTACAATATGAAATTATACCATAATATCTTGACTGTCTTTCTAAATTGCATCCTAAAATTTGACTACAATTTGCATCATAAAAATAGGGCAAAAAAACTTTTAAGGCATGCATAAAAGTTTTTTGTGCTATTTTCAGCTTCACATAACCTTGCTGGAGTCCCTAGTTTAAAATTGCACATTATAATTGCACTTAGTTAATGTATCATTTTTTACAAATCAATTTTCATTGATAACTAATGTGTATAAAATAGGCCCTATCCTATTCAAAATTCCATTATTTCATTGCATTCAATTTACACACTTTCCCATTTATGATTAAAATTGCATAATAAAACTAGTCCTTTGTAAAAAATAGCACAGTCTTTTTCTAGCAAAAAATCTAGTGGGCTAGCTAGTTAGGACTAATATATTTGACCAATTGCATTTCTAAAAAATTTAGATTTAAGTCATTAAGATCAGCCACTAGGGCCTACACTAGGCCTATGTTGGGCCTGATATATTCTATTTCCAGACTTAGACAAATTTAACATTATGTTAAGTGACCCTCACAAAAATTTGTTGTCACTGAGTTGACAAAATGGCATAAACTTAGAATTTTGTCTTCGTATTTTAAAATAGGCCTAGGCCTATTATAAATTAAATTATACGAACTTAGGCCTGTAACAGGCCCAAAATGAATAGCTACGAAAATAGCTATTTTTAATAGGAAATAAACAGGCGGCCTGTTAAAATTTAAAAACTTGTTTAACTTTATTTAAGTGTAACCAAAAAACCATGCCCGCATGTTCAGCTACAGCAAAACACAGATTTATGCATCTCGAAAAGTTAAGTTTTACGTAACGTAAATAATATTAATGCAAGTTCATGTCTAAAGGCCCTAGACGGAAAAAAAATTCAAATCAGTACTATAATTATAAAACGTTTATCCGTGAGTTACCATACAGGCTTACAAAACTTAAAGGTAAAGTTAATAGTCATGCATTCTACTTTATCTGATCGCACAATATAAAATTTACGAACAATATCAGATCTATAATAATATTTCGTATCAGTATGTTGGGTCCACTCAGCTTTCTGTCAATTTTTGTCATTATTAAGATTTTTCTGTAATTTAAATTAGATCCTTTGGTTTGACCAATTAGAATATATAACTAACAAACTATAACTGCGAGAAACAACTTTTCGCGTTTAGAAGGCTTTGCAAGCTATTTATATTTTTCAGAAAGATGTACAAAAAGAAAAATTTAGCCATTTTTTTAAATATAGTCTTACTTACTTTTTAAATTGTTTAATGTCTTGATCATTTTAAAGGACTCCAATTTGCTACCAAGTTACTAAAATTATTTTCCGAAAAAATTGTGGGCTTAAACACACTTCATAAGATAAGTCCATCCATCATACCCAGTAGACGTATGCAATCCAATTTTTTCCTTTATCTAGCGTCTAGCAATTTTTAATTAATCAAATTTTATTAAAAATTATATCTTTCATGAAATAAAGAAAGAAAGAAAGAAAATCATGAAAGAAGGGCATGAAAGAAAGAAAATCATCCAAAAAATTTTTACCGAAAATATTCAGCTAAATATTGTACAGCATTGTTTTTGAAATTCTAATGCAATAACTTCTTACATCTTAGTGTTTTATTACTGTATCGTAAAAGACACAAATATTTAATTTTATATTGCAAGTTTTAACCTAGCAATAAGATTATGTTGCCTCCGTTTCTTAATTGCATTGGTTAAAATTATAAAATTGGAAAAGTTGGTTTATATATTATAGGTTAAATAGGAAGAAATTAATTTAAATTCTAGAACAAAATTAATTGATAGGTTTCATGCAGCTAATTTCAATATTTTATAGTAGTATTAATAACTTCATTCAATATTTTAATTATGTCTAAATGGTCTTTTATGAAAAAAATGTTGGACTTTTTTATTTTCTTATCAAAGTAAAAATTAATTCCTTTTTGAATAATTTCAGTACCCTTCTTAAGCTTTTAAACTTATATTGACTGCTCAATTTAAACGCAGTATAGCCCTATTATGAGCAAAAGTCCAAGGGCTCAAGCAGACTCCTCAAACACCGAGGCTGGTGCAACCTCTGAGCCTCAGGCTAGGCCGGGCTTCAGGGTGAAAATTCCCGACCACATTCTGAGCGCTTCCTCAGCAACGGGAGGAAACAGCAGCTGTGGAAATACCAGTAACATTGAAGATGCGGCTTTATCAAAGCCACCCCCTCCTGCCAATTCGTCTGCACCAGTGGCAGCATCAGCAGCATCGGCTCCATCGACATCAACAACAACCTCAGCTCCAACGGGGGTAACAAATGCATCGCGACCGCCTCAGCCAGCGGTGCCTCGCGCTCGTCAGTCACGGGCGGAGCAGCTGCTTCGCGATCTGGATGCCGACATCGAGCGGGACAGACAGAACCGTAGCCGACGATCTTACAGCGCCGATCGCGCCACGGACAGCGGTATGAACGCCTCCAAGACCGACGAGTCAATGCAGCAGCATCAACAGGCTCTGTCAGCGGCTTCGCAAACTGTTGCCCGCCATCAACGTCTGCAGACGCCGCCTCCCATGCACTATTACAGCTCGGGGTCTGGTGGGGTGAGTTTTACAGGGCTGCTGCCATGTCCTTCAGTAGTTGGACACCCATCACTCATCCTGATCCTTCAATTGGACACCCATCACTCATCCTGATCCTTCAATTGGACACCCATCACTCATCCTGATCCTTCAATTGGACACCCATCACTCATCCTGATCCTTCAGTAGTTGGACACCCATCACTCATCCTGATCCTTCAGTAGTTGGACACCCATCACTCAATCTGATCCTTCAAAAGTTGGGCACCCATCACTCATCTTGATCCTTCAATTGGACACCCATCACTCATCCTGATCCTTCAATTGGACACCCATCACTCATCCTGATCCTTCAATTGGACACCCATCTCTCATCCTGATCCTTCAATTGGACACCTATCACTCATCCTGATCCTTCAATAGTTGGGCAGCCATCACTCATCCTGATCCTTCAATAGTTGGGCAGCCATCACTCATCCTGATCCTTCAATTGGACACCCATCACTCATCCTGATCCTTCAGTAGTTGGACACCCATCACTCATCCTGATTCTTCAGTTGGACACCCATCACTCATTCTGATTCTTCAGTTGGACACCCATCTCTCATCCTGATCCTTCAATTGGACACCCATCTCTCATCCTGATCCTTCAGTAGTTGGACACCCATCACTCATCCTGATCCTTCAATTGGACACCCATCTCTCATCCTGATCCTTCAGTTGGACACCCATCACTCATCCTGATTCTTCAGTTGGACACCCATCACTCATTCTGATTCTTCAGTTGGACACCCATCACTCATCCTGATCCTTCAATTGGACACCCATCTCTCATCCTGATCCTTTAGTAGTTGGACACCCATCACTCATCCTGATCCTTCAATTGGACACCCATCTCTCATCCTGATCCTTCAATTGGACACCCATCACTCATCCTGATCCTTCAATTGGACACCCATCACTCATCCTGATCCTTCAATTGGACACCCATCACTCATCCTGATCCTTCAATTGGACACCCATCTCTCATCCTGATCCTTCAATTGGACACCCATCACTCATCCTGATCCTTCAGTAGTTGGACACCCATCACTCATCCTGATCCTTCAGTAGTTGGACACCCATCACTCATCCTGATCCTTCAGTAGTTGGACACCCATCACTCATCTGATCCTTCAGTAGTTGGACACCCATCACTCATCCTGATCCTTCAATTGGACACCCATCTCTCATCCTGATCCTTCAGTAGTTGGACACCCATCACTCATCCTGATCCTTCAGTAGTTGGACACCCATCACTCATCCTGATCCTTCAGTAGTTGGACACCCATCACTCATCCTGATCCTTCAGTAGTTGGACACCCATCACTCATCCTGATCCTTCAGTAGTTGGACACCCATCACTCATCCTGATCCTTCAATTGGACACCCATCACTCATCCTGATCCTTCAATTGGACACCCATCACTCATCCTGATCCTTCAGTAGTTGGACACCCATCACTCATCCTGATCCTTCAGTAGTTGGACACCCATCACTCATCCTGATCCTTCAGTAGTTGGACACCCATCACTCATCCTGATCCTTCAGTAGTTGGACACCCATCACTCATCCTGATCCTTCAGTAGTTGGACACCCATCACTCATCCTGATCCTTCAGTAGTTGGACACCCATCACTCATCCTGATCCTTCAGTAGTTGGACACCCATCACTCATCCTGATCCTTCAGTAGTTGGACACCCATCACTCATCCTGATCCTTCAATTGGACACCCATCTCTCATCCTGATCCTTCAATTGGACACCCATCTCTCATGCTGATCCTTCAGTAGTTGGACACCCATCACTCATCCTGATCCTTCAATTGGACACCCATCTCTCATCCTGATCCTTCAATTGGACACCCATCACTCATCCTGATCCTTCAATTGGACACCCATCACTCATCCTGATCCTTCAGTAGTTGGACACCCATCACTCATCCTGATCCTTCAGTAGTTGGACACCCATCACTCATCCTGATCCTTCAGTTGGACACCCATCACTCATCCTGATCCTTCAGTTGGACACCCATCACTCATCCTGATCCTTCAGTTGGACACCCATCACATTCTGATCCTTCAGTTAAACACATGTTTTACTTGTCCCGTTTCTGGTAGTGAAAATCCCTGTTTTTTTCAAAGCACGGCATTACTGCTTCAAGCGATGAGTCATGCGCTGTAGAAACTAACTAGCTACTGCATTGTAAAAAGCAGCTCAAGCCAGTTAAGAGCACTGCGTTTTGCTCTCCACTGGGACATCCATTTAGCCCTTCTATTGTCTTCTGTCTCCATGGGTTTGAGTAGTCATAAAAAATAGCTAATCCAGACCTCAGTTGCGAGTTGATGCAGACAATCAATAATCAATTTCAGCAGAAATCCAAATCAGCCGATGAAGCATCCGCCGCGGCAGCAGCAGCAGCAGTCAGGACTCGCGACTCGACTTCAAAGCTGGCACCGGCTGATTCAAGCCTCGCAGCCGGTCCTCCTGCTTCGTCGGCGGCGGTGGGCAGCGACCCGCAGCAAAGGCAGTCAGCAGTGAGAATAGTTGAGACTGAGCAGTTCAATAGAGAATCTTCAGTAACTGCAGCGTCTCAGGTGAGGTTCTGATTGATATTTCTGATGGGACTCTGATGGCTTGCTATTAAAAGGGTAGTTTAGATACCCAAAATTTTGATGTGATGTACAGCAGCCAGCTGTGAGCGAAGCATCCGAGGGCTATGTTTCAGCTGCCTTGCTCAAGGGCAAAAATTTGTATCCTAAGAGTTGGGACCTTTGACACCTGCAGCCTCATTGTCTATCAATTCCAGAATCGACCGAAGCTTAACAATGAAGAATCGCAACGACTCCTAGATAGACTTCTACTAGAAAAGGAAACCATGGCAACGGAGCTCAATCACCTACGACAGCAGCTTCAACATCGACAGGGTCGTTCAGAAGAAGATTTTAACCAGCGTCATGAGCAGCAGAGAGCTGGGAAGTTCCCGCAGCAACAGTATCCAACACTGCCTGAGTATGACCCAGACAGTCCAACGGCTTTGAAAAGGCGCATTGGTAAGCAATTCGTAAGAAGCGTCTCACACTTCCTGGAAAAGGTCAAATATTTTATCGATTTTATCGACATATTCATTGGCTTCTGGTCATAAAGGCTTCATATTCTCCGTATTCTGATCACGAAAGCTTCATATTCTTTGTTTTCTGGTCATAGAAGCTTCATATTCTCCGTATTGTGGTCATAAAAGCTTCATATTTTAGAGATTCTAGTCATTGAAGCTTTATATTCTCCGTATTCTGATCATAGAAGCTTCATATCTTAGGGATTCTAGTCATAGAAGTTTCATATTCTCCGTATTCTGGTCATAGAAGCTTCATATTCTCCGTATTCTGGTCATAGAAGCTTCATATTTTAGGGATTCTGGTCATAGAAGCTTCATATTCTTTGGACTCTAGTCATAGAAGCTTCACATTCTCCGTATTCTGGTCATAAAAGCTTCATATTCTCCCAATTCTGGTCATAGAAGCTTCACATTCTCCCAATTCTGGTCATAGAAGCTTCATATTCTCCCAATTCTGGTGATAGAAGCTTCATATTCTCCCAATTCTGGTCATAGAAGCTTCATATTCTTTTGACTCTAGTCATAGAAGCTTCATATTCTTTTGACTCTAGTCATAGAAGCTTCACATTCTCCGTATTCTGGTCATAAAAGCTTCATATTCTCCCAATTCTGGTCATAGAAGCTTCACATTCTCCCAATTCTGGTGATAGAAGCTTCATATTCTCCCAATTCTGGTCATAGAAGCTTCATATTCAGTACAATGGTCATGGAAGCTTAAAATTATCTGAATTCTGGCTATGGTAGCATTATATTTTTGGGATTCTAATCATATAAGATAGAGTTTCAAACCGTAAAAACTATTTCGCGACCTGAATCTATTTAAAACCTTAGCTACTTTCTCGCTTCTCCAGTGGACTTGGAGCAGCAAATCTCCGATCTGCAGGAGGCCAGTGCAGCTCTCAAATCGGCCACCTCGCCTGTCGGGGCGCCAAGCGCCTCCGAGACTCGAATGCGCGCCGTGCTTGACGAGCTGACTGTTGAGAATGAGGCGTTGAAAAATGAGGTAAATTTAAATTTTAGTCATTTGTTTGCATGCTGATTTGCGCGAAATTGTGGAATTGAACCGTGGAAACAATAGGTCTCCATTCAGGTCTTAGAATTGAATGCTTAGTTTTAAATTTGAATTGATTTGAATTGAATCGATTGAATTTCTTTAAAAAATTGTTTCTCAAATTCTGGACTAAATAGTTAGTAGGAGTCTGACAAGAATCCTCTCTAAAAGGCTGACAAGAATCGTTACCAAGTTCTGTGATCGTTACAAGAAGGCTGACAAAAATGGTCTCTAAAAGGCTGACAAGAATTGTTTCTAGAATTCTGACAAGAATAGTGACTAGAAATGACAAATCGTTTCTAAAATTCTGATAAGAATTGTTTCTAAAAGTCTGACAAGAATCGTCTCTAAAAGTCTGACAAGAATCGTTTCTAAAAGTCTGACAAGAATCCTTTCTTAAAGTCTGACAAGAATCCTTTCTAAAGTTTGACAAGAATCGTTTCTAAAAGTCTGACAAGAATCCTTTCTTAAAGTCTGACAAGAATCCTTTCTAAAGTCTGACAAGAATCGTTTCTAAAAGTCTGACAAGAATCGTTTCTAAAAGTCTGACAAGAATCCTTTCTAAAAGTCTGACAAGAATCGTTTCTAAAAGTCTGACAAGAATCGTTTCTTAAAGTCTGACAAGAATCCTTTCCTAAAGTCTGACAAGAATCGTTTCTAAAAGTCTGACAAGAATCGTTTCTTAAAGTCTGACAAGAATCCTTTCTAAAGTCTGACAAGAATCGTTTCTAAAAGTCTGACAAGAATCGTTTCTAAAAGTCTGACAAGAATCCTTTCTAAAAGTCTGACAAGAATCGTTTCTAAAAGTCTGACAAGAATCCTTTCTAAAAGTCTGACAAGAATCGTTTCTAAAAGTCTGACAAGAATCCTTTCTTAAAGTCTGACAAGAATCCTTTCTAAAGTTTGACAAGAATCGTTTCTAAAAGTCTGACAAGAATCCTTTCTTAAAGTCTGACAAGAATCCTTTCTAAAGTCTGACAAGAATCGTTTCTAAAAGTCTGACAAGAATCGTTTCTAAAAGTCTGACAAGAATCCTTTCTAAAAGTCTGACAAGAATCGTTTCTAAAAGTCTGACAAGAATCGTTTCTTAAAGTCTGACAAGAATCCTTTCCTAAAGTCTGACAAGAATCGTTTCTAAAAGTCTGACAAGAATCGTTTCTTAAAGTCTGACAAGAATCCTTTCTAAAGTCTGACAAGAATCGTTTCTAAAAGTCTGACAAGAATCGTTTCTAAAAGTCTGACAAGAATCCTTTCTAAAAGTCTGACAAGAATCGTTTCTAAAAGTCTGACAAGAATCGTTTCTTAAAGTCTGACAAGAATCGTTTCTAAAATTCTGGCAAGAATCATTCTTAAAGTCTGACAAGAATCGTTTCTAAAATTCTGGCAAGAATCGTTTCTAAAATTCTGGCAAGAATCGTTTCTAAAATTCTGGCAAGAATCATTCTTAAAGTCTGACAAGAATCGTACGTGAAAGTAATGTCAAGAGCCCATTGTATTACCATTCAAGATTTCACTTTTTGTTAGTTTTTTTGTCAATCACAAAGCCAACAGTGGCTCCCAAACCCCCCGAACCAATGCGCCCAGCTGATCAGAAATCGGCAGCAGCGCGAACAGCCCGACATGGGCTTCATTCGGGCCGAGTTGGACAGCCTTCGCTCCGAGCTTGACGTGCTCCGCGACCGCAACTACCAGCTGGAGAGGGAGAACCGGCGTCTGCTGCAGGCGGGCAGTCCATTTTTGTCAGACTCTTACGGATTTGCTGGTAGGCACGGTTTTTTATTTCTAAAATTCGCTTTGCTTCCTACTTAAAGTAGAAATAACAGTCTTTTGCTCAGTAGCTAATCGAATTACATTAGTTTGTGCTAATTTTACTATCTTTTAACAATGCTAATGAGTTTAATTATTTAAGGTTTCGTTTTAAAGAGCAGTTAAAATAATGGAATTTGAGCATTTGATAGTGCTTTCATTAGCTAGATAAACTACGAGCGTTATTATCTCAAAGTACAGTCTCATTAATGTACTATATTATTGGATGCATGACACGATGCTATAAATTCTGCTTTCATTGCATTGTTACAATTACATTGTAAACTCCAAACCAATAGATCATACACAAAAAGCTCCAATCATTCGCAACAAGCTCCAATCGTACATGACCAGCTCCAGTCATACCTGGCAAGCTCCAATCATACACGACAAGCTTCAATCGTACATGAAAAGCTTTAATCATACATGACAAGCTCCAATCGTACATGAAAAGCTACAATCGTACATGACAATCTCCAATCATACATGACAAGCTTCAATCATACCCAACAAGCTCCAATCGTACATGAAAAGCTACAATTGTACATGACAAGCTCCAATCATACTTGACAACCTCCAATCATACATGACAAGCTCAAATCGTACATGACAAGCTCCAATCATACTTGACAACCTCCAATCATACATGACAAGCTTCAATCATACCCAAAAAGCTTCAATCATACATGACAACCTCCAATCGTACATGACAAGCTCCAATCATGCACCAAAAGCTCTAATCCTACGCCAGAAGCTCCAATCATGCCCAAAAATCATAAAAACTATCAAGCACGACACGATTTGCAATTTTCTTTCATCTATTGGAATATTCCGACGAATACAAAAAATCCGAAAAAATCCCTGCATCTGCAACGAACCAGGCGGATTTTCAGCGGACAATCCTTACAGACCGGTGCTTGAGCACCCAAGAATGCAACAACAACAGACAGTTAAAGACAACAGCTTAGCGGAGACGCATCAGCATCAGCCGCGTCATCCTGTTGAGCAACAAGTTCTCCAGCACGTATCGGACATTAATCGATACGATCGACTTATTGATCGATTTGTTGCCGATACGGCTGCCTGTGAGGATATATAAAACATTAATAAAACTCCTCTATCTGCGCTTTGATTTCTTTGGTGAAGCACTTTCCTCTATATATTCTATTTATTATATTAATTTAAGGCACGCACTAAACAAAAATCCTTAATTGTTGTAACAATGTATATATTGATTTGCGTCACTTTATGATGCCGACACTTAGTTAGTACGCATCCTTGCATGATTAACTTTCCTTTAAGAAATAATTGATAATTTGGCGCCAATTTAAAATTCGGCTTCATTTAAACAAAAAAAAACAGACGCCGCAGCCAATCCGCTGATTGCCACTTCGTCAACGACGCCCGACCAGTTTGAGCGACGCGCAACGGAAGCCGACAGCCGCCCGTTGTACTACGGATCTCTGGGCCGAGCAGACATCGGCGGTGACACTCGGCCGCGTCGCCAGCCGCCAACTCGGCAGCGTCAGCCAGACCGGCCAGACGGACAGCCACTTCGTCACTCATTGGACCGAGATTTTTCCTATTCAACACCGAGTAATCAGCTGAGGCCTCGGGCTGATCTCAAGCGGGACGAGGATTTTGTTGAGCAGCAGCGAAGCAGATCGTCTTGGCGGCGCGGCCGGTCGGCCTCCTACACCAGCGTCGGCGGCACCAGCGATTCCGAGGATTCCAATACGGCTACCGCGGAGCTGCTGGCGTTCGCCGATCAGAACGGCGGCTTCCGAGGAGGACTGGCTGGTGCTGGCGGATATCCCGATAAAATTGGTGGGTTTTTATTGATCTGTTGGCGGATTATATTGGGTACGTTTGATGAGAGCAAGGGGAGATTGGATGAGAGCAAGGGGAGATTGGATGAAAGCGGGGGGAGATTGGATGAGAGCAAGGGGAGATTGGATGAAAGTGGGGGGAGATTGGATGAGAGCAAGGGGAGATTGGATGAGAGCGGGGGGAGATTGGATGAGAGCGGGGGGAGATTGGATAAGAGCAGAAGAGATTGGATGAATGTAGGATAGATTAGATAAGTGTGGAAGAAATGATTGGTTGAGAGCAGGGGGGATTGGATGAGAGCGGGGAGAGATTGGATGAGAGGGGGAGATTGGATGAGAGCGGGGGGAGATTGGATGAGAGCGTGGGAGATTAGATAAGAGCGGAGGAAGATTGGATAAGAGCGGGGAGAGATTGGATGAGAGCGGGGAGAGATTTGATGAGAGCGGGAGAGATTAGATGAGAGCGGGAGAGATTAGATGAGAGCGGGAGAGATCGGATGAGAGCGGGGGAGATTGGATGAGAGCGGGGGTAGATTAGATAAGAACGGGGGAGATTGGATGAGAGCAAGGGGTGATTGGATGAGAGCGGGGAGAGATTGGATGAGAGCGGGAGAGATTGGTTGAGAGCAGGGGAAGATTGGATGAGAGCGGGGGAGATTGGATGAGAGCGTGGGAGATTAGATGAGAGCGGGGAGAGATTGGATGAGAGCAGGGGGAGATTGGATGAGAGCGGGGGAGATTTGATGAGAGCAGGGGGAGATTGGATGAGAGCGGGGGAGATTTGATGAGAGCAGGGGGAGATTGGATGAGAGCGGGGGGGGATTGGATAAGAGCGGGGAGAGATTGAATGAGAGCAGGGGGAGATTGGATCATATTGGGACAGTGGAGCGTTAGACTACTACATCACGGGTACAAGAGCGTAAATATTGATAAAACGATTATGAAATCTGGAAAGTAAAAAGTGCAAAAAAATCTATAATTTTATCATCGCGTCGGCAGCAGCTGGCAAGCCGCGGCCAAACTCCGCCTCGCAGCAGCAGCAGCAGCAGCGACAGCAACGCGGCGGCAGCGGCCGGCACAATCGTGGCAGAGAGCCCACGCCGCCGCCACCGCCGCCGCTATTCTCCACGGCTGGCCGACTGCCATTTGCGCCGAAACAAGCGGCCGACATTCGGACAGGCGATCTGGTGAAATTCACCCGCTGCGGCGGTCGAATCTCCAAGGGCCTGGTGCACTTTGTTGGCCGACTGCCAGGCCGATCTGATTATTATGTCGGCGTCGAGCTGGACCAGGAGGAGGGCAAGCACGACGGGGTGTACGATGGCAGGCGCTACTTTCAGTGGTAAGCTGCTGGCGGGAGTAAAGGGCAGTTTTCTGGGTGTCTCTATTTGCTGATGAATCTCTACTGTGTTAGTTGAGGACTTGTTAAACGTCCAAAACTTGGGAGGTTGGGAAAGGTGAAAAGGTAAAAGTTGAAAGGAGCAGAAGGTAGAAAGTTTGCTCTTCTTATTCAAATACACTGTCGTATATTATGCTGCTATAGTACTTTTATCGAATCTGTTCACATTTTTAGTGTAAAAACATTGAAAAATGCAAATTAGGTGGAAACGACATCGTGTCAAAACTATAAAGTCAACACAATTTTTTTGTTTTAACACATAGATTTTAAACAAACAAAAGAAAATTATACATACGTTAATTAAGCTTGAAATTTATTTGCACCGCAAGATGATTCTTAACAGTGTCATTTTAATCCTAACACTCTTCTAAAGTCCACTGAACAAACTGTCTCTTAATTAATTAACAAATAATTCTTTCAGTAAACCACGCAAAGGTGTATTCGTGGCCTTCAACAAGCTGATCATGTGCTACCAGATGCCGGCTTAATTCAAGGTTACCCATCGATAAACAAATATTTCACAAGTCAAGAATTTTATTTTTTATTCTGATCATTATCTGTTGCTTTGGTTTTGTTTATTTTCCTAGAAATGCGTCTGTGATGTGTCTGATTGTAAATCATTTGTTTTAACGATACCTTTTGTTAGTCAAAATTAAGCGGAAAATTTAAATTATCTAGGATGCAGTCGGGTTAATTTACTTAAGCAATAAGTTGTCTTCCTGGCTTCAAGTTATAAAATGAAAGTCATAAAAATCACAATTCATCTTTAAATTAAATTTTCCATTAGCTATGAAGCATTCCTTCATTTTTATAATGCCATGACGTAATTAACTGTCTCGCTTTTATTTCATGTGCTGAGCACTGGTTAAAAATATTTTTATTTTTTTAATTAAAATTAATAGCCTACAAGATATCATGATGAACAGCTGAGCTGTTGTTATTAACACTATCTTAATTATACAATATTTAATGAGTCACAACTTTCTATTGTGATACTTTCATTCTAGTTTCTTTTCACTAATAAATAGCGTTTTATCGAATTCATTTTTTTCAACTTTGATTTTTTGTAAGTGGTCTTTTGTTAAACTTTTTCGTCCAGTTAAATATTTAAATTCAGCTACCGTTTAATGTACCGTTGATTCCGTCCAGTGATTTCTGTGTGAACTTTTTGCTTTGAAATAAATTAAAATCAAATACACAGTAACAATTTTTTGGCTTTCAATTCCGAAAAAAAAGTTAAATGTCTTGGATTTGAAGTTTGTTTGTACTTTTTAAGTTGTAAATTTTTGCGTAGTTGTAAGTTTCCTAGAAAACTTAGTGTTAAACTAGAACAATACATGCCATTTTTTTCTTTGTTAAGCCAAGGTTGACCTCAGAATATTTATCATTTATCAACTATCAAGTACCAAAAAGGATCTGAAATGTTGGTCTATTAATTTTTTGTGTTGGATTTCTAACCTCGTAGAATATGCCTAGATATGTACAATAAATGTCCATGCAATAATTTTAAATGCAAAAGGCACAGCTCAATTCGGCATCAATCATCATTGTACACATATGTCATGGTGGGGTGAAAAATAACGAACGAAAATTGACTAACGTTAAGATATAATTGTTTATTTTTGCAGTGGGCTGAACTTCTAGTCAGAGATAAAATTTACGCTATAGCACAATGACAAACCATGCCAGCAATGCGCGTTTATCTACAATCCATCAGCTTACAATTCTGGGCATTTATGGACCAGACGGCCAACCATTTAATAACGATCTAACTGATGACATCATTGCCTTAGTAACATCCATAGCAACTCGGACACCGCTGACTGAACAGGTGAATCTTCTTGCATTGTCGCCAAATGAACTGCAGAACGAAACCTTTGCAGGCCAGTTAGCCAAGGCTCTACTAAAGCACAGCCGCGGGAAATTGGAGGCAGCTGATTTTCAGCTTGGCAACAACAAGGATTCGACCGGAAAAATATCGAAAATTTCTTCTCCAACAATCAAACTACGTCAGGCGTACTCCGTTTTTGCGTTGTCATCCTCTAAAGCGGCTGAACTTGCTTTTGTTGATAGTCAAGACGGAGCAGAGATCAATGACAGGTCGCCATTGAAGCTGCTGCGGCTATGCGGAACTCGACAAGGCAGCGGCTGCTTGTTGAATAGATTCGCTGCGGTCCACATTCTGGAGACCAATAATGGAGTCGGAGATGATCACTCAGAATCCCCAGTTACCGATGCTTGGATGAAGAGGATACGTGATAAGAGGTTAGTGCAACCTTCCATGATATTATAGTAGCCATAAGGTCGTGGGTTCGAGTCCTATGTCTCTTGGAGACAATTAAGCGCAGTTTTATCTAAGCTAGCTCCTTATCTAGTCTAGCTGTCTGTCATTCACTTTTTTCCAGCCAGTGGGAAGAGGAAAACCTCTCAATCAGTCTTCCCCAATCAAAGCCTCAAATCAGTCTGCGCGTCTGGCGCCACATTAGCGCCAATAAAGCTGCCGGCGCCAGCAATTTCTCCTTGTCGGTCTCTGTGGCCGCGCTGGACTCGAACGGCGGATTCGCTAATGGCAGAAAGTTCCCGTGGCCAAGTCTGACTAAGGATGTGGAATATTTCACGCACAATACGCGCAATCCTGATTGCAAATCGGCAGGCTCAACAGCTGACAGCAATCTACCAGTTGTCAACATTGTCGGCCGGGTGACATTCGAATTAACGCCGGAGAGCATAGCGCTGGATCCGCGTCGCATTCAATTAGTGATTGGCTCGCACCTAGCAACCGTTGCTAATAGCATTGGCGTCAATGCGTTCGTGACGCTGCCAAGCCTCGAGGCGGCTGTTGAATATGCCCGCTGGCTGGCTGACAACCGCTTGGCCTGCGGCACCGCCTGGGTCATGGGAGGACAGGAAATCTACAGGGCCACCGTTTCCATGGCATTCTGTCGACGCGTCTACCTAACTAGAGTATTTGCCGATGCAATAACGGACCGATTTTTTCCAATGGATTTGCTGGAGAAATTATTCAGGTTGGAGTCGGTGTCTGAGGAGATCCGTGAGCGCGGCATCCGGTACAGATTCGAGGTGCACCGCCGGTGTGACTTGTGAAGCAGCGAGAGTGAATCATTCACTGGTAATACGCGTCAATTTTCTTAGCAAAAATGTGAAAAAATGACAGGCAGATAGTTTAGTAATTTTTTATAGTAATTTTTCCAATTTTTCTGATTAAACAAATTGTGCAATCATTTTAAGGTACCTCGCCAATCAGAGTATTTTTTCGTTTCTATTTTGAATTCTTACTCCCCATCCGGTGGGAAATTTGTTTTACACGCAATATTTTGATTTAAAGAAACTGGTATTCAATACTTTGCATTAAATGATTTTTTATTTTGATTTTACAATTCAGTTTGAACAAATGCATAATATCTAGATGAAAATATACACAAAATATATCATTCTGCTCTACATTAATTTTAAATCGGTACCTTATGTGCTTTAAAGCCGTTTATTAATTAGATAAAAGTAAATAATAAAAAGTTTATAGAGGCAAAACTCACTTATGGAATACTATCACCGTAAATTACATTCACAGTTCGTAAATCTAGCTAATGAGCCTATCTAACTACTCATTAATCCTATTTATGTTGTTTCCTGTTAGTAGTGCATTTAGAGCATTAAGAGCCAGTTTTTTGTCGGCAGCGGCATGTATGGGGAGCCCCAAGACGCAAGAGCTGGCTTATTCCACTACAAAATATCAATTTTTAGTGTAAATATTTACGCAGTTTGATATATTCGTGGCCAACAAGCCTGCAGTTAGGTGATTATAATGTTTTGTCCATACGCCGTTTCGAGCATACAATAACATAGATTAGTTCGACAAATTCGAACACTGTGAGCACGCTGATGCCGAACCACAGGCCGAGAACGCCGCCAATCTGAAATTAAATGAGCTAAAAAATTTATATACAATCTATAGTAGAAGTGAAAAATTAAGAAAATTTTTTATTTCAAATTAAATCTTGATTTTTATTCCGTAAAATTTCTTACGTTTTTAGGTCGTATATCAATTTTATTCCATGACTTTATTATTTACAAAATTAATAGTTAGTAAGAATAAAAAAGAAGTTTATATTTTTCTATTTATTTTTTGGTTTCTAATTTTTTTCTATTTTATTTTTTTTTATTTTTTATTTTTTAGGGGCCGCAACACCCATCCTAAATTTACCCAGCTCAAACTGGTACCCGATCTCAGCTGGGTGGACTGAAGCAATGCGGGATTAAGTGCCTTGCTCAAGGGCACACATTGTGTCCTAGAGCCGACCGACTCGAACCCACGACCTTGTTGTCATAAGGGCAGATGCCCTAGCCACTAGGCTACAATTCCTCTTGGAACTATCTCAAGGCTACTATTTTTGTGCACTTTCCCTAAAAGTCTTTGTCAATAAATTGTCTTGGACTCTAGAAAATAATGTCCCACGCACAGTTGGCTTATGAAATGCGTAATAATTTGTGAAATAGAAATAAATTAGATAAAACGCTAGCATTCGCAGCTGCCTACCTCTGATAAAAATTCAACTCCAGTATAGGAATACGACTCGTTATAAACCGCAGCGGCAGGTGAGGCCAAACGCACGCTGATTCTCAACAGATTTCTCCTGACAGCCTCCTTGTTCAAACAGTTTGCAGTTTCCGCCAAATTTTGCTCATTAAATTCCGGAATATTGGCGCACCGAGGCTGCAGCAAAGATCTGATGGCCACGTTTTCTCGGCTGCTCAGCCTGACCTTGCCGTGGCTGGTGGCAGCGGCCACCACTGCAGGATCCGTGAAATTAAACAGCCGGTGATTGTGAGGATCATTGGGATCAGTGAACTCTGTGCCGTTTGCGAATCGGTGAAGAAAGTACAAAATTGTGACGGATACGAGGTCCTTGTCACTTGGCCACCTGCAGTGGTATGGAAAGAAAGTTGGTGATATGACCCCTGTAAAGGCTGGTGTAAATAAGAGCTCAGTAAAGGCAGGTGTAGATAAGAGCTCAGTAAAGGCAGGTGTAGATAAGAGCTCAGTAAAGGCAGGTGTAGATAAGAGCTCAGTAAAGGCAGGTGTAGATAAGAGCTCAGTAAAGGCAGACATAGACACAGCAGACACAGCAGACATAGTACAGTAAAGGCAGGTGTAGATAAGAGCACAGTAAAGGTATAGGTGTATAGATAATAGCACAGTAAAGGCAGGTATAGATAAGGGCACAGTAAAGGTAGGTGTAGATAAGGGCACAGTAAAGGCAGGTATAGATAAGGGCACAGTAAAGGCAGGTATAGATAAGGGCACAGTAAAGGTAGGTGTAGATAAGAGCACAGTAAAGGCAGGTATGGATAAGGGCACAGTAAACGCAGGTATAGATAAGAGCACAGTAAAGGCAGGTGTAGATAAGGGCACAGTAAACGCAGGTATAGATAAGAGCACAGTAAAGGCAGGTGTAGATAAGAGCACGCTAAAGGCTGGTGTAGATAATAGCACAGTAAAGGCAGGTGTATTTTCATGTAAGAGCTCAGTACACCTACACCTTATCTTCGTCTCCCTTTTACTGAGCTCAGAGCGTGTTAGGGCTATATAAAGTGCGAAATTAAAAGAATATGTTTGCCCGTCAAACCTGGTGCTTTTGTACTGAACTTCTCGATACTTCTGATGACACGGACTGACTATGTTAACCTCATCGAGTTGTTTAGTATCGCCTTTTTCAATAAATTTCTTATGCCAAACATCGTGACAGTAGATTTTTAACAGCAAATTGTTGCTTGGTACTTTGCGATATTCGGGCGGCACATAGTAACAGAGCTGGCTTTTTTTGCTGACTCGAAACGGGATGCGATGCGAGTAGCAGCCGCACCTACGATAGATGAAGTTTTGCACTTTCTCGTGGAAAACATCTTCGACGCCTCGATTGAATGTCCGCAACTTGACGTCGTCCGGAAGATGTCCGAATGTGGCTACATAATCTATGGTGCCAAGAGGCTCGTCCGTGCAGGGACTGGCGGCCTGATTGATCTTGTTGCGCTCCATTGATAGCACGTGAAGCATGGCCGATTCGGAGTTCTTGACAGTGAATCGAGATTGCTCTGAAGTTGGAGGCAATTGGCAAAGGAATTCACTAGCAGAGAGGAATGTCCTACTAATAAATAATTCCCTTATTTGCTGTATAATTGTCTGCACAGATTTTTCACAAGAAAACAGAATTTTTTCAATTTCTCACGAAGCATGGGGTACGCGTCGCTAGGATGCAGAATCACCTGGAAACCGTCGGTTTCCAGATCGTTGGAATCGATCAGCCGATTTAACGGGAATTCGTTAGGCAGTTCGGTCAGAAACTGGCGCAGAGAAATGCCCTGCTTGCGAAAGTCTCTGCCGCCAAATAAGGCCGACTGGTTGTATTGGGTGCTGCGGCTGTGGTCTGAGGGAAAGAAGTTGCTGTCGGCAAATAGGTTGAGCATGAGGCCAGCCTCGTGCTCCCCGGTTGGATTTTCGTATCTGAGACTGACATGAGGCCGGAACATGTAGCAGTTCCATCGCTGGTAGTGCTGCAACAGGCTGAAGTTCTCGGCGCCGCAGGGCTGACCGTTGAATCTGCACTCTAGGATGCTGGTATGGTCCATCAGGCTCAAGTCACGGGTGTCGTCTGATACCCACATGATCTGAATGGTTCGTGGTGATCCATATGTATATGTCTACTAATCTATCAATTTATCTATCTGCGAATCTATTCATCTATCTATCTTCAAAGCTATATATCACAAAGCCCCTATTTACCTCGATCAGTCGCGACAGAACCTTCACAATCCGAATTCGATAGTCAGTATCCGACTCCGTAAGTCCCTGTCGCCTTTGGTATTGAAACCAGTCGTCAAAATAGCCCCAGTGCTTTTCAAGATGCCTGTCGATTAGCGGCCTGATTAATAGAGGAATGATGTACTAATAATATAAAGTACGCTGAGGGACGTGTAAATGATGACTCTCGTCCGAATTCAATTATGGCTAAGTTAGAAGCAACATGGGATTAATTGACTTGATTAAACCAACTATCCCTTTGCGAAATTACGTAGTTCACCTGTAATAACTGAGCAGGGACTCGGAGGCCGGCTTCAGACTGCAGATTGTAACGCTAGGAAATTCAGCCGGAGCCGCGTCAACTGTCACTTGCGACGAAACGCCGCTGTTTAAAAAGTTGCGCACCGATTCAACCAGATGCAGCAGGCCCAGAGCCGAGATGGTCAGCATGATGGTGAGCCAGCACAGCTTCCTCTGGATGCTGTGAGCCGCTATGAGGTGCGGCACACCTTCAAGCGTTGTCCTCTCCGACCAGAGCCGAATCTGCGCCAGTGTCAGTTCGCCCCAACCAAGTCGACGAATTCTCCAACGATCGGCCATCTCGGTAGGTGCTCTGTTTGTCTGCATTGTTGTCATTGACAACAAAAAATTATGTTCTGTGAATTTGGTTGGGAATTCCTATGAATTTAAATCTTTATGCAGAACTATTTTAAAACCATGCCATATGCATCCGTAGCCATAGAGTAAGTAATTTAACTGCCTCCATGGACTAAGGAGTTACACTGATTAAGAAGTAGGGGGGACTATTTTTAGCTGTAAAAAAGCCGTAAATTTTAGGCTTGATTTTTACCCGAATACCTGTTTAATCAGGTATGCCCAAACTAAGTTGGTTGCACTGAAGCACTTCACGATTTTGAGACCCACGACCTTCCAGTTATGCGCACACACTTACACACTGAAGTGTATTAATGAAGTCTGCATGGTTTATTTAATGGGCAGAAATGAAACAAACATCTTTAAACTATGCCTTTATAATTTGGCTTCACAAATTAACAGCAGCAAAATAAAACTGATTAAAACTTTCAAGAAATAATTATGGTTTTAAAAATATAAAGCGAGTTGATTGAAATTATTGGCGACAAAGATACAATCCAAAAAATGAAGAAATAAATAAATTGTACAGATTAAAGAAGAAGACACATCCTCGACAAGTGGAAATATTTTCTTCATTCTTGTTAAATTGTTAAATTACTAAATTAATTAATTACCTGCTAAATTACTTAAATTTAAAATTTAAAATTAATGTTAAGTTACTAGCTTTGTTTGATTCATTAGTTACAAAAACAAGGGATATTGTAATGTTCACTCAAGACAGTTTGCCCTCACGCCATAAACAAGGACCTCTAGAACTCACGTTTTTTAGAAGGACGCAACACTCAAAAAACTGAAAGCCGAAAATACACTAAAATAATAAGTTTTAGCCATAGAAAAAATTAAACAATTCTATCTCGCCATAGTAAAATCAGCCTTCAAATATTTAGTGATGCGTCCTTCTACTCTAGAAGTCCTTGACCATAAAGTGTGTACGCATTATAAACAATAAACTCGATTAAAAATTTGATAGCTCTACTGTTAGTAGCCACAATAAATAATTCGTTTGCAATATCAAGACATTATGTTAGAATTTGGCTAGCTCCCGTTCAGCCACGGTTAGCTTTTCAAGCAACTGACGCAGCTGACGCCGTTTCGAGCTGGTCTCGGGGTTCTCTTCCCGCAGCATTTCAAACAGTGGCTGCGGATCCATCAGTAGGACTCCAAGACGTTGGCTGACCCCCTTGGACATGCCGTGCAGCATGTTGTACACAACAACCATTGGGATTGTGTCCTGCAGCCGACGAACCGCTACCCGGACATAGGCCTCGGCGCCTTCCAGCACGGTCTGCGAGTTCTGTTGAATCACATCCTTCTGCAGGGTAGCCCGGCTCAGCGCTGTGGCGCCAACATCCGCGGCGGCAACTTGCTTTGACCCCTTGGTCTGCAGCTTCTCGTTTGTCGGCCTGGAATCGGTTCGAGGCTTGTAGAGAAGAGAACGCCGTTTTTGGGATTTGAAGATGGGATCTGAAGGCGGCGTTGGATTTAAAACTTTTACTCTGAACTTATGCTCATTAATTGGCTTAGTCAGCAGAAAAACAATGGCATGAGCGAGGTGGCGGAACGAGGAGCGGGCTAAAAAGAGACGGGCCCTGGCGAAAGTTATATTTTTAGCGAGAAAAGCGAGTCAATGCAAGGTCAGTCTGGTTGTCACAATTAAATGTTAAGTTAGTGTGTTACAGAAAACTTATTAAAAAAGAAGCAAAAGAAAGGAAAAAACTAATAGCCAAAGTGACCATGAAAAAGGCGAAACGCGACGTCGCGACCTTTCAAAACCACTCTTATAGGCAGCATTTTTTGTGCTATTTTTAGAAGTCCCTCTTCAAAACCAACGGTCCACCACCCCACAGCCAAACCCTGGCGCGCGCGTGTACACTGTCCACAGAGAAGGGAGAGAGAACGCACAGAGCACGTGCACGCACGCTGGCGAGGCAGGCAGACATGCTAACTAAATCCGATTGCAGCTGGACAGGCCCAAATTATTGACTGCGTTGCTTTCCGACTGCGTCTCGGCTTCCAATTAACAAATTAAACTTGTCCTTTTCTTCCAGGGTAAATCAACTTTCACCCTATTCGGGAATATAGCTCGTAATGAGTTTTTCATGGAGGTTTGCATGTAGGAATTTGAAGGTGTCATAAATTGTAAAGTTTTTTCGACAAAGAATGTGAGTTTATACTTGTGATGCAAAGATAATGTGTTTAATTTGCCTATTATTCTGGAGTTAAAAGTTCATACAACTTTTTTATAACACTTAAGTTCATAAATTTATTTTCGAATCAAAAGTCGACATACCTATTTAACTCGCTCTGGTAGATTCTATCCTGGGTAAACAAATGCCGCTCTTGCTTGAGAATCTTCTTTATTTGCTTATTTGACTTGTCCAGCTTGATGAGTTTGATGGCATCAACTTCCTGCTTGATGTGCCGATTAAGGCTGGGGTACTGGCCGAACACCCTGTCAGCGAGGGAGCGGAGCATCTGGTCAACCTCCTGGGTGACGGACAGCAGGAAGGTGCTAGCGTGTGGCTGCAGCTTGTCAACAAAGTGGCTGCACACCAAGCGCTCGAGCACCGGGAAGATGTTGTCGAAGCCGATGAGCTCACGGCCGCGCTGATTCTGCACTTCATCTTGGAGCGGCTTCATCAGGCCTTTGTCTGGAGCGTGGGGGGATTGTTTTTAAGGATTTTAGGCAAAGTTTTCCGTACAATACAAGTACGAGTAGTTACGAACAAGCGACAAGAGACAATAAAGCAATGCACAGAGCGGATGTAACAGGGATATATGTATATATATGCGAGCTATATAATATATATATAGGCAGTCTCTTAGCCCAGATAAACGCACTAGGACGCCAAAATAGGAACAGGGTCCTCAGCACTACGTAGGTGTGTCTAGCCTAGAGGCACGGTGCTCTGTAAAAAATCATACAGAAAAATGGCGCCTGGACCAGCAAGATAACTTCGCCTTTCAGTTAAGGGACATTTTTAATCTCGTACTTGTCGACCACAACCGAAAATTTCACAAAAGCAGGAAGATCCTATATACCAATGAGCAAAAACATGAGTCGCCCTAGTCTCCAGCAGTTGTGAAATGCTCACTCTCAGGCGTGTCCGAGAAAGCGCATCGTTCGATCGCATCAGCAAGAGCCTCCCAGTGCCTTCGACAGGGCCCAAACAGACGAGTCTCTTCGTGCCAGTGCGTGCCGCTGGACGTGTTGGAGAATTCTTTTTTAAAAGTCTCAATCATTGTTACAAGAAGACTCTTCATCTTGGGCTCAGACTCGGGCGGACCTGTGCCTTGGGCCTCCAGCATGGCAGCGTAGTCGTTTCGCTTGATCTGGAATTGAAAAATGGGTATTCAAGATACCTTACCCTGATATTACCGTCTCTCATGCTCATTTCAAAGCGCTGCAACAGTAGAAGTTAGGAACCCTCACACCCCCAATGAAGTGACCTTCACACTGTCAGCAAAGGGCCCGTACAACTGCCAAATGACCAATCCTCACTTATTTATTAAGCAGACGTGTTTGCTAACCATCGTCTCACCTGAATCTCATTTAGCATCTCCGGTATGCGCTGCCTCACGGCGTGGTACAGCTCTACGCTCAGCTTGTTGGCCAAGGTCTTCGAGCCTCTTTGGTACTCGCCTAGCGCACGGAACTGCGGGTGCTGCCTGAAGAATTCCTCCTCGGCTGCGCATGCGTCACGAAGGCTCATGTTATCCTTCAGCTGCTGCGGCGTGCGGCATCGGACCGTCACGAAGCCCTTGCTCAGCTTCAGGCGCTCGTTTCTCATCAAGGCCAAGACCTCAGTCTCGGATCCGGGGTTCACCAGGTCAGGGCAGGTCAGCACGCCGAGGGTGCGTTTGCACTCCGGATCGACCTCTCGAGCCAGAGAGATAGCTTCGACAGTCTCGACGTCCACGTTGCACGGAATAACAACCAGGATTAGGACCTCCGGTTTGAGGATGTGCGACATGATCAGCGACTTGCTCACCATGGCGATATCACCAACATTGGCCATGGAGAATCTGAAAAGGGACGCTTGACGTCATCAGTCAGTTGCCTTGTCTTGTCCGTTTGTACCACAACTGTCTTCCGTTCCATCTTACTAGCCTAGCCTAAGCTAACCCCAAACTCACCTGGCAATGCCTGGCAAATCAATCAGAGTCAAATCGGGCGTATCGGCTCCCTCAATATGCAGCTCGATGAGCTTCTCTGAGATCTCCCCGGAGCTGCTCGTCATCTCTTCTTGAGCGTCGCGAATAGCTTGGCCGATCTCGGCCGGTGTTTTCAACGGCTTGTCCTTGACCTCGCCCGATTTTGTCTCGTAGCTGTGAATATTATTGTAATAATATTGCTGTTCATTTTAAACACTTTTAGAAGAGAGGCATAATCGTATCGTGTAATTTTGGGTAAATGTTAGGCTGCTAAGGAATATAATTTTTCAATAAAAGGACCTAATAATTAACATCGTATGATACTAAATCCCCTCGATAAGAAAATTGATTTAGAGTAAATATTGCTAAACTTTAAGTACTCATTAAACGAAAAGCCAGCGCCAGCATCGATTAACCACATTTTTATAGACACAACTGGTTAAACTGGGACTGCTAAACATTGCTTCAATTAGTGTCTAAAAATGTTTAGCTTAAGAAGTTAGAATTTTCAAGCTGCAGATTTAGCTCAGTTAAGATAAGCGTCTAATTATTGTGCTAATTAGCCATCTGATCTGACTCGCAAGAGTGGCAAACCCCATGAGCTAATGCAGCTAGGGGTTTAGCAATGGCGTTAGTCCAGACAAGAAATTTATGTTGGTTCTAACAGGTGTGATAATTAGGCTACGCCATTAACGGACTAGGCACTAAAAGAGGTGATAATTAGTCTGTAAAATTTGTGTTCTGATCAGTATGTGATGAATAGCCTTAAAACCATTGTAACTCGCAAAATTGCCCGTTCACGCGCGCTTCTCACCGAATCCTGGCCGTCCAACCGGCGTCCTCCCGACCGCGCATGCTCAGCATCAGCGGGCAGCGCGTGACGATGCCAAGGCCGCGGGGAAATTCCACACCGGAGATGGCCTCCAGAACGGAAGACTTTCCCACGGATTGGTCGCCAACTACCGCGATGGCGGGCAGGCTGATCTCTCGCTGCAGACCGTGCGATCGCAGACTATCGAGGGCGTTCAGGCAGGGCCGCAGACGCTCCTTGAAGGCCTGGGTGAGCGCCGGAGCAAAATTAGCGTCCTGCGATGATGCAGCTTTTTCGGACATTTTGCTTCGCAGCTAGAGTGAAAATGAATTACTAATACGAGTAGCTGATATAAAAAAATCGGTTTGTAAAAAAGACAGTATCGAGCACCCTAGAAGGTCTGGGCGCACCTAAAACTGCCTCTCTGGTTATTAAAGAGACATTTACACTTTTATATCAAATTGCTGCAGTGTTTCGACTGATACAAGCAAAACATGGACAAGGTATACGGCTTGAATTTAGTGCATATTATTGGACTCGCGCCGTAATCCGAGTCCCGGTAGCTACAATAAAATTGTCAGACGCTAAATAAAGTCCATCAAATTATAATTGTTATTGGGTAGAGTCAAATACATAGACAACTTTAAGACTGTGCCTTAGTTTATACAAGAACCTATGATAATGCACGTAGAAGTGTGACAAAACTGTTTATCATCTACTTATTCGTCAGGTCGTAAATCTGGCATACTTGAAGACAAAAATGATCCGTTACTGTAAATAGATACAATTCGGACAAAGTTAGAGACCTATAATAGCGTGCAATTTACTTAAATTAAAAGCCTATCAAGTGTAAGTTTAAATAAAGTCTGCTGATTTATAGTAAGCGCACCCTGTCCAGCTCAATTCCGGAGGCAAATGATTAAGTACTTAATTAATCAAAATTAATGTGTCTCGAAGCCCCTATCCTTAGTCTCTTGGTACAATACTAACTATTAATTGCATGTTTATTTACGCTTTGCTAAAAAAAGCTTGTAAACAAACGTATCGTTCTTTAGGTATAAGATTATACCCCCTGATTTCGTTAAACTTAGAAAATCTTAGAAGAGGACGCGTTTTCGTGGCCGAGGCGAAGAAATTACGAGTATAATTCCATGCGAATTCGAGCTTTAGAAACGCAGTCCAAAGCTGGCTCCCTTCCCATTCTAGTGACGTTAGTACGCAAAAATGCTTTCTATAATTCTGTGTACGTTAGATGTTTTTTAAATGTTCTTTTCGGTGAATGAATAGAAATGCTCTACCTTTTTTATGCCATATAGACACGCTTGAAAGGGTGTCTATACAAAAAACTCGAGCAAACTGTTTAGAGCATTAATAACTCAAATTAGCATTTGAGATTTTTTGCAACCACCTTCTCTGATGCTGACGGGGGTTACAAACTCGATTTCGCCGGTGGATCTTTTTTTAACTTTCCTATTCGTAAATAAACACTTTCACTGCATCTAACTACTAATGACTTCTTTATTTCGTCAACGCTTTGTCCAAAAGCTATATTAGTAAGGTAGAACTAGCTGACTTTATACTTTTGTGCAGACAAACAAGTCCAGTCTTTCCCGATAGAAATCATTTAGGTGAGTAAACAAGAGCGTAGACCGGATAGTTTTTATGGGTACCTGGCTGAGGCAGGGTAGATCGATGAGACAAGGGTAATGGAAGAGACGACGCCGGCTCGGGAGCACGAGACTTGCCCGCAGGCGAACTGCCCGTCGAGATTTTCCCGTCGAGATTTTCCCATCGAGATTTGCCCGCAGAGATTTTCCCGCAATGCAGTTTTAATCTTGCAAAAATCGACTTATACTTATCGAAATAATTTACCTGCCAGATTTCAACCGTGTGAATCTGAAACTCTTACTGCCGCAAATGCATTTCTTTGGCATTCCGCAGACACCTCAAATTTCATTTCTGCTAAATTACTGTAGCCTGTTCTATAATATTTTGTAGCAGAAATTTTTTTGCTGGTGGAGCAGCTCACATAGCTTGTCGCATATTTTAATAAGGTAATGACTTATTAAAATATGCGACAAGGTAATGACGGTTGAAATCTGGCAGGTAAATTATTTCGATAAGTATAAGTCGATTTTTGCAAGATTAAAACTGCATTGCGGGAAAATCTCTGCGGGCAAATCTCGACAGGCAAATCTCGACGGGCAAATCTCGGCGGGCAAATCTCGGCGGGCAGTTCGCCTGCAGGCAAGTCTCATGGACCCCGCCGGCTCAGTGAAGGAAGGGAAACGGGATAAGGGATAAGCACGGACACGGCAGGGAGATTTAATCGTGCGCTACACAATTAAGCAAATTCTATGGTTCCCTGACGGAAATTATTGCAGTTTTGTACGGCAGATTCAATAAAATATTCTATGTTTTAGTTAAAATAACCATGTAAGATACGAGCTAGGTCGCTTTGAAAGATGGCTCGTAATTCTCACCCTCAGTCATGTTTTGGGTGGTCCTGCTAGCTGTGTGGTGGCGTTTTCCTACGCCCAATGTGCCTTTTCGGTCTCAATAAGCCTCTCAGTCTACCGCGCATCGTTTTGGCTTCAAGATTCCAATTCGGTGAAGTAAACTATCTGCGTTACGGATATTTTTGCAGATGATCGACGACGCCGACGAGAACGGTCTACCATGTTTGGTGACTGGTCTGTTTACGGAAGGTGACATAAGGCTTACTAGAAACAAATATTTTGAGATGTTAGGCCTGAGGAACACCCTCAGCAACCTGTGGTCGAATCTAATTATAAACTGTGGCGTCCGATAATGTGAAACATGTGTCCAGTGCACTGGCTAGCCTGCACCGTCGTCTAGGAAACTGCATCCGCTTCCAGCCATGTACCAATGAGAAGTACGAGTACAACGTCAAGTTGCACAGACGCTCCAGTCCAGTTGCTCGTCGTATGCGGGTAGAACTGGCGGTAGACAGCAGCAGTCTTAAGCGGATAATTGCTACTCTGTTGGCTCCATCAAGCTCAAGTTCAATCACGCTCGGGCTTGTACCACATCCAGAGCAGGCGCGTTATAACCACGCACCCTACACCCCCTCGCTACCATGCAATTTAGTCACCACAGACCACCACCTCGATCAGCCTGTCAATCTGACGCTGGTCGCCTTCAACAGACGAAGACAGGAGGGCGAGGTTGTCAGTGTAGGAAAGTAAATGTACTGTGACGTTCGCTGAGCGCTGTAGAGATCAGAATTCGCTATATCCTACTCATAAGTGTAATAAGTAGTGTTTTAAGGATATTTTAGCAAAACGCGATACAGTATCCAAAAATAGTTCTCACGCGAATGGACCGCTGGTGTGCGTGACATTTCTTTTGCTTTACAAAACCGGCTCTTGCGATTCTAAAAATAATACGCCCAGATATGGTAATCGATGACCTGAGATGCATACGTATAGCTTACATAAACAAAATTCCCCACCTGTCAAAGGGTCAAATTCCATTCCTGAACCCATCAAACCAAACCAGTTTAAACCAGTTCTAACCAGTTTTGTCGAAAATTTTACTATAAATACAAGCGAATATGAGAGCTGAAAACTCAGACTCTCGGAGTAGTCCGAAGGAATCGGAAAGCAGAAGACATTACAAGAAGGAGCACCAGACTGACAGCTACTCATACGAGAGTTTCAACTAAATCCACGTGGTAAGACTTTACTGTCTTTGTTATTTATTGATTAGGGACTCCGTTATAAGACTCGTACTGATTGATTGAAGTCATTTTCGACTTTCGTGATAACCTCGTCCGGACGACTACTGCGACTCCGTTGCATCTGCAACCTTTGGGGAGTTATTGTTTGAGCTCGACTAATTCCGTCACCACAGTACAGGGTTTCGAAGAAATCGCTCAATTGAGCGTCGCCTCCGTTTCAGAGGTGGTTATCCTTTACTACCCATACGAGGAGTAAAGAAGACGCCCTCGAGTCGCAACTCTAATTTGGCCAATTAGAGACCTTTATATTTGAGAGTATTTGAAGAATTAATTAGGGCGTACGTTTTCTATTCGACAATTCTGATTCGTTCTCACCACCGGCTTACTACAGGTAAAGAAGCACCGCATCACCGGAGTCCCGTGCAAGGGTTCAACTAACCAAGCTTGGAATTGGAAAGGAATCGTAACTGCAACAGCGACACCGAATCAGCTTATCAGTGAGTACGCACGATATCTTTACTGGGTTGCTCAGGCTATTGTTCCCATAGTCTGGAAGTGAGGAGTTTGTGTTCTAGGCTCTACGACTCCCCAGATCTCTCTCTCTCTCTCTTTCTATCTTCATTCTTCTCTTCTAGAGCGCTAGAAGCAAACCCTTCAGCGCATCTCTGCAATTAGCTACAAAGTGAACCGTCTAAAAAACCACGTTGTTGGGGTCTGACAAAAGGGACCCCTTGGGCTACTTGAAGTAATTCCTCAAGAAAATTGACTCTGTTAGGTGACCTCTTCTATGCACTCTATTTATTTCCTCTCTCTTCATTATCTTTTCTCACTTCTATCAATGGGCAGGGTGACGAGGTCTGCGGGTTATGCATATATAATAAGATATGTAGTTGAAGTGGTTCATGAAAATTTTATATGAAGCCTGTGGACATCAGTCATCCATCCACAGCAGTACTCCGAAACTCGAAACTTATTAACTTCGAAAAATAAAGAACAGCAAGATATTAGGGCAAAAAATTGCTTGATAAAGCTCAATAAATTTTAATTCAAAATTTTAAGAAGTGATTAAATCTGACAGAAATTTATTTCTGTGCTTTCAAGCCCTACCTGATCAGACAAAGTTACAGGCGTAGAGATATGATCTGTCCAGGAGTTCAAGTTTTTAGTTTTAAATGGTGAGCTATTGCGGTAATTGAAAACAAAAATCAATTCTAAGAAATATTAGCCTAGAATGGAAAATCATTTTCGACACTACGGCAAAAATTTTCTTCTACAGTGAAGCAATGGCAATTTTTTTTAGCACATGGATGAAGTAATACATTTATGGACTCTTAAATCACACCAATTTGGGAACAAAAAAGTGCAGGAACTAGCCCGAGGCGAAAAATTGAATCAAGCGCCGTCCTTAGGCTTTGTGTTTATCGTACACTCATGGAAGCCAACCCTAACGACACTGAGTGTGTACACGGGCTGAGTACTGCATGAGTAGATTATCTTACGTGATAATTTTTAAATTGATCAAATATAAATAACTATGGATTACACAGTTCTTATGGTCGTAGATACGTAAGTAATTTTGCGTCACAAGAGGATCCTAGAATTTGGCCAGCTCTTGCTCAGCCACGGTGAGCCTTTCCAGCAACTGACGCAGCTGACGCCGTTTAGAGCTGGTCTCGGGGTTCTCCTCCTGCAACATTTCAAACAGTGGTTGCGGGTCCGTCAGTAGGACCCCGAGACGTTGGCTGACCCCCTTGGACATGCCGTGCAGCATGTTGTACACAACGACCATTGGGATTGTGTCCTGCAGCCGGCGAACCGCTACCCGGACATAGGCCTCGGCGCCTTCCAGCACCGTCTGCGAGTTCTGCTGAATCACATCCTTCTGCAGGGTGGCCCGGCTCAGCGCTGTGGCGCCAACATCCGCGGCGGCAACTTGCTTTGACCCCTTGGTCTGCAGCTTCTCGTTTGTCGGCCTGGAATCGGTTCGAGGGTTGTAGAGAGATGGATCGCCGTTTTTTGGATTTAGAGATGGTACCCCATATTCGCGATATTAAGATACGATCTTCAATTTCAGGGTTTGACGATAGAATTATTCTATTCTTTAAATTTTTAGGCCGAATCCCAAAGTTTTTTCCTGATGAATTTAATTTTTGATTATTGCATGAAACTCACTTTTCTTAAGAAAAACTAGAAGTGAGGGAAATATAATTTTTACCAACTCACAAGTCTACATACTTAAATAGCTCGCTCTGATAGATTCTATCCTGGGTGAACACGTGGCGCTCCTGCTTGAGAATCTTCTTTATTTGCTTATTTGACTTGTCCAGCTTGATGACTTTGATGGCATCAACTTCCTGCTTGATGTGCCGATTGAGGCTTGGGAACTGACCGAAGACCCTGTCAGCTAGGGAGCGGAGCATCTGGTCAACCTCCTGGGTGACGGACAGCAGGAAGGTGCTAGCGTGTGGCTGCAGCTTGTCAACAAAGTGGCTGCACACCAAACGCTCGAGCACCGGGAAGATGTTGTCGAAGCCGATGAGCTCGCGGCCGCGCTGATTCTGCACCTCATTTTGGAGTAGCTTCATTAGGCCTTTGTCTGGAATTAGCGGGTTTCATTATTGCTGGATTTTAGGCAAATTCTTTTGTGTAATAGAAGCAAGCTCTGGTTGGTAAGGCAGGGTAGTGTCCCGAATGGTATGAGACAGAATGTGCCTAAGTGCTATGGTTAACGATGCCTCCCACTTCTACCCACTGTATTCGTTCAGAAAGGCTGCTGAAAACACCGCCTGCTCTATTTACATCTCTGGCAGTTGCATTCTTTTTTTGCTGAATTTCTTGATGATCATCTGTCCTTGCAGGTTTAGATGGCCCCTATGCACACTATAGTCGAGCTGTATTCAAGCTCTCTTGCGAGTTCCAACCCGTCTTAGACTTTAACACAGCTCAACTGCCTGAGAGCATCAAACAGTGTTTTTTACTGGTGGATTCCTGAGCACTTTGGGTTGAATTTGCTAATGCTGGTTGGACTGTGCCCTTACTGCCCTGCTGCCTCTTAGCTGTGGTAAATTCCGAAAATCTCATTTGTTATTGAACCGCCTTCACTCGAAAGAGTCCCGCCTCATTCACTCTTCTTCGACACTCGCGAAACCTCTGGAAAAATTCGGCCTGATCCAATGTCTTCAGGCCTGAAATCCCCAAAGAGCTCGTTCAGGTTGCTTGTTCACTTTGAAGGCTAGAAACAGGAGAAAACAGGCTGAAAGGGAAGTTAGGTAGAACCAAGACCAAAAATTGAAGCATGATTGAGTGCCTCCAAACCGACATTGGGAGAATGGTCTAAATAATGAAATGATAAATAAGATGATTCTGTCTCCATTTTTTATTCACTAGAGGTCCAAATCCTCACTCTCAGGCGAGTCCGAGAAGGCGCTTTGTTCGATCGCATCCGCCAGAGTCTCCCAGTGCGTCCGGCAGGGCCCAAACAGGCGAGTCTCCTCGTGCCAGTGCGTGCCGCTGGCCGTGTTGGAGAATTCTTTCTTAAAATACTCAATCATTCTCACAAGTAGGACCTTCATCTCTCCTTCAGACTCTGGCGGTCCCATGCCAAGGGCTTCCAGCATGGCAGCATAGTCGTTTCGTTTGATCTGGAATTGAATGGGTGGGCATTTAAGCTGACTCGTTTTTATTTAAGAGTCCTAATGTCAGGCCTGATGAAAATGCTATACGCTCGTAACACCCCTAGCTATGCACAAAGCAAATTCTTACCTGAATCTCATTCAATATCTCCGGTATGCGCTGTCTCACGGCGTGGTACAGCTCTACGCTCAGCTTGTTGGCCAAGGTCTTCGAGCCTCTCTGGTACTCGCCTAGCGCACGGAACTGCGGGTGCTGCCTGAAGAATTCCTCCTCGGCTGCGCACGCGTCACGAAGGCTCATGTTATCCTTCAGCTGCTGCGGCGTGCGGCATCGGACCGTCACGAAGCCCTTGCTCAGCTTCAGGCGCTCGTTTCTCATCAAGGCCAAGACCTCAGTCTCGGATCCGGGGTTCACCAGGTCAGGGCAGGTCAGCACGCCGAGGGTGCGTTTGCACTCCGGATCGACTTCGCGAGCCAGAGAGATCGCTTCGACAGTCTCGACGTCCACGTTGCACGGAATAACCACCAGGATAAGGACCTCTGGTTTGAGGATGTGCGACATAATCAGTGACTTGCTCACCATGGCGATATCACCTACGTTGGCCATGGAGAATCTGAAAAGGAGCGCTTGCCTTAATCAGTAATTTGGTCAATTGTACCTCCGTATTACTCTGTCTGTGTACTACCGTCTTTTCACATGTCTGAAAGTGTACTACATCCCTGCCTCTGTGCACGTTATCGTCTGATAACATGATTAACCTCATACTTCGAATTTGATGCGTAAAATGTTCGCAACATAACCTTATTGGCTTCAGATTGAACTTAGGCTAACGAGCATCTCACCTGGCAATGCCTGGCAAATCAATCAGAGTCAAATCGGGCGTATCGGCCCCCTCAATGCGCAGCTCGATGAGCTTCTCTGAGATCTCCCCGGAGCTGCTGGTCATCTCTTCTTGAGCGTCGCGAATAGCCTGGCCAATCTCTGCTGGTGTTTTCAACGGCTTGTCCTTGACCTCGCCCGATTTTGTCTCGTAGCTGTGTTCGTGAAGGAGTTTTGCATGCATGCTTTACGTTAATGTAAATTTCTTGATTTCTCCCCAATTTCTTTTTCTGTCTGGGGTTAACCCACCGAAGCTTCATTATTAACTGCTTTATGAGTCTCGACTTGGCTAATCCAGCTGTTTCTCCCCTAACTCTCTTACTGGCGATGTACAACAACTCTAGTTCTAGAATAGTGTATTAATACCCTGGTGTGATCAGTATGCGCTCCTCACCGAATCCTGGCCGACCACCCGGCGTCCTCCCGACCGCGCATGCTCAGCATCAGTGGGCAGCGCGTGACGATGCCAAGGCCGCGGGGAAATTCCACACCGGAGATGGCCTCCAGAACGGAAGACTTTCCCACGGATTGGTCGCCAACAACCGCGATGGCGGGCAGGCTGATCTCTCGCTGCAGACCGTGCGATCGCAGACTATCGAGGGCGTTCAGGCAGGGCCGCAGACGCTCCTTGAAGGCCTGGGTGAGCGCCGGAGCAAAATTAGCGTCCTGCGATGATGCAGCTTTTTCGGCCATTTCACCTTGTAGTTGAGATCGAAAGTTCGGTTTGAAACTAAAAGCAGTACCAAGCTTAAGCAGACCTTAGAATGTCTGAGCGCATAATGGTGCCAGTTTTATACTCTCGTCCTGGCAATAGGTGAAGCCGTTTATCTCAAATTGCTGCAGTGCTGCAGTCCGCAATATGCGGATAAGAGAGCTTGCCTTATCGTTTAGTGCATGTGCTTGATTTAGTTCGCGCCGTGACTCACACAGGTTAACTAAATTAACCCTAATTATACTTTTATAGCTTACGTTCAGCTCGAATAATTTACCTAACTACACTGCATGGAAGTAGATACATTCGGGACAAAGTTCTGTCTCTAGTGTCCTAGAAATAGTCTTCGATATCATGCTAAACGGACGTTGGATAACGGACCATAATTTATTCCAGAAGTTTCTAGACAGTGGCATGCGAGGCGTTGAAGATCAAATTAAGTTAGCCTGACAAGCCTATCTTGTACAGTCTGCTTAGTGTTTATCGAAAAATTCTAAAAAATCTACAGGATACATGTACCGTTAATGATTGAGTAAATGTACATACAGCAGTGGCATTAATTAGAAACCCTGCACTGCCTTCCAGTAACTTAAGAAAAAAATCCTCCCAGTGACTTAAAAATTGTGATGGGGACGCACTTTGTCGCTCACTCCGCAGATTTCCCCTCAGCAGATTCTTTTCCTCTACTATCCAGAAGTAGTATGACGTTCCTGTAGGGAATTGTTGTTATCTTTCCCCGCTCTGATCTAGCTTCTAAAGTTCTCCCTGTACGCGCGTACCCAGGTATTTTTAGGCTATAAATCTTCTGCGCCAGACTGTCTGACCTTTGCCACTGACAGTTTTTGGCGCCAGATGGCGCCCGTGAGTCACGAGTCTGCCACTTTTTATGCCTCTTTTTATGACATCTGGAGGGGTTCAGGAAGCTCGCCTATTGTTCTATTTTTGCTTTTTCCTGTCAACTCTTGACAGCTCGGCTTCCGACCCCTAAAAGTACCTTGGGATTTAGGATTATCTTTTCCGCGTCACTTTCTTCACTTTCTGCTCTTCATGCTGATTAACGCGCATATTTTTATTAAGTCATAGGACCTCCTGCTGCGAAAACCCATAAATCATTTTGCTCGTCAATTCTCCCCATCTGCGCTGATTTACGACCCCACCTGTCATCTTTTTTATGATCCCGGGTAGACTGGTGAGACCACCTGGTGGGGTTGGGTCACGTGACTAGCTTGCCAGCCAATCAGAAAAATGCACGACCGTTTTAACAAATGCGGCTGGACCAATCGCAAAATTCGGCGATCATTTTAACAAATCGGCGCCTCCCGCGCCTATTTAAAGGCGCCGTCGAGCGCGCTCCAAGATCAGAACGTTCTGACGCTCTGAAAGCCTGGACCCGTTCTAGAGCTCGGTTCAGACGGTCCCTAGTTCTACAAGTATCTTCCCCTTTAGATTGCGAACCTCCCCCTAAGTCATCGGCTATCAACATCAGCCTTAGTGTCAGCATCAGCTAAGAGTTAGCGAGAAGCGACTGGTCATCAGAGGCCCTTTGCCTGCGAGATCGACTAGTACTAACGGTCGAGTACGAGATCTACCTCGGCCACTGTGGAGTTCGAAGGCATCGAAAGTGCATTAATCTGATTGGTTTTGGTGAGAGATCGCGTGATCTTGCCTTATTGGGTGTAGTCTCTATCGGCCCCCATCTTAGCGTCTTAATAGGGATTTGCGTATTTGCTTATTGCTTATTTTGTGCTAACTTGAGGCAGTAAGAAAGTCAAATCATAATATATTGCCAATAGTAGTTAAATTGCTCCAATATCATAGGCAGTCAAGTGATTAGGCGTGAAAGCTAAATCATTCAGTTAATCGCTTTTTAATCTCTTTATTTACTCGCCATGCTGGCTCGGATGAGCAGCTAAATTAGTTGGCGCCGGTCATGGTGGACCACATAATCCGATCCATGCAAGAACCCCCTGCAAAAGTCCTCTCTGAGCCTGCCTTGGTCATGCGATCTAGTCCCTGCAGTGTCCCTTAGTCGGCTATGACTTCGAGATTGACAGCTAAAAGACACTAGTTGTAGGTGGAAATCAGGCCTCAATTAGTCGGGAACTTGGTTTCGACAGGGCTGTCTGGTGATGCAGTCCACACAAGTTGGTGGCGGCGGGGCTGTCAGCTTCCCTCTGGGGCTGGCGGCTCTCTACCTTTCTTTATCTCCGTGTCTGTCTCTCGCTGTCTTCTCCTAGCATAGGACCTAGCCGCTCGCCACATCTATCATGCTACCCCTGGGGCTGACCTCGAGATCGGGAATGGGAGGCCAGGGTTGTCGATATAGGCAATAAAATCGGCGCTCTGAGGCCGCGTCGGTAAAACGACAAGGCCGAAACCCAACAATTGTCCAGCGAGCGTTGCGACCTAATGACTAATGCATCGGTGAAAAGTAGTTCAGTCATATATTTTGT